>LR738712.1:548648371-548900032 GCA_902687465.1 Secale cereale
GGGGGGGGGCACAAGGTAGGGGCGCACCATCCACCCTTGTGGCCGCCTCGAGGCTCCCCTGGTGTATACTCCAAGTCCCGTGGATGTCTTCAGGTCCAAGAAAAATCCTCGTAAAGTTTCGTTCCGTTTGATATTCCTTTTCTGCGAAACTCAAAAACAAGGAAAAAAAGAAATTGGCATTGGGCTTTGGGTTAATTGGTTAGTCCCAAAATCATATAAAATAGCATATTAATGCATATAAAACATCCAAAACAAATAATATAATAGCATGGAACAATAAAAAATTATAGATACGTTGGAGACATATCAGGGAGTCATGAGAATATATATTTTATAATTTGTCCATGAATATTCGGAATAGTTCTGAGAGGATCCGGAAGCGTTTCGGGTTACTAGAAGGATTCAGGAGAGTATCGGGTAATACCAGATATTACCAATAAATTATGTATGTGTGGAAAATGTTTTCAGAGATATTAATATATATATATAATGGTCTAGAGGTGTTTATAATATTTTATATTTAATTTAAATATCAATGGGCCTAAAAAGGCCAAGAGGTGGAAGGCAACTTGGGCCACAAGGGCCCAAGTAGGAAGGCGCCATCTTTCCTTGTGGGGGTGCGAATTGGACTTGGGGAGGGAGTCCAACTCCCTCACCCTTGGACGGCGCCCCAAGGGGGACGTTTCCCCCTTGGTGATTTCTCTCTCCTCCCCTTCCAACCTATATATACTAGGGGGTGCCTTCTCTGGTTCTTCTACTTCTAGTTCTAGTAGGTCCTAGTTTACTAATTAGAGCTAGGCTAATCATCTCGTCCTCATAATTAGAAGCCATGTGTGGTTCTAATCTCCTCCCTCTAATTATCTAGTGACGATTAGCTCTGGACGGTGTAGCGCTGTCGGATCATGAAGGTTGCACGCTTGCAACCAAGTAGAGAGATCGTGCTTTCGGTCTTCGGTTCGAGAGACTATTCATGGGAACTACGAGGGATCGTCCATCGATGGTACGAGGGACTCCAAGTACGACCTACATCAACACATTTTTCTTTCGCTGCAACTCGGTGACAGTAACGATCGTGATCTCACTCCGTTATGCATCTTCATATTGCTCTTGGGTGATCGTAGGTGCAATTTTTATACTACGTTTCCCAATAGTGGCATCATGAGCAGTTATATGTGTAGGTGCAGGTTGCGATCTAGATCACATGTGATTGTTTGATGTTCTTGTTATGCTTCCCTCGAGTGTTGCTTTGGTTTAATTCATCGATGACATGGTGTCGCTTCTCACAAGATTCTGACAATCGATCGGCTCGGGCTGTCGACGATCTCCTAAAAGTTCCTTGGGCTTCACCATAGTTGAGAATAGTGAACTGTCGCGTACACAAGAGAGTGCCCAAGATGGATGATCTTCTAGGGGCTCAGACATACTGATGAAGTTTAGTATGTGGTTAGAGATTTTTAATTAAGTCTCTTATTTCACACACCCTAAAACCTAATCTCGCATCAAGAATCATCGCCTAAATTGTGGACGTAGGTAGCTACTATTATTTGTTAAAACTGGTTAACCACGTAACTAAAATTTTGCTAAAACATATTAGAGGACGTCTGATGTGGTATAGCCATCGTCATGATAACGAGTTTATGTTTGAGATGGTTATATGTTGTAATGTTAAGGGGCCTGCGCATCATGGCATGATGGCTGGAGATACGATATTTCCATGTTTAATGTAAATATCGTAGAGATAGCCTACATGCTACAACTTACAGGGTGACGATGGCAACCATACATGAAGGACCCCGATGAGGAGAAGGTGTAGAAGGTGCGGGGCGAGGAGCTATAATTTTGTGCCACGATGGAATTTCTGAATTCGGTGCCACGACAATGTTTTTTGAAACGGTCGCCATGGCAATGTTTTTTGAAATTGCCATCACCACAATGTTTTTGAAAGAGTTGTCACAGCAACGAAATATTGGCTGTCATGACGCCTCAACTGGAGATTGAAGATGATCACGGCGATTCCCGACACCCAGGGCTATACCATATCATGCTTTTATGAACTACCTGAGATGTTTATACCTTTGTTGTTTGCATCCTTTGATTGCGTAATATTCAATTATTAGGGTGACATCTCATAGTTAATATCAAGTTAAAAGGTGCTATTCCCGGTGTTGCAACCGTCTATAACACGTAGCATTCTGGAGTGCGTCATGTCCACATGAGTATAAACAGGACGTGAGGTATAACAAGGGCGAGGTTATACCGAGCAAGCAGATAATACTCTGTTGTCTTCAAGTTCTGGCAGAATCGTTATGAGCTTGGAGCACAAAACATCGAAAGATGAACAAGAGTCATATGGTGATATGATCGGCAATAGTTTGCCCACCGGTCAAAATTCTCATCATCAGTGATGTCCAGATCAATGGCTGAGAACTAAATTTGGATCTTCAATCACTGAAAATCAATGATGAGAGATATTGATTTGAGTGGGAGCACAATTATGTATTGATTTAGTTTAATCACTAGTGCAATTTAATTATGAACAATGTCTATGTGTAGTTTGCATTATAATTGCAGAATTATGGCTCACATTTCCACCTTTATTATTGAAGTTGATTAGCTGTTATTTATGAATCTTTATGATTGAGAGGATCTTCCTTTAAAAGTGCCAAAAAGTATTTTGTACTATTGGATGCTTACAATCCTCTCTTGCTAATGCTATGGATAATGAGACTCACGTCCTTCGATCCAAAATTTATAATTGCATTACGGTCTGCTTCCTTCCGAGAAACCTAAACTTAAAGATGTTTGGGATAGTTTGTGTGATATTATTGGGACTAGAAATTATTTTTAGAAAGAAACAAAGATTAAAAGATATGTGATATCTAAAGAAGTGTTTTGTTTGCAAGATCTAGTAAAGTGTTCAACTATGTTTAAAACTGAAATGCGTAAGATCCAAAAGAACGCCAGTCATGAGTTGATGTCGAGAACTTAAACAGAAAAAACAAAACTAACGGATCTAATGATACTTACATGCCTAGGAAAGTTTGGGGCTCACGCCACTATTAAAAAGTTAGTTAATTTTCTGTTGACTAAGAGAAATATTGAAAGTAAAACTATAAGAAGTTTAAATGTGGAAGGAAAGGGAGACGTGAATGTCTAGCTCGGGGCTCAAGTATGAATGTCATACAAGTAATAAGATGTAGAGAAAGTCAGTCAAGTAAAGTGTGATTCTTGAGAATTGTGATTAAATTATTAAAAACTAAATTCGTCAGGAATTGTGGTTAAAAGTTGATCACAAGGATACCGATTCGATTGCATGTTGTTGTGAATTGATGTAAGAATTACTAGGGCCTAATGACCAACAAATTAATGAGGTTAAAATATGTGTTGAAAATTTTGTAATGGTTATGGTACATTTTCATCAACATATTACTTCTGAATTTATTGTCATAATTCAATTTAGAGTTTTTTACACTCTTCCTCGTTGCATAATAGTTACAAGGAGGAGTTCATAAGAGAACAATAGTTGTTTGATGTAATGAACGAAAGGGTTATACTCCTATTGAATAGGATTTAAGTTCTGAATATTGATGATAAAACTGAACATCCATGACACTGACGCTAAATTTCGCAAGACTGAAAGAATACCACATATGTGTGGCACTGCATTTAGTCACATTGGAGAAATTCGCATGGAGAAATTTCATGGTGATGGATTTTGGATTCATATGATAATGAATCATCTCACACTTGCAACTTTCGTCCAAATAGTGAAGTAAACTAAAATATTGTTCACATGCCATAAAGAACGACAAAGAAAATAAATTGGAAATCTGCATATTGATGTATGTAGTCCAATAAGTGATGTTGCAAGGAGTGGGTTTATCTATCTTCGAAGGATGACTCTAGTTGATATCTATGTTTACTAATTGAGACATAAATCTGGCTTTTTGGAATGTTTCATAAGATTTTCAGAATGGAGTAAACATTATTGTTACAAGAAAATTTTGTTTCTACAATTGAATTGCAGAAAAGAATATTTGAGTTACAAATTTGGCTAATGTATGATGACCTGTGAGAAATGTTTTATAGCTTGCACCTCCTAGAAACACTACTAAGAGTAGAGTGTTTTGAGTAGATGTAATCAAGCTATGTATGACATGGTGCACAAGGATGACATTAATTATTTCACCAATATACTTTTTAATGTGATGCTTTAGACACTATGGCTTTTACACTAAAAGAGTGCCGTCAAATTTATTTGAAATAAGTGATACTTTGTAGGTTATTCCAAATGATTGGGTATTCCTATATCACTACACCAAGGAAAATTGTTTTGCTTGAGGATGCGGTAATTTTGAAGAAAATGTTTTCTGCAAAATAGTAAGTGAGAGGATAGTGCAACTCGATAAGATTACAGAATCTTCATAATCGTGTCAATGAAAAGAAACGCTAGAATTGGTTCTAGTATTTCATACTTTCACTGATACATAAGCTTCTACATAAGATGTAGTGATTTCGATCGAACGTGCAACTAAAATATATAGGCTGGTGTTGGGGATATAACTATTAGGTATAACTCGGCCAGGAGGGGCTGGGTTAAGCCGATGGCGGGTTACCAGGACAGCCCACGAAGATATTGAAGCTGGAGGTTCATGAAGTAGGCTTGCTAAAGACCTGAAGGCCAAAGGCGACTTAAAGGCTCGTAGGTGTAAACCGCCATGTATGTATGACTTGTGTTGTAAGGTAGGAATAATTAGTCACCGAGCCGGACACGTTGTATGAGCCGGCCGGGACTCTATGAACCGACAGGCATCAACCTGTGTATATATAGGGACGACCCGACGGCGGTTTAGGATAGAAAACAAGAGATCGAAAGGTAGGTCAAGCATATTCTCTCCCTAGTAGTCGAAACCTACGTAATTCCACCTCAAACTAGATTAGGCTTTTACCTTCACCGCAAGGGGCCGAACCAGCATAAACTCCCCGTGTCTTTTGTCCTGATTAACCCCTTTAAGCTAACCTCCACGTGATGGCTCCACAGCTAAGTCCTTGCACTAGGACATTTGCCGTGTTAACCCCACGACAGTTGGCGCCCACTGTGGGGCCCGCGCACGGTGGTTTCGAGTTATTGAAGGGTAACTTCGAAGGGATCAAAGGATACGTCGTGGGCCGGATGACCAAGAGTCTTCATGGCCAGCTCCATCGACGACGCAAGCTGGGTCCCCGAGGCCGGCTCAATTGAGTACGGGTACCGGATCCCCTTCGTCGGAATTCACGTCTTCATCGGCAAGATCGGTGAGCCGGGCCCTAAGCCGGACATCTACACCGACATCATCGAGACGGCTCAGCGTGCACGACCGGCCCGGGTTTGATCCGCTATGAAACGCACCTTTGTTGGACACATCCATGGGGCAGAATTTGAAGAAGATTTTGTATCTGGTGGAGAGATGGTCGTATACTGTGAAGGTGAGTCCTCCGGATCAATTGATTCAATGTATCAATTACAAGACGGCCGGCTTGGGGGTTGTTCCGATGGCGATAGTATTCCGGGTCCCTATGAGTTACTGAGCCGGGTGGCAATCTTCATGGCCGGTACTCAACCGGCGCTTGGATCTGCAACTGCTGCTCCTATGGCCTCCGATTCTACGGCCGCAGCCGGCATTGCCAGCTCTGCGCGCCCGCTGGCTCAGGCTCTGACGGAGTTGCTGGAAGCTTTAACAACCTTAATGGGGGTGGAGGTAACCTCAGGTAATCAAGAATTGCATAAGGTGGATGTTGCAAAGCTAAGGGATGAGATAGCTAAGGCCAAGGAGAACCTAGCGGCGGAGAATGCTAGGATGGCTATGGAGCGGGCTGTTTTGAATGCTCAGGCACAGCGGATTCAGGCAGACTCTTTCTGGATCACCTTGGATCAAAACGTGGCTAATGAAGTCATGAGAAGGAGGCATCAGAGCCGTCTACCTCTGGTTTACGAGGTGAGGAATCTCTTCAACACGCCTGGAGCAGGGACCAGCAACCCGCCGGTGATAAACCAGATTGAAGCGCCTGGGGCAGGGACACCGGCTCGGCCGCGCACGATGAAGCCACTCTGCCTGAATATTATTCCGCCTCAACATATACCCGCACCGCCGGGTCATTATTCTAACCCTTTGGATAATATGATTGCCGCAGCGACTCAGCTGGCGGCTCTACTGGTTGAAGGCAAATCGCCAGCAGCAATGGAAATACGACGAGCCGGAGAATTGCTTCAGACGGCTGTGGCCCAACAGGCGGCTTACTCTTACAGTTGAGAGAGGATTCATTCAACTCCTCGCCCGAGTCGGAGTTATAGCAGACATATTGACTCGCCATCAGTTTCAAGCAGTGACGGGCGCCGTAACCAGCCTCGTGGGCATGGTGCTCAAGCTTTGGTGGATCAGGGCAGAGCACGTCGGGGGGCTGAGCTGGCGGCTCAGCAAGTGGCTCATCAGCATTCTCCGGCTTACCCAACCGCTTCGGTGGAGACAGGCGTGACCTCTAGAACATTGGGTGTGCCATGTTTAGTGTCGGCTCTGCGTAATGAGCGTTTGCCCGATGATTTCAAGGGTCCTCGTAAGGTGCCTAACTACACAGCTGACTTACCCCCTGAAGCATGGATTGAGAGTTATCATATGGCCATGGAGTTGTTGGACGTTAGCGATGCTGCATGTGCTAAATACTTCACCATGATGTTAGAGGGGACGACCCGTACTTGGTTGAAAGGGCTGCCTCCCAACTCCATTGGATCATGGGCCGAGTTAAAAGCCTGTTTTATCCAGAATTTTAAAGATACGTGCAAGCAGCCTATGTCAGTTGTGGATTTGGACGCGTGTGTCCAAGAAGAGGGTGAGTCAACAACCCATTGGGTGCGCCGGGTCTCAACTATCCTGCATTCATCGGATCACATCAATGCCGACACAGCAGTCCATATGTTAGAAAACAATTGCCGTTTTTTGCCTCTTAAACAGAAGCTAGGGCGGCTCAAGCACCACTGCAGCAATATGGGGGAGCTGATGGTGGCTTTGGTTGAGTATGCCGACTCTGATGGTACCAAGGACCCCAAGTCTCATGATGAAAAGCCGGGAAAGGGAAAGAAGAGTGGCAACACCAAGCAACAGCAGCATAACCCGACGAAATCAGGGGGCAATGGTAAGCGCAAGGCTAATAATAATTTGGATTTTGTGGCTAATACCAACACGCAGAATAATGTTCAGCGTCGTAAGGGAAGGCCACCTTCGCGGATTGGAGGGTCAAGTTTCGATCTTGAGTAGATGCTAAATCAGCCCTGCCCAAAGCATGGTTCACGGGAAAGGCCATCCACTCACCTGCGGAAGGACTGCTTCATTATGAAAGAAAACAAAAATTCCGATCTTTTCCAGAACAATCATGGGCCAGGCGGTGGCTCAGTTTCCGGCTCTCATGGTCTGGGTTACGGTGGTGGCGGTTCTAATTCCGATTTCTAGGGCCAAGGCAGTCAAGGCAATCAAGGTGGTTTTCATCAATAGTCTGGCCAGGGGAATTAACAGCTGCAATCTGGTTATCAAAGTAATCCAAAGCAGTTGAATAGTGGGCAGTACCACGTCTTTACCACAGGTTTATGCAAGCGGCATCAGAAGCTCTATAAAAGGGTTGTGAACACCATTGAACCGGCAGTTCCCCGTTACTTGCGATGGTCTAAGCAGCCCATTATGTGGAGTCGTGAGGATCACCCGCCCCGGGTTGATAATCCGGGTCACTTGGCTTTGGTGGTGGCGCCTCAGGTTGGAGGATACAAATTCACTAAAGTACTCATGGATGGGGGCAGCAGCATCAATATCCTTTACTATGATACTTTCCGTCGTATGGGATTAACTGACAAAAATCTTAAGCCATCCAATACTGTTTTCCATGGAGTGGTGCCTGGTAAGTCGACGTACCTGGTGGGCAAGATTGATTTGGGGGTAGCATTTGGGGATGAATACGATGCCAGAGCAGAGACTTTAACATTTGAAGTTGTTAAGATCCAGAGCATGTATCATGCTCTGTTTGGACGGTCGTCTTATGCTAAATTCATGGCAAGGCCGTGTTATGTTTATCTACAGCTTAAGATGCCGGGTCACAAGGGCACTATAACGATGCATGGGACTCGCAAGATAGCCTTGGAATGTGAAGAAGGCGACGCTACTTACGCGGAGTCTGTTTGTGCCACAAAGGAATTGAAATTTTACAAGGATAACGTTGACCCGGCAGATATGACGTCCTTGAAGAAGCCAACCATAGAGCATGACCCTTTGTTGAAGTTTAAATCGGCAGACGACACCAAGCTAGTTGACTTTGTTCCTGGCGACTCATCTAAGCAGTTCAGCATTAGTGCTAATCTGGATCCGAAATAGGAAAGCGCGCTCATCGAGTTCATCCATGAGAACCGGGAAATCTTTGCATGGAAACCTTCTGATATGCGAGGTGTACTGAGGGAACTCGCCGAGCACACTCTTAGTATTGATCCGAAGTTTAAGACGGTCAAGCAATTCCTTCATCGCTTTAATGAAGAGAGGCGTAAGGCCATTGGTGAAGAAGTAGCCCGGCTCTTGGCAGCTGGGTTCATTGTTGAACTCTTTCATCCTGAGTGGTTGGCTAACCCGCTGCTTGTACTTAAGAAGAATGGCACTTGGCGTATGTGTGTGGATTACACAGATTTGAACAAAGCTTGTCCGGCTGATCCATTTGCTCTCCCCCGTATTGATCAAATTATTGATGTTACGGCGGGTTGTGAGCGTCTGAGTATTTTGGATGCTTATTCTGGTTATCATCAGATCAAAATGAAGAACAGGAGAAGACAGCCTTTATCACTCCTTTTGGAGCCTTCTGTTATGTATCAATGCCTTTCGGGCTCAAGAGTGCACAGGCGACTTATCAGTTATGTGTGCAAAATTGCCTCCATGGTCAGATTGGGCGCAATGTTCATGCTTATCTGGATGATATTGTGGTGATGTCCAGGAAGAAACAAACCCCGATAGATGATTTAAAGGATACTTTGACAATCTCCGGGTCTACAAGATGATGCTTAACCCGGCCAATTGATGTCTACTACGCAACCTTCTTCTTGTAGACGTTGTTGGGCCTCCAAGTGCAGAGGTTTGTAGGACAGTAGCAAATTTCCCTCAAGTGGATGACCTAAGGTTTATCAATCCATGGGAGGCGTAGGATGAAGATGTTCTCTCTCAAACAACCATGCAACCAAATAACAAAGAGTCTCTTGTGTCCCCAACACACCCAATACAATGGCAAATTGTATAGGTGCACTAGTTCAGCGAAGAGATAGTGATACAAGTGCAATATGGATGGTAGATATAGGTTTTTGTAATCTGAAAATATAAAAACAGCAAGGTAACTAATGATAAAAGTGAGGACAAACGGTATTGCAATGCTTCAAAACAATGTCTAGGGTTCATACTTTCACTAGTGCAAGTACTCTCAACAATGATAACATAATTAGATCATGTAACAATCCCTCAACATGCAACAAAGAGTCACTCCAAAGTCACTAATAGCGGAGAACAAACGAAGAGATTATTGTAGGGTACGAAACCACCTCAAAGTTATTCTTTCTCATCGACCTATTCAAGAGTCCATAGTAAAATAACATGATGCTATTCTTTCCGTTCGATCTATCCTAGAGTTCGTACTAGAATAACACCTTAAGACACACATCAACCAAAACCCTTATGTCACCTAGATACTCCATTGTCACCTCAAGTATCCGTGGGCATGATTATACAATATGCATCACACAATCTCAGATTCATCTATTCAACCAACACAAAGAACTTCAAAGAGTGCCCCAAAGTTTCTACCGGAGAGTCAAGACGAAAATGTGTGCCAACCCCTATGCATAGATTCCCTAGGTCACGGAACCCGCAAGTTTATCACCAAAACATACATCAAGTGAATCAATAGAATACCCCATTGTCACCACGGGTATCCCACGCAAGACATACATCAAATGTTCTCAAATACTTAAAGACTCAATCTGATAAGATAACTTCAAAGGGAAAACTCAATCCATTAAAGAAGGTAGAGGGGGAGAAACATTATAAGATCCAACTATAATAGCGAAGCTCGCGATACATCAAGATCGTGACATATCAAGAACATGAGAGAGAGAGAGAGGGATCAAACACATAGCTACTGGTACATACCCTCAGCCCCGAGGGTGAACTGCTCCCTCCTCGTCATGGAGAATGTCGGGATGATGAAGATGGCCACCGGTGATGGACCCCCCCTCCGGAAGTGTGCCGGAACAGGGTCCCGATTGGTTTTTGGTGGCTACAGAGGCTTGCGGCGGCGGAACTCCCGATCTAGGTTATGTTCTGGAAGTTTGGGTATATATAAGAGGTGTTGGAGTTGGGAACAAATCAGGGGGGTCCCGGAGGCGGCCACGAGGTAGGGGGCGTGCCCAGGGGGTAGGGCGTGCCCCCCACCCTCGTAGTGGCCTTGGGACTCTTTTGGTCCATCTCTGGTAGTGGTACTCCGTGGGCTACTTCTCGTCCAAAAACAATCTCCGTGAAATTTCAGGTCAATTGGACTCTGGTTGGTATTCCTTTTCTGCGATACTCAAAAACAAGGAAAAAACAGAAACTGGCACTGGGCTCTGGGTTAATAGGTTTATCCCAAAAATCGTATAAAAGTGTATATAACTACATATAAAACATCCAAAACAGATAATATAATAGCATGAAACAATCAAAAATTATAGATACGTTGGAGATGTATCACGCATTGCTCTTGCTATTTCGGCAAAGTCATCAGCAGTGAAAGCAGATCCATCTTCTTTTACGTTAGGACATCCATTGGCCAAGTCTTCCGGATCAAGATCTGCCAACCATACCTTCGCCCGGCTTAAAGGAGTTAAGGCACCGGCTCTGGCAGCCCCCCGTTTCAAATCCTCAATCCTTTGAGGTAACATGGATAACTTATCCAAGGTATCTTTGATAAATGGGGAGGAAGTTTTCTTGTGCATAGCAGCAGGAATGGTACGATGGGCACCAGTATATAATTGTTCCACAAGAGTGTAAATAGCCTTAATCCAAACGGGCATGTCTACGCCCAACTTTGCGCTTCGTGAACCTATGTCAGGGGAATTATGGGTAAACCAGCAGACATCGACAAAACTAATTTGGAAGTACAACGGGATATATTTTATATACTTACCAAAGATGGCTGATGACATCATGTTAATTAGTTCCTTTAAGCCGGACAGCTCTTCAATCACTGGCTTAAGTGCTTCTTCAGCATCAACAACTCTCTTCAATAGAGCCGCCTTTTCAGTTTCCCAGCTAGTCTTTTCAACATTAAAATCTTGCTTCAGCTGTTCCGTACTTTCCAAAGTAGTTTTTAATGCTGTCTTAGCCTTCGATGTCTCTGCTTGCTGAGTTGTCAAGCTGGCCTTAAGACCTTTCAGCCTAGCATTTTTCTCGATCGGTTCAGCCTGTGATATATGTAAACATGGAAGGGGTTATGATCATCAAAGATTTCTAAAAAGTCCCAAGCACAATACAAGTATTATACTTGGCACTTGGGGGGCTAATGCATACTTGCTTTTGTAATTTTCTGAAAAGTCCGAAGCACAATACAAGTATTATACTTGGCACTTGGGGGCTAATGCATATTGCTCTTTTTTGAGACAGACTCAAGTGCTAACCCGGATAAATGACATGGTCTGGCTTATAAAATCTACAAGCTGGAATATTGGTTTTGGTAAGGATGGTTAGTCCCGGATAATTGATGGCCGATATTATAAGTCCCGGCTCATGTTTGCAAACATAAGTCGGCCCTTGGGGGCTACGCATGCAAAGTTGAAGTGCTAATATTATAAGTCTCGGCTCATGTTTGGAAACATAAACCGGCCCTTGGGGACTACTACAATTGATCTATGCAACTATTAAAGTTTACATCATATTCTTTTCTACCATATCCAGTAAACTTGGCGGCTAAGAAAAGTATAGTTATATAAAAAGGAGTGGCAGCATGTACCTCATAGCGCTCTTTCATCAGATTTACTAAGCCGGCCTCAAAGTCACGGCTGGTGTACAGACAGTTTAAATAACCAGAGTAGATGTCATGGGCACTGAAATGAGTATAGCTCTCCAAATATGCCTTCCATTTGCCTTTGTCTTGAGCAGAAAGTTATTCTTTAACAGTATGCTTGCTTAAGACAGAAGGTTGACCCGGAGCTGTGAAACCATCTCTAGTGACAACAACATCATCATTCTTTTCCCCAATAGGCTTGAGTGGGCTTGGCGGTTAATAAATCGGTTCAGTATCCATATGATCTGCGGAGGCTTCATGATCTTGTGGTGGTGGATCGTCAAGGGTGGCTTCAGCAGTCGGGTTAGAAGGTTTTGATTGTTGTTTTTTCGGCTCAGACAGGATGATGTCATCAGCCGGCTTATTCAACTTGGCTTTCTTGCTAGGTTTATCATGGCCCTTGCAAATAAGAAGTGTAAAGAGGTCAGTATAAGGATTAGATGTAAAGTTTGGATAATTAAGCATACTCTTACCCAGGTACAACTTTGAAATCCGGGATTTGAGTCCCCGTTGACTCGCCAGAGGAAGAATGTGAAGTCCCCTGATAGTTTGAATCAGACGGGTTAAGAGGTTGTCGGAAATAACCAGCCTTGGGATAAAAAGTGACAGAAATGTGAGAGACCTCTGGGTGGCGTTTGCGAACCGGTGTGTTTGGTAAGCCAGATGAAGCGATTACACCACCGCTATGCCGGGTGGTACGGCGAGCTTCGAATTGATGTTTCTTCAAAAGAAAGTTTGGATACAAGTGAGCCAGAGGGTGAGAAAAGCTTACTTTTCGGCTTGCTTGTCGTGTTTTCTTTGTTGGCAGAGGTTCTCAGCCGGAGGAAGGAATAATTACCTCTGCGTCATCCGCGCGGCTGGCCTCTGCGTCATCCTGATAACAATCATTGTCAATGAGATGTACAAAAAATGACCCAAGAGAGTCAAGTTCTACCTCTGACTCATCATCATCATCAATGTCGTCATCCAGGTTTAACTCGGCAGGTTCAGGAATTTTCTTCTTGGCAGTTTTCTTGACGGCTTTGGATTTGGTACGAACCGGTTTGGCCGATTTATCTTGCGGTTTCTTTTTCCAAAAGGAAGAATCACCCTAAGTAATGTCAAAAAGATCAGGAGTGGGCAATGATTAATGAAAATATGGTTGAGGGGAGGATATGCAATACTTATAGCTGGCGGTTTGTTGAAATCACTGAAAGGACTAAGTCATGTTTTGCTGTATTTTGCTAAGGGTTCATTCAGTAATTTCTTTGTTGACTCGGTAATTTCTGCATCAGTCAGTTGAACATCGCAGTGGCGTTGGGGATCTTTTACATCACCAGTATATTCGCACATTAAGCCGGGACGGCGACTAAATGGCAAGATACTCCAAGACAACCAACATCGAACAAGGTCAATGCCAGTTAAGCCGTTGGCCATAAAGGCTCTGAGTTTTGAAAATGCTGGTGCGTACATTGGCACGTTCATTTGCACTAAGCCGTGAGGCGAGTGGATGTGTGCTACTGAGTGGGTGATTGCGGTAACCTGGCAGAGGATTCTCGTCAGCTGGAAATGTGTCTTGACAGTAAAACCAAGTCTGACTCCAGTCCTTGGGATGACTATGAGGCTTAGCATGAGGAAAACTGAGGTCTTTCCTCTTTTGAATCGTAACCCCACCAAATTCGGTGTGGGGTCCATCAACGAACTCTGTGTAGCGATTTAAATAGTAAAATTCTCTGAATAAGTCAACCGTGGGCTCCTCTTGAAGATAAGCTTCACAAAACACTTGAAAATTGAAGATATTGGATACAGAATTGGGTCCGATGTCTTGGGGTGGAGCTAGAGAAAATGGAGCACGTCGCGAATTTTTTTTGAGCCGGGAGGGCTAAACCCTCGTTGCAAGTGGTCAGTAAAAACAATCACCTCTCCATCTTTGGGTTTAGGAGGACATTCTTTGCCGGGGACCCTCCAATGGATGTCTGTTTTCCTAGCTAAGGCGCCAATGGTCACGAAATTATTCCGGTCTGTTTCAGTGACCCGGGATTTGACCCAGTTACAAGCAGAGTATGTCTTAGCCATTTTTCAATGATCTGAAAAGAAAGACTGTACCGGTTTAAGATTATGAAGTTAAGCTGGTTAATAGGTTATGACAGGCTGACAATAATGAAGCATGCAATGGAGATTCAAGATAAGTTAGCGGTGGCTTAAGAGGGGACTAATGGTACCTGGCGGGTTACTGGTTTCTAAGTTAAGTCGCTCGCGCAGTCATTGAAATACAGATCTAAGAAGGAAAAAATTGCCAAGTGTTCGAAAACAGAGTTCACAGATTAATGCTATGATTTTGGATCTACGACGCGACAGATAAATGGAAAATATTTAGACCTAAAATTGCAGTGATTGAGCAGTTCATGTGTCCAGATTGGATTTATTATGCAATGGAAATGTTTCTAAAGTCTAAAAGGAATACTACGGTCATTTTCACGGAGGAGGAGTACAAAGGTTGGATCAAAATCATAGGATGCAGTGAAGATAAGGAACGACCAAGATGAACTCCGACAAACTCGTCAAAACCCTAATGGGATCTACGAGACAAGAAAAAGAGGAGAACTCACCAGGGCTATTGAACAGTGGAGGTGCGCGGGCGAAGTCTGGTCGGTTCAGGTCGATGCAGTGATCGTTGTTGAAGCATTGGTGAAGATCGACGGCAGCGGTGGAGCTCGGGTGCTGAAGCGACCGAGGTGGAAGACAGAGATGATGAGGCGAGGGGGAAAGTGAAAAGACCCCTGGCCCTATTTCTAATGTCGAAAGGATAAATAGCATGCGTGGGAATCAAGGAAGCCAAAAAATGGATGTATAATGGCACAGACGCCTTGATTGTCGGAGGATCATTAAAAGAGAAGATATATTGAAGATTTGTGCGTTGTATAATATTAATGACAGGCAATGTCATGGCGAGTTACCACAATCGTAGGAGATGACGTCATGGTGGGTTACAGTGCTTTGCAAGAGTGAACGAAGAAGGATTTTGTGAGTATTGAAGATTGATATGAACAAGTTCAAATCAACATGGGGCCTAATGTTGGGGATATAACTATTAGGTATATCCCGTCCAGGAGGGGCCAGGTTAAGCCGATGGTGGGTTACCAGGACAGCCCACAAAGATATTGAAGATGGAGGTTCATGAACCAGGCTTGCTAAAGGCCTGAAGCCCAAAGGCGGCTTAAAGGCCCGTAGGTGTAAACCGTCATGTATGTATGACTTGTGTTGTAGGGTAGGAATAATTAGTCACCGAGCCGGACACGTTGTATGAGCCGGCCGGGACTCTATGAACCGATGGGCGTCAACCTATGTATATAAAGGGACGACCCGGCGACGGTTTAGGACAAAAAACAAGAGATCGAAAGCTAGGTCAAGCGTATTCGCTCTCTAGTAGTCGAAACCTACGTAATTCCACCTCAAACTGGATTAGGCTTTTACCTTCACCGCAAGGGACCGAACCAGTATAAACTCCCCGTGTCTTTTGTACTGATTAACCCCTTTAAGCTACCCTCGGCGTGATGGCTCCACAACTAAGTCCTTCCACTAGGACATCTGCCGTGTTAACCCCACGACAGCTACTAAAAATCATGCAGACCTACATGCTGTGCAGACCAAATATTGTTGAAAGAAACAATGAACCTATAATACACAAAGAAGTGTTGATGGGCCCTGACTCCAGAATTGGCTATACGCCAAAATAATCTGAGATAGTATTCATGCACATATTTCAAATTTATAACTTGACAGGCCCTCTGAAAGACTTAAAGTCTAAAGTGTAGTGATGGATTTATAGATTGACAAGGATAAAAATGTTTTATAATGCTTGACTTGTTAGAAATAGTTTATGACAAGATCAAGGAGTTGATTATGACGAGATTGTCTCATCATAATAATACTTAAAGATAGTTTGGATTAAACTAGCAATTACTAAATATTTCAGTTATGAGATATAACAGATGGATGCCAAAATGATTCCCATGAGATGGAAACAGAACTAAGGTTGTATATTTGATATAGTCCAAGGTAATTTTCTCAATTGAGATGATGCTAGTAAGTGTGCGAACTTCAAGAGATCCAGTAATGATCTGAAGCAAGCGTAGTGGAGTTAAAATCTTTGTATTGATGAATTGATCAAATAATATGATTTCATCGATAGAAACAAATATGCTTGTATTTACAGGAAAGTAAGTGGGAACATGGTAATATTTCTAAACACTGTGTGTGCATGACACATTGTTGATCAGAAATTATATAAATTTCTTAAAGTGGATTAAGACTTTATTGAAAATAGTTTTTCAGTAAAGTACTTAGGCAATATATTCCTTGTATTGGACATAATAAACTATGAAGATAGTAGTGTCTAATCGGGCTTAGCCAAAATACATATTGACAAAGTACTAAAGTTGTTTATTGTGAAAAACGTCAAGAAGAGTTTTCTTGTCAAATTCACATGGAAGGAGTTGTTAGCAAGAATTGGCATCTTGAAATATTGATGAGTGAAGTACATGATTCCAATCACACTTGTGTTAATTTCATGGTATGTAAATAGCCAGATAAGTCTAGTACTCCGAGTCAATTGTGATTAAAGTTACCAGAAAGGTCAAATTGTTGATCATAGGACAACAGAGAAAATGTCGTTGAGTACTGACGACATGTTTCTTGCATACAGAGAAAATGAACAGATTGTTGTAAGGAGTTTAAATCAATACATGCTTGATGTTAGTAGTACATTGACAAATCTACAATCGATGCTCGAAGCGAATTTCGATTTCAATTAACTGGTTTATGATGCCACGGTAAGTTGGAATTGGTCCAATGAAGTTACTGTGGTCAATTCTATAACATAAGTCTGAGTATATTGTTGATTTAGAAGCAACAATGGCTACAGGGTGATGAACCAAAGGTTCATTTATGAACTTGGTATGGTTTCTAGACGATTTTGCAAATAGAACATTGTTCTCAAATAGTGGTTCTAGAGCTCAATCTAAGGGATCAAAGGTCTTACCAATGATTCAATATATACTAAGCTTGTTTCACACAAATTATGAATTTATGTGAAAGCATGATGGATGCATTGAAATACAAGTAATACGCACTGATATGAAGTTCTCAGATTTGATAAGATGAAGTCTATACCACGGGCAAAGCAAGGACTGAAATCGAATTGCCATTGGTGTAAAGTGCTAACTAGATTATTGACTCTAGTGCAAGTGGGAGGCTGTTGGAAAAATGCCCTAGAGGCAATAATATTTGTATTATTATATTTCTATATTTATAGCTAAGTCTTTATATTTCATGCTATAACTGCTATGATCCTGGAATATGAGATTTAGTGGAAAACTCGTATGCACGCCTGAAATGATAAACGGATAAAATAAAGGTTCCTAATCTTGCCTCTAAGACTAGCTCAAGTGTTGGTGGTGATCACGTTTTCCATATCTTAGCATATCATTAAGTGTAACGGTGATCCTAAAACAACATTGAGATTATGACGTTGGAAGAACTATAATATTGAATCGACCCAAACTTGTTTGTTATGAATTGAGTTAATATCGTCTGCATTCAATTGTATTAACATGCAGTGTTAAGGTGTGATTTTGCTCCTTAGACCATGAGAGTACCGTGGTCTTTTTTTACCATACAATGGGCATTGGGGTTGTTCAAACGTCACATGTAATGCGGTGATCATAACGGCAACTTATAGATTCATCAAAAAGTTTAACATGTGGCCAAATAGCTCGAGAGTGGGATTTGCTCCTTTGATGATGGAGAGATATTCTTAGGGGCCTCTCGATGTGATGGCGTCAATCATCGTCTGGTCATGCACATGTGACTTCATCACGGGGATGTCAGAACACAATAATGATAAACAAGAACAAAACCAGTAACGAGGATTTCAGTATAGCGAGCATAGTGATGACTCGGAAGGATACTGATGCATCCCGGGTTTTGTGTATTATCGTGAAGCAAAGGTAACATCACATGATAACCTAAGGTTCACTCAAATATCATGCATGTGATCATATTGACCGATACGGACGTCCAAGGTCCCGCTGTCAGCCATTGAACGAATGGTTCCATTCATGTCTATGAGTTACCAAACCTGCAGGGTAAGGAAATCACGATATGCTGAGTGTTAGTAGGATGTGATTCATGACAATTTATTTGTAGAATTGTTTCATGAATATTCGGAATAGTTCCGTGAGGATCCAGAAGCGTTTCAGGGTCACCCGAAGTGTTTCGAAGAGTATCGGGTAATACCGGGTATTGCAGATAAATTATATACAGGTGGAAAATGTTTCCAGAGATGTTAATGGTCTAAAGGTATTTAGAATATTTTATATTCAATTTAAATATCAATAGGCCTTAAAAGGCCAAGAGGTGGAAGGCAACTTGGGCCACAAGGGCCCAAGTAGGAAGGCTCCCCCCTTTCCTTGTGTGTCTGGGGGGGTCAGACTTGCGGTGGGAGTCCAACTCCCTCTCCCTTGGACGGCGCCCCAAGGGAGACTTCCCCCCCTTGGTGGCTGCCCTTTCCTCCTCCTCCAACCTATATATACAAGTTCTGGAGCCTCCTCTAGTTCTTCTAGTTCTAGTTCTAGTTGGTCCTAGTTAACTAATTAGAGTTAGGCTAATCCTCTTGTCCTAATAATTAGAAGCCTTGTGTGGTTCTAATCTCCTCCCTCTAATTCTCCTGTGATGATCAGTTCTGGACAGCGAAGCGCTGTCGGATCGTGAAGGCTGCACACTTGCAACCAAGTAGAGATGTCGTGCTTTCGGTCTTCGGTACAAGGGACTATTCATGGGCGGTACGAGGGATCGTTCATCGACGGTTCGAGTGACTCCAAGTACGATCTACACTGACACATTCTTCTTCCTCTACAACTCGGTGACGATAACGATCGTGATCTAAATCCATTATGCATCTTCATTTTGATCTTGGGTGATCGTAGGCGTGGAAAAATTCTACTATGTTTCCCAGCACGATGTTTGTTCCTCGTTAGCTAACTTAGTGAAGAGAGGAGATTGATGCAGCCCATTGATATCATTGCAAGATCCAGACATCCCAAAGTAGGCATGCCAAATCCATGTCTCCTTATCCGCCACTGCCTCAAGAATGATGGGTGCATACTTGTTGCGTCCTTCGTATTGTCCATGTCATGTTGCAATGCAATTCTTCCACTTCTAGTGCATGCAATCAATGAAGCTAAGCATGCCCGGAAACCCACGGGCCTTGTTCATCTCCAAAAGTCTCATCGTGTCTTGAGCATTGGGTACACTCAAATATCATATGCCATCATGCACAATGCAGCCGTGGCCTTCTGCTCAGTGCTATGTACAAGAGTTGCGGCACACCTCCTTTGAATGACAGACGGATCATGTTTCTTCACAACATTGCAAATGTGAAGAACAAGCCCGTGGACATCCTAAAGCGGCATTAAAAATACCTCTCTGGATAGCGGGGTCTTGGTGCAGAGTAGTTGCGCCACAATCGGTCGCCCTCCTATTTCCTTTCTCTCCATATAAACTCACGGCCAAAAACCAAACATCTGTGCTTTGGCTTCTTGTTCTTGTGCATCATCATAGTCATAGTAATATCTTCCTCCTCGGTCAAATCGATTCTTCATCCGAAGAGGAATCATCGTAATCGTTGGAATTGCACAAACTCATCTACAATACAGAACAATGTATCAAACCATAACTGATAATTCTACAAATGCTTAAAAACGCAAATGTTATTTTTTACCTTTGTAGTTATTTCTTCGAACACCTTGTGTGCAAGGAGGAGAAATCCGACCGGCAAGTCGTCGGTGGCTTGCAGCTGCTCGGAGGGGGTGGGCAACGGTCACCATAAGTGCTCCTCAATGTGGGGAAGCCGACTATCCGTCCAAGAGTTCTGAAACAACGCGTCATAGCCGGTCAAATGTCGCCAACCTCTGCTCGGTCGTGGCGATGGTGCGACCAGGTGTGCGGCTCTGACGCCAATAGGACATCGAGTGGGGACACGGCGGAACATCCGTGGACACAACACAAACCAATCGACATGGCGGATGCGACGCAGACGGAGACCAAATCGGGGAGGACGATAGAGCGGCGACGGCTCGTGGGTGGCAGGGGTAGGGAAGTAGCTATTCCGCAACTCCACCGGCGAGTCCGGTCCGAGATTGCGGAGTGAGAGCGAGCATCATAGACAAAGTAGTCAAACACGTGAAAGTAGATTGACATAGGGAAATATGGAGGAGACTGTCTTTATTAATCAATGATCAGGGGTTACAATGATTGCTCCTCGTCTCTTTATATAGGGGTAGGGGACAAAGGGATAAGTACGCACTTAACGTAAAGTGTGGAACCGAGGGGGGCTAACTGTGCATCGCACGTAGCCGCCGCCACCATCGTGGTGGCCCCAGTTTTCCAACACTCCACCTTGGGTAATTATCCGTATATCCATGCCAAAAAAACTCTGAAAAATCCAGTGGGAAAAAATATGGAGAAAGAGCACACAGTATATGTTGTTGTATTGCACGAATTGCCTCATCAAAAACTTCGTGTGAGAAACATCAGGAAAACTAACTCAAGGGAAAAGGAGTACAATCCACTCAACCATCAAGTTGAGTACTCGATCATCAGGATCAAGATTTTAACAACGAGTTCGTGAAGTTCTCCCCCTGAACCTTGCATCTCTCTAAGTCTCATCATACTGATTCCACGCACACGCCTCTCTAAGGTTGATGCCGGTAATGATTTAGTGAACATATCAGCAAGATTGTCACGGGATTTAGTATGCAAAACTCTCACCTCGTTCAACTGTTGCAGCTCATGTGCATAGAAGAACTTGGGACTAATATGCTTTGTGAGGTTACTCTTCACATAACCCATCTGAACTTTTGCAACACAAGCAGCATTATCTTCATAGATAATGGTAGGGGTTTGTACGGTGTTTAGCCCACATGTGTGCTGAATGTGGCCGATCATACGCCGAAGCAATACGCATTCTTTTGATGCTTCGAATAGTGCCATGATTTCTGAGTGGTTCGTGGAAGTCAACACAAGAGTTTGCTTGGATGATTTCCAGGAAAACGTGGTTCCACCACAAAGGAAAACATATCCAGTCTGCGATTGGCAATCATGCGGGACCGATAGGTACCCAGCATCGGCATAGCCTATAATAGATAGGTCTTGATTCCTTTTATAAAACAATCCAAGATCTTTGGTTCCTTGCAGGTAATGGAAGACGTCCTTGACACCTTTCCAATGTCTTTTGGTAGGTTCAGAACTGTACCTAGCAAGCAAACTGACGGCGAACGCAATGTCTGGCCGTGTACAGTTTGTGAGGTACATAAGTGCTCCAACTGCACTCAGGTAAGGAACCTCTAGTCCCAGAGTTTCCTCCCCCTCTTCCTTTGGCCTGAACGGGTCCTTGTCTAGCTGTAAAGATCTCCCGACCATCGGGGTCTTAGAAGGATATGCCTTATCAAATCCAAATATTTCCAACACCTTCTGGGTGTAGGTCGACTGGTGCACAAGAATCCCGTCAGGGGAATGTTCAAGTTGCAGACCTAGACAGAACTTGGTTTTACCCAAATCCTTCATCTCAAATTCCGACATCAGGTAGGAACTCACTTCCTCAATATCCTCAGGCGTACCGATTATGTTTAAATTGTCCATGTACACCGAGATTATATAGAATCCATCTTGGGATCGCCGTATAAAAACACATGGACAATCTTTATTGCTCGTGTAGCCCTTCTAATGAAGAAATCGCTTAGGCAATTATACCACATTCTACCTGACTGTCGGAGTCTGTATAGTGCCTTTTGAAGTTGAACACTGTATAGACTCATGTTTGCTCTATGATGGTTCAGAACAGGGATACCTTTAGGAACCTTGATGTATATGTTCAAATCCAAGTTACCATACAGGTAAGCTATGACAACATCCATTAATTTCATTTTCAAGCCCATATTTACTGCCATTGAGATCAAGTATCTAAAGGTAACTCCATCCATGACCAGGGAATAAGTCTCCTTCAAATCGACACATGGTCGTTGAGTGAACCCTTGACCGACGAGCCTTGCTTTGTACCATACTACCTTATTATTCTCATCTCTCTTTCGAAAAAAAAACCACCTATGGCCAACAGGGCGAATGTTGGGAGGAGTTTGGCAAACTAGTCCGAACACCTTCCTTTTGTTGAGAGATAATAATTCGGCAGTAATTGCTTGCTGCCAATCTTTCCAATCTGACCTTCTCTTGCAATCAGCGAGCGTGTTAGGCTCAGGGTCAAAATCTATGATTGAGGCAATTTTTGTAGCAAAGTTAATGTCGCCAATCACCGTTGCTCGATTCATGGACTCCCCCGTATAAATATAATTTATGGCCATTTCTTCATGGAGCGCATCCGGCGCCAACACTTGCTCTACCAAATTTCCCATTATGGGAGCAAGGTCCTTTAGATTTCCCACGCTGATGTGTGCGCACACATCTCCGCTGGGTGTTTCCCCTATGGGAAAGTTTAAGTCCGGAATTTCGTGCACTGAATTTTCCGTACTTGTGACAGGTCTCGAATGGCTCCCCGTTTCACTTTGGGGTACTTTGGCGACAGGCTGTAATAAATCTCTCTTGTCCTTTTTCGTCGGGCGTCCCCGAGTACTTGGGATTTAAGAAGCCGGGTCTCTCGTCCTTTTAGGCCTTTGGACGAGAGCAGCTATACCATCTTCGGTATTTCAACCCTTTCTGGTGCATTGCGTGCGTGCACATGCGATTTTTTCACAGTCTTTAAGTCACTAAAGTGGTCAGGCAGTTGATTTACTAACAACTGCAAATCTATTATATTTTGGACTTCTCTCTCAATCTCAGCAGTGCGCGGGTCATGAGCATGGATCCCCGTGGCTTGCCACATGATTTCTCGACTTTTAGCATCAAGGGGTTGATTCTCTCCCCCTAAAGTCGGGAAATAATCCTCGTCAAAGATACAATCAGCAAAACGAGCCGTGTGACAGTCACCTATCATGGGGTCCACATACCTGATTATGGACACAGTCTCATAACCAACGTATATGCCCGACTTACGGAGCGGGCCCATCACCGATCGCTGGGGTGGTGGTATTGGTACGTATACCTGGCAACCGAACCTACGAAGGTGGACAATTTTCGGTGCCGACCCTTGCGCAACCTGAATAGGAGAGTGGATGTTGTAGGCCGACGGTCTAAAGTTGATGAGTTTGGCCGTGCGCAACACTGCGTGGCTGATACGTCTCCAACGTACCTATAATTTTTTATTGTTCCATGCTATTATTTATGATGTTTTGGATGTTTAATGGGCTTCGTACTACACTTTTATATTATTTTTGGGACTAACCTACTAACCCAAAGGCCCAGTTCAGATTGTTGTTTTTTGCCCGTTTCAGGGTTTTACACAAAAGGAATATCAAACAGAGTCCAAACGGAATGAAACCTTCGGGAGAGATATTTTTTGAGAAAATCACGCATGGGAGACTTGAGAACCACGGAGTAGGGTTTACGTGGTGCCCACAAGGGTGGGGGTGCGCCCCCCCCCCCCCTATAGGACGCGCCCCCTGCCTCGTGGGCCCCACGTTGGGCCCTCGGTGCCCTCATTCCTCCTATATATGCCTACGTACCCCGAAACCATCAGAACAACAGAGAAAACCCTAGTTCCACCGCCGTAACCTTCTGTTCCCGTGAGATCCCATCTTGGGGCCTATTCCGGAGCTCCGCTGGAGGGGGGATCTTCCATGGAGTGCTTCTACATCATCATCATCGCCTCACCTTGAGTTGTGAGTAGTTTACCACAGACCTTCAGGTCCATAGCTAGTATCTAGATGGCTTATTCTCTCTCTTTGGATCTCAATACAAAGTTCTCCTCGGTCTTCGAGGAGATCTATTCGATGTAATCTCTTTTTGCGATGTGTTTGTCGAGATCTGATCAATTGTGGGTTTATGATCAAGATTATCTATGAGAAATATTTGGTTCTTCTCTGAACTCTTTATGTATGATTATAATATCCTTGCAAGTCTCTTCGAATTATTGGTTTGGTTTGGCCTACTAGATCTATAGTTCTTGCAATGGGAGAAGTGCTTGGCTTTGGGTTCAATCTTGCGGTGTCCTTTCCCAGTGATGGTAGGGGCAGCAAGGCACATATTGTATTATTGCCATCGAGGATAAAAAGATGGGGTTTATATCACTAAGTTTGAGTTTATCCCTCTACATCATGTCATCTTGCTTAAGGCGTTACTCTGTTCTTATGAACTCAATACACTAGATGCATGTTGGATAGCGGTCGATGTGTGGAGTAATAGTAGTAGATGCAGATCGTTTCGGTCTACTTGTCGCGGACGTGATGCCTATATACAATGATCATGCCTAGATAGTCTCATAATTATTCGCTTTTCTATCAATTGCTTGACAGTAATTTGTTTACCCGCCGTAGAATATCGCTATCATGAGAGAAGCCACTAGAGAACACTATGGCCCCTGGGTCTATTCTCAACATATCAATCTACAATCTACTTTACTTTTTAGCTTTTACTTTCTGTTCTTATAATAAAAAATACCAAAAATATCAAACTATCATCTCTATTAGATCTCACTTTCGTAAGTGACCGTAAAGGGATTGACAACCCCTTATCGCATTGGCTGCGAAGTTCTTATTTGTTTGTGCAGGTGCGAGGGACTCGCGCGTGGTCTCCTACTGGATTGATACCTTGGTTCTCAAAAACTGAGGGAAATACTTACGCTACTATGCTGCATCGCCCTTTCCTCTTCGAGGGAATACAATGCAAGCTCGAGAAGTAGCAAGAAGAATTTCTGGCGTCGTTGCCGGGCAGGCTTACGCAAAAGTCATATACCAAGTACCTATCACAAACCCTTATCCTTCGCATTATATTTTTGCCTCTCGTTTTCCTCTCCCCCACTTCACCCTTACCGTTTTATTTGCCCTACTTTTGTCGTGTGTTTATCGTTCACTTGCCTCTTGTTTGCCTGTGTGTGTTGGATTGCTTGCTTGTCACTATGGCTCAGAACAATACCAAATTGTGTGACTTCTCAAATACCAACAATAATGATTTTATCAGCACTCCGATTGCTCCTATTACCGATGTTGAATCTTGTGAGATCAATGCTGCTTTGTTGAATCTTGTCATGAAAGATCAATTCTCCGGCCTTCCTAGTGAAGATGTCGCTACCCATCTAAACAACTTTGTTGATTTGTGTGATATGCAAAAGAAAAGGGATACGGACAACGATATTGTTAAATTGAAGTTATTTCCGTTTTCACTTAGAGATCGTGCTAAAACTTGGTTTTCCTCTTTGCCTAGGAATAGTATTGATTCGTGGAATAAGTGCAAATATGCTTTTGTCTCTAAGTATTTTCCTCCTGCTAAGATCATCTCTCTTAGAAATGATATTATGAATTTTAAGCAACTAGATCATGAGCATGTTGCATGAGCTTGGGAGAGAATGAAATTAATGATACGTAATTTCCCTACGCATGGTTTGAATCTATGGAGATTATTCAAAACTTTTATGCTGGCTTGAATTTTTCTTCTAAAAATCTTTTAGATTCGGCCGCAGGAGGCACTTTCATGGAAACCACCTTAGGAGAAGCTACCAAACTCCTAGATAATATTATGGTTAATTATTCTCAATGGCACACCGAAAGATCTACTAGTAAAAAAGTGCATGCTATTGAAAAAATTAGTGCTTTGAGTGGAAAGATGGATGAACTTATGAAATTATTTGCTGCTAAGAGTGTTTCTTCTGATCCTAATGATATGCCTTTGTCCACTTTGATTGAAAATAACAATGAATCTTTGGATGTGATTTTTGTTGGTAGGAATAATTTTGGTAACAATGCTTATAGAGGGAACTTTAATCCTAGGCCTTTACCTAGTAATTCCTCTAATAATTATGGTAATTCCTACAACAACTCTTATGGAAAGATGCCTTCTGAATTTGAAACTAGTGTTAAGGAGTTTATGATCTCGCAAAAGAATTTCAATGCTATGCTTGAAGAAAAATTGCTTAAGATTGATGAGTTGGCTAGAAGTGTGGTTAGAATTACTCTTGATGTTGATTCTTTGAAACTTAGATCTATTCCACCTAAGCATGATATCAATGAGTCTCTCAAAGCCATGAGAATTTCCATTGATGAATGCAAAGAAAGAACCGCTAGGATGCATGCTAAAAGAGAGAATTATATAAAAGCATGTTCTTCTAGTAATATTGAAAATAAAGATGAAGATCTGAAGGTTATTGATGTGTCTCTTATTAGATCCTTGTTTTATAGTATAAATCTTGATGAAGATAGGATTGGAGATGATTCTACTTTAAGGTGTCCCAATGGTTCGGAGTTTTTAGATCTTGATGCTAAAATTGTTAAAAGTGGGAGTGAAGAAATTAAAACTTTGCATAGTGATGAACCCACTACTTTGGATTTCATGGGATTCAATTATGATAATTGCTCTTTGATTGATTGTATTTCCTTGTTGCAATCCGTACTAAATTCTCCGCGTGCTTATAGTCAAAATAAAGCTTTCACTAAACACATAGTTGATGCTTTGATGCAATCTTATGAAGAAAAACTTGAGTTAGAAGTTTCTATCCCTAGAAAGCTTTATGATGAGTGGGAACCTACTATCAAAATAAAAATTAAAGATCATGAATGCTTTGCTTTGTGTGATTTGGGTGCAAGTGTCTCCACTATCCCAAAAACTTTGTGTGATTTGCTAGGATTCCATGAGCTTGATGATTGTTCTTTAGATATGCATCTTGCGGATTCCACTATTAAGAACCCTATGGGAAGGATTAATGATGTTCTTATTGTTGCCAATAGGAATTATGTGCCCGTAGATTTCATTGTTCTTGATATAGATTGCAATCCTTCATGTCCCATTATTCTTGGTAGACCTTTCCTTAGAACGATTGGTGCAATTATTGATATGAAGGAAGGAAATATTAGATTCCAATTTCCGTTAAGGTAAGGCATGGGACACTTTCCTAGAAAGAAAATCAAATTACCATATGAATCTATTATGAGAGCCACTTATGGATTGCCTTCCAAGGATGGCAATACCAAGATCTATCCATGTATCGTGCCTAGCTAGGGGCGTAAAACGATAGCGCTTGTTGGGAGGCAACCCGATTTTATATTTTTTGTTTTTGCTTATGTTTAGGAATAAATATTACATCTAGATTTTGTTTAGATGTGGTTTTGAGTTTTGTTTAGTGTTTATGCCAAGTAGAACCTTTGGGAAGACTTGTGTGAAGTTTATGTGATCTTGCTGTGAAAAACAGAATCATTAGCGCTCGCTATAATGGTCATCAGATTTTACTGGAGCGTGCTATTTAGTTGATTCTTTTTGCAGATGATTAATTGACAAATTCCTCATGTTTACCAATTTAGTTTAATTTTTTGGAGTTACAAAAGTATGCGAAACCTGCAGATTACTACAGATTGTTCTGTTTTTGACAGATTCTGTTTTTCGTGTGTTGTTTGCTTATTTCAATGCATCTATGAGTAATATTGGGAAGTATGGACCATAGAGAAGTTGGAATACAGTAGGTTTAACACAAATATAAACAAAGAATGAATTCATTACAGTACCTTTGAGTAGTGGTTTGTTTTCTTATACTAACGGAGCTCACGAGATTTTTGTCTAAGTTTTGTGTTGTGAAGTTTTCAAGTTTTGAGTATTGCTTTGATGGACTATGGAACAAAGAGTAGCAAGGGCCTAAGCTTGGGGATGCCCAAGGCACCCAAGTAAAATTCAAGGACAACCAAAAGCCTAAGCTTGGGGATGCCCCGGGAAGGCATCCCCTCTTTCGTCTTCATCCATCGGTAACTATACTCGGAGCTATATTTTTATTCACCACATGATTTGTGTTTTACTTGGAGCGTCTTGTATAATTGGAGTCTTTGCTTTTTAGTTTGCCACAATCATCCTTGCTGGACATACCTATTTGAGAGAGTTAAATATGGCCTAGGAATTGTTAGAACACTCTATGTGCTTCACTTATATCTTTTGAATAGAATAGTTTTTGCTCTAGTGCTTCACTTGTATCTTTTAGAGCACGGTGGTGATAATATTTTGAACAAATTGTTGAACTCTCATGCTTCACTTATATACATTTGAGAGTCTATTAAAACAGCATGGTAATGTGCTTAGGCTATAAAACTAGTCTTCACATGATAGACATCCAATATCAATGTAGTAAAAACTTTCACACTAAGTGCATTGAATATGAAGAGAAGTTGGATGCTTGATAATTGTTTTGAGATATGAGGATAGTGATATTAGAGTCATGCTAGTGGAGTTGTTATGAAATTGAGAAATGCTTGTGTTAAAGTTAGTGATTCTCGTAGCATGCACATATGGTGAACCGCTATGTGAAGAAGTTAGAGCATGAGGTATTTGTAAAGTGTTAACCTTTGTGTGGAGATCGGGGGCGCGCGCTGGTTAACTCCTACCAACCTCCCCCCTAGGAGCATGTGTTTATTACCTTGTTTAGATGACTCGTAAATTTTTGCAATAAGTATATGAGTTCTTATGACTAATGTTGAGTCCATGGATTATACGCACTCTCACCCTTCCACCATTGCTAGCCCCTCTTATACCGCGCAACTTTCGCCGGTACCATACACCCACTATATATCCTTCCTCAAAACAGCCACCATATATATTCCTCAAAACATCCACCATACCTACCTATCATGGCATTTCCATAGCCATTCCGAGATATATTGCCATGCAACTTTCCACCGTTCCGTTCACATGACACGCATCATATTGCCATATTGCCATGCATGATCATGTAGTTGACATCGTATTTTTGGCAAAGCCACCATGCATAATCTTTCATACATGTCACTCTTGATTCATTGCACATCCCGGTACACCACCGGAGGCATTCATATAGAGTCATACTTGTTCTAGTATCGAGTTGTAATATCGAGTTGTAAATCAATAAAAGTGTGATGATCATCATTTTTAGAGCATTGTCCCATGTGAGGAAAGGCCAATAAAAAAAGAGAGAAAAGAGAGAAGGGACAATTGCTACTATCTTTTTCCACACTTGTGCTATAAAGTAGCACTATGTTCTTCATGATAGAGAGTCTCATGTTTAGTCACTTTCATATACTAGTGGGGATTTTCATTATAGAACTTGGCTTGTATATTCCAACGATGGGCTTCCTCAAATGCCCTAGGTCTTCATGAGCAAGCAAGTTGGATGCACACCCACTAGTTTCTTTCATTGAACTTTCATACATATTTAGCTCTAGTGCATCCGTTGCATGGCAATCCCTACTCACTCACATTGATATCTATTGATGGGCATCTCCATAGCCCGTTGATACGCCTAGTCGATGTGAGACTATATCCCTCCTTTTTGTCTTCTCCACAACCACCTCTCTATTCCACCCATAGTGCTATGTCCATGGCTCACGCTCATGTATTGCGTGAAAGTTGAAAGGTTTGAAAGAATAGAGTATGAAAACAAGTGCTTGGCTGAAATCGGGGTTGTACATGATATGAATATTTTGTGCGATGAAGAGGGAGCATAGCCAGACTATATGATTTTGTAGGGAGAACTTTCTTTAGCCATAGTATTTTGAGAAGACATGATTGCTTTGTTAGATGCTTGAAGTATTACTATTTCTTATGTCAATATAGACTTTTGTCTTGAATCTTTCAGATCTGAAAATTCATGCCACAATTAAGAGAATTACATTGAAAATTATGTTGGTTAGCATTCCACATCAAAAATTCTGTTTTTATGATTTACGTACTCGAGGACGAGCAGGAATTAAGTTTGGGGATGCTTGATACGTCTCCAACGTATCTATAATTTGTTATTGTTCCATGCTATTATTTATGATGTTTTGGATGTTTAATGGGCTTTGTCATACACGTTTACATTATTTTTGGGACTAACCTACTAATCCAAAGGCCCGGTCCAGATTGTTGTTTTTTGCCTGTTTCAGGGTTTTACAGAAAAGGAATATCAAACAGAGTCCAAACGGAATGAAACCTTTGGGAGAGATATTTTTGGAGAAAATCACGCACGAGAGACTTGAGAACCACGGAGTAGGGTTTACATGGTGCGCACGAGGGTGGAGGGCGCCCTTCCCTATAGGGCGTGCCCCCTGCCTCGTGGGCCCCACGTTTGGCCCCCGGTGCCCTCCTTCCTCCTATATATGCCTACGTACCCTGAAACCATCAGAACAATAGAGAAAACCCTAGTTCCACCATCGGAACCTTCTGTTCCCGTGAGATCCCATCTTGGGTCCTGTTCCGGAGCTCCGCCGGAGGGGGGGATCTTCCACGGAGTGCTTCTACATCATCATCGTCGTCTCACCATGAGTTGTGAGTAGTTTACCACAGACCTTCGGGTCCATAGCTAGTATCTAGATGGCTTCTTCTCTCTCTTTGGATCTCAATACAAAGTTCTCCTCGGTCTTCGAGGAGATCTATTCGATGTAATCTCTTTTTGTGGTGCGTTTGTCGAGATCCGATGAATTGTGGGTTTATGATCAAGATTATCTATGAGAAATATTTGGTTCTTCTCTGAACTCTTTATGTATGATTATAATATCCTTGCAAGTCTCTTCGAATTATTGGTTTGGTTTGGCCTACTAGATCTATAGTTCTTGCAATGGGAGAAGTGCTTGGCTTTGGGTTCAATCTTGCGGTGTCCTTTCCCAATGACAGTAGGGGCAGCAAGGCACGCATTGTATTGTTGTCATCGAGGATAAGAAGATGGGGTTTATATCACTAAGTTTGAGTTTATCTCTCTACATCATGTCATCTTGCTTAAGGTGTTACTCTATTCTTATGAACTCAATACACTAGATGCATGATGGATAGTGGTCGATGTGTGGAGTAATAGTAGTAGATGCAGAATTGTTTCGGTCTACTTGTCTCGGTCGTGATTCCTATATACAATGATCATGCCTAGATAGTCTCATAATTATTCGCTTTTCTATCAATTGCTTGACAGTAATTTGTTTACCCGTTGTAGAATATCGCTATCATGAGAGAAGCCACTAGAGAACACTATGGCCCCCGGGTCTATTCTCAACATATCAATCTACAATCTACTTTACTTTTTCGCTTTTACTTTCTGTTCTTATAATCAAAAATACCAAAAATATCAAACTATCATCTCTATCAGATCTCACTTTCGTAAGTGACCGTAAAGGGATTGACAACCCCTTATCGCATTGGCTGCAGAGTTCTTATTTGTTTGTCCAGGTGCGAGGGACTCGCGCGTGGTCTCCTACTGGATTGATACCTTGGTTCTCAAAAACTGAGAGAAATACTTACGCTACTGTGCTGCATCACCCTTTCCTCTTCGAGGGAATACAACACAAGCTCGAGAAGTAGCAGTGGGCCCAACATGTAGTTGGTAAATTACAACCCTGAAGGAGCGGTCGAGCAATGAATTTAATTCTTTTAATCAATGCCTCGGTAAGTCCATTTTGTGTATGGACATGCGGTACTGAGTGCTCAACTTTGATTCCCATTGCCATGCAATAATCATCGAACGTCTTTGAAGTAAATTCTCCGGCGTTGTCTGTTCGAATAGACTTTATACGATAATCGGGGTAATTATTCATCATTTGTATGATTTGAGAGATCAACTTTGCAAAGGCATGGTTCCGTGTTGACAGCAGGCAAACATTGGACCATTTAGAGGAAGCACCAATGAGCACCATGAAGTACCAAAACGGCCCCGTGAGGGGCTGAATTGGACCGCATATGTCCCCTTGGATACATTCCAAGAACGCGGGGATTTCATCCCTCACCTTGAGGGGTGATGGCCTAATGACTAACTTCCCTGTGGCGTATGCAGAGCATACAAAATCATCGGGATTCGGGAAGTTCTTCACATTAACATTATGACCATGTGAGTTGTTAATTATATTTCTCATCATCGTAAGTCCGGGGTGGCCTAACCTATCGTGCCAGATGCTGAAAAGTTTAGAGGTTCTAAAAATAGTCTTGAGGGTAGTGTACACGAGTGATGCTACTATTTTAGTGTAGTATAGCCATGTGTCGAACGAAGGAAGCCTTTTGATAACATGTTTACCATTTGCATCCCGCTTTGTGATGAGTAGGCAGTCCTTGCCGTTCTCATCATCGGTCTCAATATGAAAAACATTGGCGCGGATGTCTCTAAAGCTCAAAAGAGTACGAGTCGACTCCGGGAACAACAATGCTTCATTAATGATCAAGATTGTTCCCATAGGAAGTATGATAGTATGATGTAGGGCGGAACCCTAGGTGGCCGATCTTTCACGAAATGGAGTGGATCCCATGAAGAACACGAAGAACACGAGAGGGAACACGAGGGGAAACACGAGAGAATCACTCAAACCAACAAGAACAAGTCACACATATGCTAGATCCTCGAAACACAAAGAGATACAAGATCCATGATCAACAAGGGACGATACAAGTAGCGATAGTATTCTCCGTGAGGAGGTCTTGGTATCCCGTAGGATCTTCTCCGCAGAGGTCTTGAATCCGTGTGGATCTTCTCCGTGGAGGGGCCGCAGTCACTCACAAGGAGATGAACCACTAGAGGATGAGGAAAGCTCTATCTCAAATGAGCTAAACCTAAGCTAACCCTCAAATGGAGGAGGGGGAGGAGTATATATAGTCTAGGTCCACGAAGGGGTAAGTGGGAGAGGGATACATGGGCCTCAGGCCCGATACACTGTGCACAGACAGGGGCCGGATGTCCGGGCGGGGGCCGGATGTCCGGGCGGGGGCCGGATGTCCGGGCCTTCCCGAGACGCCGGATGTCCGGGCCGAGGGGCCGGATGTCCGGGCTGGAGGGGTTGAGGCACGGGTGTCTTTTGGACAGTGGCGCCGGATTTCCGGCCAGGGCCCGGATGTCCGGGGCGCCGGATGTCCGGGGCCTGTAGGTGCTGGCCCTTCTTCCTTCTCTCCCGCGCGCACTTGGCCTTGGTCCTTGGGTTCTCCATGGTCTCCTTGGGTGTTCCTGATCAAGCACAAGGTCCGCGCTTATAGTAGCATCCATGTCTCGCGAGAAAAGAAAGGGGAAGCATCGAGGAACGGGATCACCTTGCGTCCAAGTGGTGTACATGGGGATGAACGAAGGATGCTCCGCATCATCTCCCCTCCCTTGGGAAAGATCCGACCTCGGATCAAAAACCTCATCACCATGGAAACGGTAGTCGTGAACGGACTTGTAGTTGGACGAAGTTGAAGGCATGTCGCAATCCAAGTACTCCAAGGTGTCTCCGGTATGTGGTACATGCAAAATGAGCAAACACAAAGTACACTTGGGAATACAATGGTTAGCGCACACAAAGTGTCCATCATGTGAGAATGAGTCCGTGTGACAAGGTACATGAAGCTTAGCAAGATGATATAGTATGAGATGGAAAGCATTCATGTGAGCAAATTCATTTGTTGTGCACACAAAGGTAGGGTAATTGGCATGTTGCACAAAGATACAATTTCTACCATTGTGCAAAATGATGTCATAGTGTGATGGTTTATCAAGAGCATGAACATGGCAATGGATGCTCAATATGTGTATGTTATCATGCAATTGATGGAGGACAATATGATGATGATGTATGAATATGCCATCAAGAAAGATCACAACAAATTTGCTAAGGAAATGCTCACGCTCATATATCATGGATGACATGGGAATACAAGATGCAACAAGGCAATCATAATGTGAGTCAATCCATGCATAAGATGCAAATTTGTCATGTGTATGATATGTCCATGGAGCATGGCATGTGGGCACACAATCAACAAATATGAAGGTTTTCGTGCAATGTGCCAAAGGAGTTTTGATATACCAATGCTCGATGTCGTGGCATGAGTGAAGGTCCAAAGGTGCATCCAAAGGGTCCATCTTCAATGTCGGTCCTCCATCCCATAGATGTATCATGTAGACAAGAAGAAGGAAACAACAATGAAAGTATGGCCCATCCAATATGCATAAGTGAGGATGGCTCACAAAGAAGGAATGCACCTTATGTATGTTTTCGAAGATGTTGTTGTTGCGCAACGTGTATGCCTTAACATGCCCAAGATGCCACGTGATGGTACCGTCTTGTGAATCCTTCAAAATGAAAGAACATGACAAACACTCGGAAAAACAAATGAGGTTAGCCGTAATGCAAAACCTAGCATTCGTGCGGGAAAATACCCAACAAGTGCTTGCATCATTCTTATCATAAGAAAGTACAAGGGTGTGGTGCATGGTATGTAGGCATAATATACGAGAACAACCAATTGCAATAGGCTCAATCAAGTAAGTATGCATCACAAGAAGGGTGTCAAAGTCTCCAATATCAATAGGCATAGCATGGTTGCACTCAATACAAGGGAATATGAGAGATGCAACGAATGGAGACAAGTGACAATGATCAATGTGAATCATGTGAAAGTGGAACATGGGTGATGCAATATAGCAAGCAAGCATAGCAATCAAGTCAAACAAGCTAGTAGTGCGAAGATGCAACGTACTAGAGGTAATCATGGCAAGCATGTCATGTGTGCAAATAGTGAGCATACGTGATGCACATGGCATAGCACAAGCATGAAAGCAAGATATGAGCAAAATATCATCAATGTGTTGATGAGAGGCCATATGGAAATAGCAATGGGATATCATGACTCTCCCAACACAAGAATCAACAATAGAATGGGGCACAAAGAAATCATGGTAGTAGCTACAAGTATCTCCACCAAGCATGCAAATACACATATAAGTAGCATAATGGTGAATCATGTGTAAAGGCAAGCAAGGGTCACAATTGCATGGCAAAGTCATAGCAAGAGGCATAACATGCAAAGTGAACACGATAGTATGGGCATAATGTGATAAGTGGCAAATAGCCCATAGCCGTGTGAGAGCCAAGTAAAAGAGATGCACGTAGTGGTTGCGCGAAGAGAATGATGGTAAGGAGATTCCACGGAATCCCAAGTCATCGTTGCTCTCAAGAGCTCTTTTCGTCAACTCATGGGATTGTGAGGTTGACGAGTTTGCAAAAGTACCTACACAAGACAAAGGCAAAGGAAAAATTGTATGTGCGTGGTATATGTACACATCATCCATCATGATGCGCACGTGTGTGTGTGTTGGTTAGCACATAATATCCAATGCTCAAATAAATGAGATGCGTGATATAGAAACATGTCATCCATCATGAGAGGTTTGTTGTTATGTATGGCATAATGGAGACTCAAGTTGTGTGATGCATCACGAGAAATATCATTGTGATTCATGGAATGCATATGGTGCACACAATCATGGTAATCATGCAAGGTATGGAATGCATCAAAATCTCCTAGTATGTATGAGGAAACTATGGGGGTCTCCTCATGAGCATCAATGGAAACATCACATGGAGAATATTGACAACATCCAAAGCAAAGCATATTTGGAACAATTTGTTCATGGCATGGCATAGTAGATGAATTGCGCAAATTATGTAAAGGGAGCATGGCAATATCATCGCATGAAAAACAAAAGCCAATGACCATCATCTTGTCATCTATGCCACAAGTGCAAATAGGATTTACTTTAATGGGGCATGCATAGTTACTATGTTGAGATTGAAATGAAACAATATGAGAAATCTCACTCATAGCATATGACAAGTTCAAAGGATTATCAAACATGATGTGACCAAAAGAATTTTCACATGATATCCTATGGAGCATAGCATCACAACTAGGCAACTCAACATGCTCATCATCATATTCATCATAAATAGGTATTCAAGACATGATGAAGTCGCACTAGCATGAAGCATGGCAATAGGTGTGTCAACATCATGCAAGCAATCATTGTCAAGATAGTCCACAAGTGGGACGAAAGAAGCACCATCACCTATGTTACCTTTAGAGATCCGCTCATGTGTTGTAGGTGAGGTTGCAACTTGATGGTACCATGTGGGGGTGCATCTTTTTCCACCATGGCCATCGGGTTTTCCATTGGCGGGATGGACTCGTCGAGGATTGGCGCGTCGTCATGTAGGAGACCTAGCACCAAAGAAAACACACTTGGAGTAGAGGTTAAGTCGTTAGAAATCATAGTGGCCTCACATGCCCTCTCAACTACCTCACTCACTAAGTGGTGTGTCTCACTCACTCCCTCTTGGATGCTCTCACTCAAATGGTTGGTGGAGTCACTCAAATGGCTCTCAACCTCACATAGGATGTGTGTCATGCTCTCATGTGTGGGGCTAGTGGTGGTCACACTCATCCTCTCATAGGAAATGCACTCAATGTGACATATGGTGGAGTCACTCATGTCACTCATGTGGTGGTGGCGCTCCTCACATGGAAATTGGGGCATCTCGTCATATGTGGGTGTCGGAGAGATGTAGGTGCAAATGTCTCCATGCTCAACTCCAATCGTCTCCTCATCCATAACGCCTCCAAAGATGAATGCCGTAGGAGGTGGCAACTCATCACTCTCCTCCGAGATCAAAGAAGGCTCATGTGCGCTCGCGTAGCTTGACTCGGAGTAGTAGTCATATTTGGGCGCCGTCTCCATGTTGTTGAAGAGGTTCATGCTCGTCGTCGTAGTCGAAGGGTATGGCCCTTGATCGACCATCTTGTCGCCATCTTGATGTGGGGAGCTTCCGAAGATGGAAGTGTCACCCTCGCTCGTAGGTGCTCGCCTTGTAGTTGGAGATGTCGATGTAGGCGAACTCATGGGAAGTAGGCGAAGATGTCGTACGTCTGAAGGCGAAGATGCCTTGATAGCACTTGGCGAAGATGCCGAAGTGGTGGTTGTAGCCGTAGCTCCATCTTGGGTGTGCTTGTCTCGCGGTCTTCTCTTTTGCTCTTGAAGCTTGGGCTTGGCGTGAAGTAGAGCGTCTTTGGACTTGTAGGTATGCGCTTGTCGAGCATCTTCATGATGATGATGCCGTTGTCGTGCTTGAGCTCTTGGTAGATGTCGTTCGTCGTCTTCGTGCACATGATGATTGGAGGTGACTTGCCCTTCATGACGATGTCGATGGTCGCCATGGCGGTGTGGCCGTGGAAGACTTGCACTTGCATCATGTTTGCGCTCCGAAGACTTGTGACTTGAACTTCGCCGCCGAGAGGATGACGAAGGGGAAGAAGACTTGTAATCGACCACCAAGTGTCGGAGCTCCGCCATTTGTTTGTTGAAGGAGTCGCACATGTCGTCGAAGGAAGCCATTGTCCTTGTCTCGAAGTGTCGTTGTTCGATGGCGATGTTTCCCAAGCACTCTTGCATTTCTCGTTGTAGTCCGATGGTTTTCGCGTGGATGTCCTTGTTCGCGCCGTCGATGTCGAAGACCGGAGATGAAATGCCTTGCCTATCCATCACAAGACGCTAGCAAGTATGAGTGGGAGAAAGAGAAGAACTATACCAAATGTACCTTGACCGATGTTGAAGATGGATCAATGATCACTCAAATGTGGAACAAGGAAATAGCACAATTGGTACCAATTCTTGTCGGTTTCTCACACCTACACAAGTAAAGCTTATGGTGGAGTTCGGTGAGGATAGTGGCACAAAAATTTGAAGCGAAATGTTAGCAAGACTCAATAATGTTGAAAAAGATTCACAAATTTGCAAATGCAACAAGTAGACCAATAGCAAGATGGGTGGCACACGGAAACACACACACGGATAGATAGATGGGGTCGTGCAACCAAGGAATGAGCCAAAATGTGGAATCCACGAAAATGCTCGTGTTGCACAACACTAGAGAGACGCTAGCGCGATTGCACAATAGGCGGATACGAACTTGTGCACAACCTACTAAGCAAAATGCAACGACTTCTATCCCATGTATGCTATGTGTATGGTATTCCGGTGGTATGATCCAAAATGATCGAGTATGACAATCTTAATGTAGTATGATGTTATGGTTCTTGCTTAAAAGCTTCTTTGTGGCTCTTTTGCTTAAAAGCTTATTCTTTTTTTTTATATGGCCACGATGCACAAACCAAGATAGCAATTGTGTATATGCGGGAACAACCTTGTGACACAAGGGGTGATATGATGATACCAATATGATATGGTATATATGCAATGGAAGAGTGGATTGATGATCACTAATGTGCACAAGTAACATTGCCGGCAATACTCAAAGGCTAGTCTTGATAGGCAAGTGACGCAAAATGGGCTAGGGGTTAACAATGCAATTGCAAGGGGATATACAATGATGTCGTCGAAGTTACCGTCCGAGTCGATGATGAGAGGCGGTATTCTTGATGTAGACCCGTTCCTAATTAGCCGAAACACCTTAGGAAACGGAAAAACCACAACTCAAAATCTCAAGGACAAATATCAAATGGTGGTAGCGGCAATGCCGTGGTGGTTGCGGAAGTGGAATGATGGGCTATACACGATGTTGGAGTTGAAGTCACGGTCCCTAAGTAGCCGAAACACCTTAGGAGACACAAGGCACAACTCAAACAAGCTCGAACAAAATTTGGTTAAGTTGTGTTGGCTATGTATGGTGGACAAGGTTATGCGGAAGTGGTGGTGGTGGTTGATGAAGAAGCAATGGTCCCTAAGTAGCCTAAACACCTTAGGAGACTCAAATCACTACTCAAGCAACCACAAATGCTATGGGGACAAAATGGTTAGGTTGCGGAAGTCGGTGGTGGTTATGCGGATGATATGGTGGAAGCCCTAGGCAAAGATGCCAAAGTCCCAAAAATATGATGGATTCAAATGATGATGGTGGTATTTTTGTGTTATGGGGGATGTCAAGAGCTTCAAAACGAGCTCAAGAACGTCGAAATCGGAGTTCGGATGAATTAGTTATGAACAAAACGGTGAAACGGAAAAGTCTGAATTCCTAGGGGTCGGAAATCCGGGGCCGGGTCCGGAAATCCGGGACCTGATGTCCAGAAACTTGCGCGATTTTTCCCTCCAGAAGCCGGATGTCCGGCCGGGGACCCGGATGTCCGGCCCGACGATTCCAGATCGGGATTGGGACTTCCAAACTCGTTTGGGGGCGGAATTTGATGATTTTGGGGGCGGAATTTGAGCGATTTCGTGGAGGAAAGATGGGGAAACTTGGGGAAATGCTAGATCCACTTGAAACCAAGCAAATCCATGGATCAAAATCAACAAAACCTCATCAAACCAACAGATCACAAAAAAAATTGGGGCTATTTTTGGTGGGGAATTTTCGAAATTGCGGAAGAACACAACAAAAACAAGGCTAGAAAACGGTGGGGAGGCTCCAAATTCGTGAGAAACCGTGGCTCATGATACCATATGATGTAGGGCGGAACCCTAGGTGGCCGATCTTTCACGAAATGGAGTGGATCCCATGAAGAACACGAAGAACACGAGAGGGAACACGAGGGGAAACACGAGAGAATCACTCAAACCAACAAGAACAAGTCACACATATGCTAGATCCTCAAAACACAAAGAGATACAAGATCCATGATCAACAAGGGACGATACAAGTAGCGATAGTCTTCTCCGTGAGGAGGTCTTGGTATCCCGTAGGATCTTCTCCGCAGAGGTCTTGAATCCGTGTGGATCTTCTCCGTGGAGGGGCCGCAGTCACTCACAAGGAGATGAACCACTAGAGGATGAGCAAAGCTCTATCTCAAATGAGCTAAACCTAAGCTAACCCTCAAATGGAGGAGGGGGAGGAGTATATATAGTCTAGGTCCACGAAAGGGTAAGTGGGAGAGGGATACATGGGCCTCAGGCCCGATACACTGTGCACAGACAGGGGCCGGATGTCCGGGCGGGGGCCGGATGTCCGGGCCTTCCCGAGACGCCGGATGTCCGGGCCGAGGGGCCGGATGTCCGGGCTGGAGGGGTTGAGCCACGGGTGTCTTCTGGACAGTGGCGCCGGATTTCCGGCCAGGGCCCGGATGTCCGGGGCCTGTAGGTGCTGGCCCTTCTTCCTTCTCTCCCGCGCGCACTTGGCCTTGGTCCTTGGGTTCTCCATGGTCTCCTTGGGTGTTCCTGATCAAGCACAAGGTCCGCGCTTATAGTAGCATCCATGTCTCGCGAGAAAAGAAAGGGGAAGCATCGAGGAACGGGATCACCTTGCGTCCAAGTGGTGTACATGGGGATGAACGAAGGATGCTCCGCATCATAGTAGCTCGTCCGGGGCTAACTATGTTCGAACCGCGGCCGCCGATTGTCATAATACTTCCCGGAGATTTTTTTAATGGACTCAAAGTACTTAGTTTATCATAAAATGGTATGTGTGGTTGCGCTATCGGCAAGGCATGTTTCCTCCATTCGGGCGCCACACGCGTTCTAAAATATGACATCTAATTAATGTAATGAGGAAGACGCTACATTAATAATAAATGCACATATTTTAGAACATAACATACTATCATGAATAAATAATGGAATAAATGAATGAGATAAATGTCATCCAATCGCCAAAGTAAAGAATAAGTTTGTGCTCTCATAGAGCTTACAACCAAATCGAATTTATTCGAGTTTATTGTATCAAATCACGGAATCATGAGGACTAACGAGGTAAGCTAAGTAGACTCGGCAAAGAGGCCATTGATCTCAGCCTGAATCTCCATATTGGCGATCCCATTGTCGTTAGAGATCATCTTGGAGGCAGCATCAATATCCAGTGGTGGCACCGTAGGGGCGACCATGTGCTCAATCTCCATGGCAACGTTGGCGTCATTAGAGACCTCCAAAGCCGCCGCTATGGGCATGTGCGGGGTCGCAACTATGGGCGCAAGGGTCGGCGTAGTGATCATCACGGGTGCCGCCATGGGCGCCGGTGGTGCTCCCCCTGAACCAAGGCGAGGTGCGTCTCATGTGCCTTCCGAGCCTTGTATGCATCCACGACCTCCTGTGGTGCGCGGCACTGGCGGGAGAAATGCTCCACCGAGCCACACCGAACGCAGTCCTGAGGCCTCTACCCTCCCTTGCCCGGCTTTTGCTGCTTAGCCGGAGCGGAGGGTTGAGGGCCCTTCTTCTTGCCCTTGCGGCCCCTCTTCTTCTGTTGAGGCTTGCGGACTTTGAGAGCGTTCACCTCATGGCGAGAACTCCCCCCAAGTGGTTGCGCGACAAAGTTCTTTTTCAGAACCTCGTCATGCGCCTCCGCCACCTGGAGGACGTCAATTAACTCTGAATACCTCATGTAGTTGCCCTGGCGGTAGTTCCATGAGGACTGGACCGCGTCAGGGTGGAAAGTGGATAGGGTTTTCTCAATCTTCTGGGTGTCGAAAATCTCAGTACCACACAACCGAAGAGTCGTGCAAATCCGGTGCAGAGCCGAATTTTACTCCCCAACCGTCTTGAAGTCCGCGAACCTTAGACGGATCCACTCTGCCTCTGCACGTTGCTTCACAGTGTACTTCAGCCGCTCAAACCACTGCTGAAGAGCGGTCCAAAGGCCAGAAGCACTCCACTCAGCCATATACTCGTCCTTCAGAGTAGGTGACAGATGATGACAGAGAAAATGCAGAGCATGTGCATTCTCGGTTTCGAACTTGGGATCAGTGAGGGCAAGCTGGGTCCCCTTACATATCACCCTCAAGAGGCTTTTTCCCTGGAGAAAGATCTCGCAGTCCGAGGACCATGACAGGTAGTTCAGCCCTGTCTGGGCCAAGTCAGCAAACTCCTTGTTAACGATTCCGACCATCTGCAATTTATGCAAAAATCATGATATTACAGCAGGTAATCTTTTGCATAAATGTGATGTTGATAAACTTATTCAATAAAATGACGTTCCAATATTTAAAACATGATATTATATGACTTACTTAACGATTGAGAGTGCTAAACAATTAATCTACAGCAGTAAAATTATACAATGAAATCATGTTGCAAAAGATAGCATGTTAAGCGCGTCTAGTACGTGAAAACTAGCCCAAAAATTGAATTCCCGAGACATTTTTAAGCCTAAAGTAGCGTTCTTAGCGAAAACAGACAGTTCCAGGGACTTCCACGTAAAATATTACAGCAGAAATAAAATACGCGTAGAATTCGAAAAACTCTAGGGGCCAAAATGCAAACGGCACCCGCGTCCGAACTATTCCGCTCGGTCCAGTTCGGGAGTAGGACGTAATTGGGCGTTCGGCCCGTTTAGCCAGCACCAACCACACTACTCCCTTTTTTTGTGGAGAAACCAAGCCGCATCAGCCACGGCCCAGATGGGCCAGCAGCCAGGAGGCCCGCCCGGCCAGCCCCTCAGAACACTCGGGGGACGCTAGGTTTCCCTAGCGCCCGAGTGGGGTGGCGGCGCTTGTGCCACAATGCCTCGCGGCTGCAGGTGCCGACGGGGGCGACGCGAGTGGCAGCTAGGGCGCCGGCGACGGCAGCTGGCCGTGCCCGAGCACGACCGAGTCGGGTGGCGAGCGAGGCCATGGCGTGCGGCCCGGGCGACGCGACCAGTAGGGCCTGCCTGAGTACGGCGGGCATGTGCGCGAGGAGCAGCTGGCACGCGGGTTGTAGCCGCGCTCCGAGCGGAGCTGGCGTGCAGCCGGCATGCGGGGCCATGGCGCAGCTCCGGCGACCAGCGGGGCCACGGCCAGGGGAGAACACGGGCGCGGGTCGGCAGGCGGCCAACGGCGGGCGGGCGCGACCAGCGGGTTCGCGGCCGGCGATGGCTACGACGCGCAACGACGACGACCAGCGGGGCAGGCGAGCGCACGGAGGTGCGAGTGTGCAGCGGGCACGTGAACGGCCAGCAGGGCCATGGCAACGCTATCGGTGGCTTGGCACGGCGTCATTTGGACGTCGGCCTCGGAGTGTCAAAATTGTGCGTCTTCGGGACGTTACGAAGCGTGTACGTCGGGTACAGCGCGGTGGTGACGTGCTCATCTTGAGTACGTGTAATCACCATCTCCCTAAGGTGTAGTCAACAAATCTCTCTTGATCCAAGAACATCGACATTGGTCGGCGACGTATTCGTCAGCCAGTTATTGGAAGAGAAATCCACACCGTAGGTAGATCAAATCCGGAAAAATAGACTAATTGCAAAAATAGAATCGTGATAACATGATGAATTCATTTTTGCAAAAGAGAGATTGGATCTTATACCTCCGCGGGATCGACGAAAGCCTGCTTGACGCGGGCTTGATGGAGACTTGGAGGAGCGAAGCATGCTGATAACGTGTTCCGCAACTCCGCTGGCGAGTCCGGTCCGAGGTTGCGGAGCGAGAACGAGCGTCGTAGACGAAATAGTCGAACACGCGAAAGTAGATTGACACAAAAAAATATAGAGAAGACTATCTTTATTAATCAATGATCAGGGGTTACAATAATTGTTCCTTATCTTTTTATATAGGGGTAGGTGACAAAAGAATAAGTACCCAGTTAACGTAAAATGTAAAACCGAAGGGGTTAACCGTGCATCCCACGTAGCCGCCCCCACCATCGTGGTGGCCTCGGTTTTCCAACAGTCAACTGCAGAAGCGGGAGCGAAACGGCTACATGCGGAGTGTTTGCGGCAGCCTAGCGTTTTTGCGGCAGGCGCGCAACTGCCGCACGCTGAGCCCTTTTCTGGGGCTGCCCCTTTTTTTATAAAACGATTGCTATTGGACAACTTTTGGAGAGAGTTTTTTGCACTCATGTGCCCTAAGAACCAGGGGCGGAATTTGGCCTAGGACAACTGGGGCTATAGCCCCCGGCGTAGCCCAATTAGTGCTTTGTACTCATAGGAATTTTTGTCAGATTTATAGCCCTATAGAGGCCCAGCCCCAGGTGTACTAACCAAGGCCCAGCCTCAGACATCAGCCCACATTGCTTCGTAGCCCAGGAGCTCTCACAACGCACGGTGGTGTGTGGCATCGGAATCAATCGCTGGAGATTTTCTTACGGATCAATCGCTAGCTATTTTCTCTCGCCTGATGCTCTGATCCATCAAAAAAGTCTATTTATTTCACGCTGTGCCGCCCCAGGTGTTCACCGGACATTTGGACCTGAACTCGTCAAATCATCTCGCTTCGTCAGAACAACCCCTACAGCCCTCTTGTTTCCTCTCCCGTTGTGCTCCTTCTCCACAATCGCTCGGGCATGTAAATTAGGCAATCTCTTATACTCGCTTCGATTCAAAATAAGTGTCGCCGTTTTAGTATAAAACTAAAATCATGACATTTATTTTGGATCGGAGGTAGTATTTTTTTTCTAGTTCCGTTATACTTCCTTTGTTTCTTTTTTACTACTTCACATGTAAGATTTGTCTTAAGTCAAGCATCATACTGTTTGACTGAATTTATATACAAAATTATCAATATCTACAACACTAGAGATATACAATATGAAAGTTAATTCAATGATGCATCAAATGATATTGATTTTATACCGTGAGTGTTAATGTATTTTTTCTATAATCTTAATCAAACTTTACTACGATTGACATTAGACAAATTTTATATGTGGACTAAAATGAAACTGGGTAAATTAAATTACGTCCCATTTTTATTTGTTAAAGGCAAAAAAAATGAAGATGTGTGTTGTGAGGTGGTTGTATTTCGCGTCATTTACATCTACTTAGTTTTTTATTTTGCGAGAAATAGCTACTTAGTTTTAGCCCCAGGCTTTGAGGAATCATGGTTCCGCCTCTGCTAAGAACCCTCTGTGCCCTATTATAAGCCGAAAATCCTACATCCACAACTGTTACGAAACAACTATGTAAACTTTCTTATTAACTTTCTATCCCGTGAATTTAAGGGGGGAAGTGCATGGATAAATCCGGGTACATATGAACCCACATTGAAAAACACATTTCTAAATGCTAAAAAAATCTGCAAAAAAGTTGCACAGGTATGTCTCCATGTTTTATGTGCGTGCATAAAGTTTCACGGAAAAATAACTTTTTTTGTGGCCTATGCAAAAAAGACAACAAATTACGTCGTGGAACACTATTTAGAAGCAATGAAATTTGTCTTTTTTGTGGAGACAAAACAAAAAGACATTTTTTTCGTAAAACTTTGTGCCGCGTACACACACTTGTGAACATGTATGCGTGATATTTTCTTTTGAATTTTTAGACACTTCAAAACATGCTTAAAATGCATTTTTTTGAAAAATGGATCCATATGCCCATGGGCGCAGGGAGTGCCCTCTCAGCCTTCCTCCCTCTACAAGCAATGCTACACCTACGAAAATTGGGGTGGGGGGAGGGGCGATGGGCCCCACCACGATGAAAATAAGGTCGAACAAAAGAATTAGTTGAAAGGTTACGTGGGTGTCCAGTAGGAATTATCGTAGGTGTAGTATTATTCCTCCCTCTACTCCCAATCAAAGCTTTACATGTTGCACATTACGATAAAATAGTGGGCTCCAAAGATGCCATACCCAAGAGCTCGAGTTTCAGGCTTTCGGCGGACGCCCAGAGTAAACGACATCGCGAGCCGACAAAAAGAAAGGTAAAAAAACAACAGTCTTGTTAAAGCACATCTAGATGTGTCATAAGTATTCGAAAATGCTTTTTAGAGCTTGGGCTTCATGGAGGTCAGGTTTGACTTGATCAAAATTTAAATTTTCACATTTCAAAACAATTTAAAAAAATACACACATACTTAGAGACATAAAGCATATGTGTGTAAATTTTCAGGACGAAACACCTTAAAATGAGTGCTACGCAAAAAAACAAATCTGAGGCTTTTTAGTAGATGCACCATTCATTCTCAAAGTCCATGAATTTGTCTTTTTTTGCACAGATCGCATTTTAGGGTATTTCATCCTCAAATTTTACATACATACACATAACATCCTTGTTTACTTGTATGATTTTTTTTCAGATTTTTTTGAAACTGAAAAATGCAAATTTTGAATTTTTCAAAATGTCCGGCCTCCATGGAGGCCGAGCTCCAAAACGCCCTACTCATAAGTATTGCACATCTAAGTCATATTCATTGATCTTACACGAAGATTCACATGGGTATTTTTTTTCTTTTATACTCACTCCGTCCTAAAATTCTTGTTTTAAATTCATATAGATAGAAAAGTATCTAACACTAAAACGTGACTAGATATATTCGTATTTAGACAAATTGAAGACAAGAATTTTGGGACGGAGGGAGTACTTGATTGAGACACTTCAATGTGCAATAAGTAGGTCCTAGACAAACTAAAAAAAATAGTACTCCCTCCGTCTAGGTGAGTAAGTCATCTTACGAAAACCAAATAATCCCAAAACGCTAAGGCACGGTACATTAACTCCCATCTAGTTTTTTGTTTCTTGGCATAAAGAAAGGAATGAACCAATAAGAGATATGAGGTGTGTCTGTTTTTAATGATTTGAGGCTACCAAACACGACATGCAGTGGTCAATTCATTGCATGCAATGCTATTAATTAGCAAATGAACATTAACTTCTCTTGTTTTTCATTCTACCTTGGTCACGGTGCACAACCTAAGATGACTTACTACCTAGACGGAGGGAGTACAGCTGATAGGTGCACGTTAAGGCTACCATGATGCACACGCGCTTGTGCTTAGTATCGCAGAAATCAGATTCAGATCTTCGCCACCAATCCATCACACAAGCTAGCCAATGCCAACAGGTTCCACTAGTAGTGCATCAATTTTTATCTAATGCGAGGACAACGCCATCGATTTTAAAACTGCTCCTCAAAGTTGGACTTCATGTAGTGTACTCACGCAGAGCAAAAGTATACCCAATTCAGAGACTCGAGAGAATCGCTAGCTGGCGAGAGGAAGCGACCGGCGGTGTGACGGAGATGGCGCCGGCGCACGTTCTGGTGTTCCCGTGGCCGCTGCAGGGCCACATCAACTCGATGCTTCATTTCGCCGCGGGGCTCCTCGACGCCGGCCTCCACGTCACCTTCGTTCACACGGAGCACAATCTCCGCCGTACTCACCGCGCCGAGGCCGTCGCCACGCCACGCCTCCGCTTCATGTCCTTGCCGGACGGCCTCCCCGTCGACCACCCCCGGTCGGTGGGTGACCTCAAGGATGTCGCCAAGTCCCTGATGACGACGGGCCCTGCTGCGTACCGTGCTCTCCTCGCCTCGGCGCTGTCCCCGGCGGCCGACGGCGGGTTCCCAGCGCTGTCGTGCGTCGTGGCCGACGGTTTACTGCCGTTCGCCATCGATGTCGCGGAGGAGCTCGGCGTGCCGGCGCTCGCTTTCCGCACGGCGAGCGCGTGCAGCTTCTTGGCGTACCTCTCCGTGCCCAAGCTCGTAGAGCTTGGCGAGGTTCCCATCCCTGTAGGCGCCGACCTCGACGAGCCGGTCCGTAGCGTCCCGGGGATGGAGGATTTCCTGCGCCGACGGGATCTTCCGAGCTCTTGCCGCCGTCGGGCCGAGACCGACGACGTCGACCCTTTGCTGCAGATTCTGGTGGGCTACTCCGCTCACAGCTGCAAGGCTCGGGCGCTCATATTCAACACGGCGGCGTCACTGGAGCGGTCGGCGCTCGCGCACATCGCGCCGCACATGCGCGACGTCTTCGCCATAGGCCCTCTCCACGCCGTCTCGGCGACGCCGGCGCCGGCCACCAGTTTGTGGCGCGAGGACGACGGGTGTATGGCGTGGCTGGACGGCCAAGCGGACCGGTCCGTGGTGTACGTGAGCTTGGGCAGCCTGGCTGTCATTTCACTCGAGCAGTTCACCGAGTTCCTGTCCGGGCTTGTCGGCTCCGGCTACGCGTTCCTGTGGGTGCTCCGGCCGGACATGGTGGGGGCAAGCCAGAGCGCCGTCCTCCAGGAAGCCGTCGACGCGGCGGGGAACGGCAAGGCGCTCGTCGTGGACTGGGCGCCGCAGCGGGACGTGTTGGGACACCGCGCCGTGGGCTGCTTCCTGACTCACGCCGGGTGGAACTCGACGCTGGAGGGGATCACCGAGGGCGTGCCGCTGGTGTGTTGGCCGTTCTTCGCGGACCAGCACATCAACAGCCGGTTCGTCGGCGCCGTATGGGGGACGGGGCTGGACATGAAGGACGTGTGCGAGAGGGCCGTCGTGGAGGGGATGGTGAGGCAGGCGATGGAGTCCAGCCAGCTAAGGATGTCGGCTCAAGCGCTGTCGCAGGAGGTGAGGCGGGACATCGCGGAGGGAGGCTCGTCGGCCATGGAGTTCAAACGGCTCGTCGGCTTCATCAACGAGTTCGGCAAGAATTAAGGGTTAAGGCCAAATTTTCGGTAAACCATTCTTGAAACAAATGCTTCATCAAGGAGTTCGGCAAGAATTAAGGATTCAAGTACAAGTTTTCTGTAAATTATTCTTGAAACAAATAACTTTTTTTATATAATTCTTGAAACAAATAGCTTTGTTTCGATAGCTTTACTTTGTGGTGTGTGAACAGAAGGATCCGTGTTATAACAATGGAAGAAGGTTTATAGGCGCGCTTTGTTACGGCACTTGTGTTGTTGTTATGAATTCGATATATTTTTGTTTTTATAATGTGGTGTTTTAGTGGGCTCTTTGTGACGGCCCTATAGCACACCTTGTTGGTCCATTGTCATTGTTAGTAGCTTGTTGCACAATTGATGTCATATGCACTTTTTTTTAAACCATCCCATATACTCCATTAATTAAATTAAAATAATATTCATACAATCATTCATTACAAATTTAGCCACGCAGGGCGGAACACTGTTTAAAAGCACACCATCATACCTATTATCAAAGCTGAACTTCACAATCTCATGCGCCACCCTATTAGCCCTTCCGTTAATCTTGGATATCTTGCAACTTATCATCAACTTGGATAAACTCAATGCTTCTACCTTTAGATCAACTAGAGGAGACTTGTCTAGAAGATCATTTCCAAGAAAAGAAGACACAAAAGAGCAATCCGTTTTTAAAAAATGATGGGCTTGTGGAGAGTTATACCAATGTACAACCCCGCAAGCGTCCTTCTAAGTTCCGCTTCATCCGCCCCATTGCACACCCCAATATAATCTGAGGACGAAATGATAACTTCTCCAGTATGGTTCCTGGCCACCACGCCCACACTCGCAGCACTTATAGCCTCCACATAACTTGCGTCAACATTAATCTTAATGAACTCCGTTGTAGGAGTCTGCCAAGTCACAAAATTCTCTTGCACATCATTAGTAAAATTTAAACCATCTACCCTCACTTTACCTTTGTTGCTAATCTCCAACTGCACATTGGGATGACCGGACGAGAAGGACGCCTAATAATTTTGCATGAAACTCACATAGGCGGATATAGTTTTCTTTCTCTTACCAAAAATCAAATCATTCCTTAGGTTCCAGGTCCTCCAAAACATGAATAACATTTGCTCACACACCGGCGACCTTAGTGCATGAGCCTTGGGGAAGCTCACCAGTGCATGAAGTGGGGCAACACCAGCGCATGAAGCACACATTCATCTTCAACACCACAAATCGAGCACAAACCAATGGTAGTTTGATGGTGTTTAACTCTGTTAACTTGAACCGCCAAACTGTGTGTCGCAGCACGCCATGCGAAAATTCTGATTTTCTAAGGGACCTGAGCTTTCCAAATAATATTCCATATCCTCCTCTTCCCATTTACAGCACCACTTGAACTCCCTAACTCAATCATAGAGTCCTTAATGTTCAACGCCAGTCTATACGCACTCTTAACCGAGAATAATTTGTTTTTCTCGTAGTGTCGAGTAATGAAATCTCCCTCACCCAAAGTCATAATACGCAACTTCAAAATTTCCTCGGCATCATGTGGATGGAACATATGCCTAATAAGATTCTCATCCCATCTTTTGAGCCACTGATGAATAACTCGGACACACGTTTGAGTCTTGTTCTGTTCTTTTTTGCAGAAATTTGAAGATCTGAATCTCTTGGAAGCCAAGTGTCCCTTCATATATTTATATTCGCACCATCGCGAACTCTTCAAGTGACACCCTTTTTCAACAGCTCAAGTCCGTGCATAATACCTTGCCAAATAGACGACGTCACATGTGGAAATACAGTGTCCAGAAAATGCCCATGAGAATAATACTTTGCTTTCATCACCTTTGCACATAACAAGTCCAGAAAAACAAATAATCGCCAAGTCTGTTTGGCCAAAAGGGCTTGATTAAATAATCTCAAATCTCTAAAGCCCATACCTCCTTTCCCTTTGGGTCTTGTTACCTTATACCCGCGCGAGCCAATGAGTTTTCTTCATATTCTCCTCGTCACCCCACCAAAAATTCCTAATGATCTGGGATAACTCTTCACAAAGAGAAGCGAGAAATTTAAAATACCCATGGCAAAGACCGGAAGAGCTTATACGAGTGACTTAATATGGAGTTCCTTCACTCCGCTAGAAGCATATTTTTCTATCCAGTCTGAAACCCGCTTAAGAGCTTTATCTTTTGTAGATTGAAATTTTCCGGCCTTCATATGCCCTCCCGGCACAGGTAAACCAAGATATTTATCCTCAAAACCATGAACAGTGATTTTAAGAACCACCAATATAGAAACTTGATCTTCCAGACTACACTATTTACCAAACAAAATGGAACATTTATCCGGGCTCAACAATTGACATGTCCCATCCTCATAAGCAAACAGAATTCATTTAATGGCCATAGCTTGATCCAAAGAACCCTTAAAATAGAAGGCTATCATCAGCAAATAATAAATGTGAAATGGAGCATGTTTGTTCAGCTGAAAATCCTGGATAGTCCCATTCGCCGTAGCATCATGAAGTAATAATGAAAGTGCGTCAGCCACAAACAGGAATAGGTAAGGAGACAGAGGATCCCCTTGTCTGAGACCAAAAGAAGGTTGAAAAGAATCTAACATTTGACCATTAAATAGCACAAAAATTTCTCTTATGTAACACATAACCCACACTGGAGCAAAACCATATGCACGAAGCATACTTTTCAAGAACCTCCAGTCCACACAATCATATGCCTTGGCTAGGTCCAGCTTGTACGCACAGTATTCACCCCGGCTATTTTTAGTGTACTAAACGAATGCATACATTCAAAGGCTATGAGAGCATTATCAGAAATTAATCTTCCAGGAATGAACGCACTTTGGGTAGGAGAAATCATACCGTCCAACATATGTCATATAGACATTTGATATTACATAAGGGTTTTTTATGGTGAATAACACTGATTTCATCAGGCATTTCTCTCTCTATATATATAGTGGAGAGAGAGAGTGAGAGAGAGAGAGAGAGCTTGCTCTCGTACCAATTGAAGGTTCAAACATACCCGAAAAGTTGACTATAGAGGGTGAATAGACGACTACCAAATTTAATCTTTTCCTTAGTTGATTTTAGATGTTATTGTGAAAATGTAAGTTCTCCGTATCTGCAATAAGATGATACACCATATATGATGTGTTACAACAAGCTAGCAAGCTACACAAGGCAACAAAAAAACAAGTAATGACACAAAGTAAAGTTAGGGGTAAGAGACAACCAATAGTACAAAGCAAAGCATCCAGGTCTGTCTCTTGTTTCCCATCATCTCTATCGCGAAAAGGAGGCGAAAAGAGCGACCCTGTCCCCCCCCCCTCCCGTTGCCTCCGGTGTGGCCGTGGGTTCCCTCCCCTTCCACCGGCCGCTCCGGTGGTGGGATGGTGGGGGAACCCCATATCTACACTCTGGCATTTATATAGGGCGTGGTTAGCTAGGTTTTTGGTCGTCGCTGGTAGTGAAGGAAATATGACCTAGAGGCAATAATAAAGTTTTTATTTATATTTCCTTATATATCATGATAAATGTCTTTTATTCATGCTAGAATTGTATTAACCGGAAACTTGATACATGTGTGAATACATAGACAAAACAGAGTGTCCCTAGTATGCCTCTACTAGACTAGCTCGTTAATCAAAGATGGTTGAGTTTCCTAACCATAGACATGTGTTGTCATTTGATGAATGGGATCACATCATTAGGAGAATGATGTGATGGACATGACCCATCCGTTAGCTTAGCACAATGATCGTTTAGTTTTATTGCTATTGCTTTCTTCATGACTTATACATGTTCCTCTGACTATGCCATTATGCAACTCCCCAATACCGGAGGAACACCTTGTGTGCTATCAAATGTCACAACGTAACTGGGTGATTATAAAGATGCTCTAGAGGTGTCTCCGAAGGTGTTTGTTGAGTTGGCATAGATCGAGAATAGGATTTGTCACTCCGAGTGTCGGAGAGGTATCTCTGGGCTCTCTCGGTAATACACATCATAATAAGTCTTGCAAGCAAGTGACTAATGAGTTAGTCAAAAGATGATGTATTACGGAACAATTAAAGATACTTGCCGGTAACGAGATTGAACTAGGTATGACGATATCGACGATCGAATCTCGGGCAAGTAACATACCGATGACAAAGGGAACAACATATGTTGTTATGCGGTTTGACCGATAAAGATCTTCGTAGAATATGTAGGAGCCAATATGAGCATCCAGGTTCCGCTATTGGTTATTGACCGGAGATATGTCTCGGTCATGTCTACATAGTACCCGAACCCGTAGGGTCCGCACGCTTAACGTTCGATGACGATTTGTATTATGAGTTATGTGTTTTTGGTGACCGAAGTTTGTTCGGAGTCCCGGATGAGATCACGGACATGAAGAGGAGTCTCGAAATGGTCGAGAGGTAAAGATGCATATATAGGACGATGATATTTGCACACCGGAAGTGTTCCAGGTGATATCGGGTCACCGGAAGGGGTTTCGGGCACCCCTCGACAAAGGTATGGGCCTATTGGGCCAAATGAGGGACAGACCAGCCCCTGGTGGGCTGGTGCGCTCCTCCTAGTACGAATCGGAGAAGGAGGAAAGGAAGGAGGAGGGTTCGGCCTCCACCCTTTCCTTCTCTTCCCCCTTCTCTTTCCTTCCCATATGCAGAATAAGGAGGGGAGCGAATTGGGCTTGCACCCCAAGTAGGATTCGGCCTACTTGGGCGCGCCCTAGGCTGCCTCTCCCCCCTCCAACCTATATATATGTGGGGAGAGGGGGCGCCTACAACACACAAGTTTCTCTTAGCCGTGTGCGGTGCCCCTCTCCACAGTTTGCTCCTCATGTCATAGCGTCGTAGTGCTTAGGCGAAGCCTTGCGCGGATCACATCACCAACACCGTCGCCATGCCGTCATGCTGACGGAACTCTCCGTCGACCCTCTACTAGATCAAGAGATCGAGGGACATCATCGAGCTGAATGTGTGCTAAACATGGAGGTGTCGTACGTTCGGTACTTGGATCGGTTGGATCGTGAAGACGTTCGACTACATCAACCGTGTTAACATAACGCTTCCGCTATTGGTCTACCAGAGTACGTGGACACACTCTCCCTGTCTCGTTGGTATGCATCTCCTAGATAGATCTTGCGTGAGCGTAGGAATTTTTTTGAAATTGCATGCTACGTTCCCCATCAGGCAAGGTGGAGGAGTCGGCGTCGCAGGGGAATAAGTGTGTTGGAGCTCATCCTCCACCTCAGGGAGGTCTCTTGTGGCGTCGCTGTCGAGCTCTTGGAGGTTGGTGCTTGCGGATCCGCGGATCCGACAAGTTTTTGTGCTATGGGGGGTCATCGTGGCGGAGGCGACGACTGCGTTGTGGGCTTCAGTTCCCCTGTCATGTCTTCGTCGCACCGAGGTTGGCTCCGGCCTCGATGTGGAGCTTATGGGGAGGGTGCAGCAGCAGTCCTACGACTAGCGTTTGGCGCTTCATCTGCATGTATAGGAGTTCGTGGTCTCTAGATTGCTTTGAAGCTTCACCGGCGGTGGTTCCCTTGCTGGTGCGCCGGTCTTTGCAGACCTTAGATCGGATTCTCCCCGTCCGCAAGAAATCCCGCTCACTAGAAGGTCACGACGGCTTCGGGAGTGAAGCGACAGCGCGGTGGCGACGGCCCGACTGCGTCTCATATCGGCGATGGAATCTCTCGTTCGGTGGTCAAAGGACATGGTTGTAATTTCTTTTACTGTTGAGGTCTTTTGTACTACATGTGAAGTTTCCATATAATTCCAGGGACCTTTTCGCAAAAAAGAGACAACCAAGAGTGATGGAGACGAAGATGTAGAGTAAAGTTCAAACATTTGGAGGTGTGCTAATCTTCATTGGAGAGGTGGGAAAAAAGAATGCTCCCACAACAACGGATGTCTCAGCTTGTGTCTCTAAGAAACTTGGTCAACGAATGCCCAAGATTCCTCTCACTAGGGATAGCTCTTGTGGCGAGCTCCAAAGCCTCACATGCAATCCTGGGGAACTGAAGTTGGACCACATGTTGGACCATAAGTTGGAACCTACGGCATATCACATAGTCTGACTTGGTCGTGACAGTAAGAGGAACAACATAAAAGGTGAAAAACATGGTGCTCTTTTTCACATGGCATGTGGGTTTATATGGCTTAGTTTTGTTCAGTGATTTCCATACAAGATTCATGGCGTATCCCGTCTAAACAGTACAATGTACCTACAACTCAAAATGAGCAATCATCGGTATATTTTGATGTGCCATCTTCTTTTATCCTTTTAGCTTAGAAGGGTTGCCGATCGACATTACATTTCATTTCCAATCACGTGTAATATGAAAGCACAACATAGTTAGACGTCTAATCATTGTTTTCATTACCACGTAAACCCTCATTAGGGACGAATGTCTTTGTCTTCCTCTTTTTGGTGGTTGGTGACAATATGAATAGACCAATATAATAAAGGGTACTATGATAATCTTAGCATGGGTTCTGGATGTTTAGGTTTAGCTCCCCTACATTTGTGCACGCACAAGAACATTCTTTGCGTTTGAATACAAAATGTACAAAATATGATCAACGCTTCCAGTAAACCTTTAGAAACCGGAGAGGCGCAAAAATGAACATGAATGCACAAAGTGTTTCACTTTTGCAACAACTTGTGACATATGAGATGACTAAAAAAATACAAATATATAACATAGTCATCTCAAAATGACAACAAAGTGGTTTGTGTGATAGGGCATACAATAACAACAATATGACATCAGACAATAGTAATAATAATATAACATATGACAAAGAAGCATAGCCATAATCTCACAAGCATATGGCAAGGTCTCATACATAACTTAAAATTAGCCACACACGCAAATCGTACTACATAAGAGGAATTATGACAGTGTTGTCACTTCGATTGACTGACTAGTTTAACAGATTAAATGGGATGTGCACCAATGGCGTCGTGCCGGCACTAGGAGCCTAGATCACCTTGTCGTCTAGGTCATGCATGGTCGCCTGGGTGTATGTGTGTGCCCTTTAGTCTTGGTTGTTTCGTCTGGTTGGGTTGCATTCTTTCCCCCTTTGCATGTATGTTGTTGGTATTTCCTTCTATCTTTGGTTTAGACATTGTACTTCTTATCTTGTACTAAATATTCACATGCACTCCTTCTGCAAGGTTCAAATAAATAAATTACAATGTACATAGTTTGCTCAATTTTTTTGAAACTAACTCTTGCGTGTCCCATTTAGATGTTGGGATCAGCGCCCGAAGAACGATGGAAGGACACTAAAACTTAACAAAATCTACTTAAACTCTCCACGCAACTCTATGATCCCATGCCTTCTAATGTGGAAATCAGATGTTAGAGACAAGGAAAACAACGAAACCAGTCGGTAGGGAACTGAGCTATCTGCATGTTAAGGTCTTTCCTAAAGGTTATGGACGAAAGGTATTCATGTGGAATTCCATCCAAAAATATATATACTTTTTATATACTATAAATTAAACAAACTCTCTAGAAATAATTCTTAAGCAATATAGTCATTTCCCTAACAAACCTGGCCATATGGGTGCCAGGTCCCGGCCATAAAAAGGTCTGACACGTCACGACCCATGTAGACCCTTTTATAAAAGGGCCGTGACATCTCGAAGGCTTTATCTTATGGATTGACCTATCATGCGAGCTAAAAAGGTCGGCCTGGTATGACATGGCTATGGTTGTCTCGAGTTGATTTTCAGTCTTCTGAGCCCTTTCAGCCTTCCAGACCTTTTGCTTTTAGATAAAAAAAGGCTAAACAGCCCCAAACAATGCTAAAAGGACCGATTTCAGTCACATGGCATGCCGCAGATAAAAGGGCCATGTCGGGCCGGCCTTAAGGCTTGCCTTCAAAGATCGGACTTGTTCCTTGGTGGGCCAAAGGCCAGCCCAACCATTTTGCCCGTGCCGTGCCGGGGCAGTGCCTTACAAAAATCCGTGCCCACCCTATATCAAGAGACTTTTTAGTTCAGGGTCAACGATACTAATGGACCACATTTTGTGGCTGGTAAAGGTTTAAAGCAGGGTGATCCTCATTCTCCTTTACTTTTTAACTTAGTTGTTGACGTGTTTTCTAAAACGCTATTCAAAGCTGCTGATGTGGTTTAATTGCTGATCTTCTTCTACAGGTGATCCCTAGTGATGTCATCAGCCTGCAGTATGCTGATGACATCATCTTATTCTTACAAAATTCAATGGTTTATGCCAGGAATTTGAAGTGGCTTTTGACATGTTTTGAGAACCTCTCTGGTCTTAAGATTAACTTTAGTAAAAGTAATCTTCATACTATCAATGTTCCTGTAGATATGTCCAATGAGCTTGCACGAATATTTTGTTGTCGGTATGGGGATTTCCCCTTTAAATACCTTGGAGTGCCTCTTCACTTTAAGAAGTTGAGGAGGGAGGACATCAAACATATTATAGATAGGATTATCAAAAATATTGTTGGGTGGCTGGGCAAACATTTATCTTATAGGGGCAAGTTGATCCTTTTGACCACATGCATTGCTAGCATCCCTGCTTATTTGATGTCTATTATGAAGTTTCCTAAATGGGCCATTGATGCCATTACTTCACAGATGTCTCACTTTTTTGGGGGCAGCATGGGAGATAATCATAAATGCCACCTTGCTAATTAGGGTTTGATTTCTAAGAGAAAAGAATTTGGAGGAATGGGGGTCTTTAACCTCAGAGAGTACAACATGGCCCTTCTTGCCTCATGGGGGAGGAGATTCCACGATGGGAGATATAGTGATTGGAAATAATCATTGGCTTCAAATATGCCACTAACAAGCCCAATATCTATTGGCGTAAACCAGGGTTGGGCTCTCCTTTTTGGAAAAGCTTAACCTAGGCATTAGAAGCTGCTAGAACCTTTGTTAGTTTGGTACCTGGTGATGGTGAAAGCATTGCCTTTTGGCATGATACTTGGATTGGGGAATGTTCCTGTGATGGCTTGGCTTATTAGGGATGATAGACTACTCATATCAATAAGGAATTCCTTCTTTTCCGGGAGCCCATTCGGATAGAACTCCAAAGTTAAGCGTGCTCAGCTTGGAGTAGTTTCAGGATGGGTGACCGACCGGGAAGTTGCTCTCGGGTGCACACGAGTGAGGACAAAGTGCGCAGAAAAGACTAGTATTGATATGTGAGGCCAGTCTAGATCCCGCCAGGAGTAACGTGTTGGGGAATGTAGTATTTTAAAATTTTCCTACGATCACGCAAGATCTATCTACCAGATGCATAGCAACGAGAGGGGAGAGTGAGTCTACGTACCCTCGTAGACCGAAAGCGGAAGCGTTAGAAGAACGCGGTTGATGTAGTCATACGTCTTCACGGCCCGACCGATCAAGCACCGAAACTACGGCACCTCCGAGTTCTAGCACACGTTCAGCTCGATGACGTCCCTCGAACTCCGATCCAGCCGAGTGTCGAGGGAGAGTTCCGTCAGCACGACGGCGTGGTGACGATCTTGATGTTCTACCGTCGCAGGGCTTCGCCTAAGCACCGCTACAATATTATCGAGGAGAACTATGGTGGAGGGGGGCACCGCACACGGCTAAGAGATCAAAAGATCAATCGTTGTGTCTAGAGGTGCCCCCTGCCCCCGTATATAAAGGAGGGAGGGAGAGGCCGGCCCTAGAGGGGGCGCGCCAAGTGTGGGGAGTCCTACTAGGACTCCCAAGTCCTAGTAGGATTCCCCTTTCCTTTCCGGAGTAGGAGAGAAGGAAAGAGGGGGGGAGGGAGAAGGAAAAGGGGGTTGCACCCCTTGTCCAATTCGGACCAGAAGGGGGGCGCGCGCCTCCTTCCTTTTGGCCTCTCTCCTCTATTCCCGTAACTCTCCGGTACTCCGAAAATACCCGAATCACTCGGAACCTTTCCGATGTCCGAATATAGTCGTCCAATATATCGATTTTTACGTCTCGACCATTTCGAGACTCCTCGTCATGTCCCCGATCTCATCCGGGACTCCGAACTCCTTCGGTACATCAAAACTCATAAACTCATAATAAAACTGTCATCGAAACCTTAAGCGTGCGGACCCTACGGGTTCGAGAACTATGTAGACATGACCAAGACACGTCTCCGGTCAATAGCCAATAGCGGAACCTGGATGCTCATATTGGCTCCCACATATTCTACGAAGATCTTTATCGGTCAAACCGCATAACAACATACATTGTTCCCTTTGTCATCGGTATGTTACTTGCCCGAGGTTCGATCGTCGGTATCTCAATACCTAGTTCAATCTCGTTACCGGCAAGTCTCTTTACTCGTTCTGTAATACATCATCCCGCAACTAACTCATTAGCTGCAATGCTTGCAAGGCTTATAGTGATGTGCATTACCGAGTGGGCCCAGAGATACCTCTTCGACAATCGGAGTGACAAATCCTAATCTCGAAATACGCCAACCCAACAAGTACCTTCGGAGACACCTGTAGAGTACCTTTATAATCACCCAGTTACGTTGTGACGTTTGGTAGCACACAAAGTGTTCCTCCAGTATTCGGGAGTTGCATAATCTCATAGTCATAGGAACATGTATAAGTCATGAAGAAAGCAATAGCAGTAAAACTTAAACGATCATAGTGCTAAGCTAACGGATGGGTCTTGTCCATCACATCATTCTCCTAATGATGTGATCCCATTGATCGAATGACAACTCATGTCTATGGCTAGGAAACATAACCATCTTTGATCAATGAGCTAGTCTAGTAGAGGCATACTAGGGACACTCTGTTTTGTCTATGTATTCACACACGTATTAAGTTTCCGGTTAATACAATTCTAGCATGAATAATAAACATTTATCATGATATAAGGAAATAAATAATAACTTTATTATTGCCTCTAGGGCATATTTCCTTCAGTCTCCCACTTGCACTAGAGTCAATAATCTAGTTCACATCGCCATGTGATTTAACACCGATAGTTCACATCGTCATGTGATTAACACCCAAAGGGTTTACTAGAGTCAATAATCTAGTTCATATCGCTATGTGATTAACACCCAAAGAGTACTAAGGTGTGATCATGTTTTGCTTCGTGAGAGAAGTTTAGTCAACGGGTCTGTCACATGCAGATCCGTATGTATTTCGCAAATGTCTATGTGTCTACAATGCTTTGCATGGAGCTACACTAGCTAATTGCTCCCACTTTCAATACGCATCCAGATTGATACTTAGAGTCAGCTGGATTTAGTGTCAAAGCTTGCATCGGCGTAACCTTTACGACGAACTCTTTATCACCTCCATAATCGAGAAACATTTCCTTAGTCATCCAGTTACTAAGGATAATTTTGACTGTGTACAGTGATCTACTCCTGGATCACTATTGTACCTCCTTGTCAAACTCATGGCAAGGTACACAACATGTTTGGTACACAGCATGGCATACTTTATAGAACCTATGGCTGAGGCATAGGGAATGACTTTCATTCTCTCTATATTTTTTGCCGTGGTCTCGCTTTGAGTCTTACTCAACTTCACACCTTACAAGTCAGGCAAGAACTCCTTCTTTGACTGATCCATTTTGAACTACTTCAAAATCTTATCAAGGTATGTACTCATCGAAAGTCTTATCAAGCGTCTTGATCTATCTCTATAGATCTTGATGCCCAATATGTAAGCAGCTTCACCGAGGTCTTTCTTTGAAAAACTCCTTTCAAACACTCCTTTATGTTTTCCAGAATATTCTACATTATTTCTAATCAACAATATGTCATTCACATATACTTATCAGAAATGTTGTAGTGCTCCCACTCACTTTCTTGTAAATACAGGCTTCACCGCAAGTTTGTATAAATCTATATGCTTTGATCAACTTATCAAAGCGTATATTCCAACTCCGAGATCCTTGCACCAGTCCATAGATGGATCGCTGGAGCTTGCACATTTTGTTAGCACCTTTAGGATTGACAAAACCTTCTGGCTGCATCATATACAATTCTTCTTTAATAAATCCATTAAAGAATGCAGTTTTATTGTCCATTTGCCAGATTTCATAAAATGCGGCAATTGCTAACATGATTCGGACAGACTTAAGCATCGCTACGGGTGAGAAAGTCTCATCGTAGTCAACTCCTTGAACTTGTCGAAAACCTTTCGCAACAAGTCGAGCTTTGTAAACAGTAACATTACTGTCAGCGTCAGTCTTCCTCTTAAAGATCCATTTATTTTCGATGGCTTGCCGACCATCGGGCAAGTCAACCAAAGTCTACACTTTGTTCTCATACATGGATCCCATCTCAGATTTCATGGTTTTAAGCCATTTTGCGGAATCTGGGCTCATCATCGCTTCCTCATAGTTCGTAGGTTCATCATGGTCCAGTAACATGACTTCCAGAACCGGGTTGCCGTACCACTCTGGTGCGGAACGTACTCTGGTTGATCTACGAAGTTCAGCAGTAACTTGATCCGAAGTTTCATGATCATCATCATTAGCTTCCTCACTAATTGGTGTAGGAATCACTGGAACCAGTTTCTGTGATGTACTACTATTCAATTCGGGAGAAGGTACAATTACCTCATCAAGTTCCACTTTCCTCCCACTCACTTCTTTCGAGAGAAACTCCTTCTCTAGAAAGGATCCACTCTTAGCAACAAAGACCTTGCCTTCGGATCTGTGATAGAAGGTGTACCCAACAGTTTCTTTTGGGTATCCTATGAAGATTTACTTCTCCGATTTGGGTTCGAGCTTATCATGTTGAAACTTTTTCACATAAGCATCGTAGTCCCAGACTTAAAGAAATGACAGCTTAGGTTTCTCGTCAAACCACAGTTCATACGGTGTCATCTCCACGGATTTAGATGGTGCCCTATTTAACGTGAATGTAGCTGTGTCTAATGCATAACCCCAAAAGCGATAGTGGTAGATCGGTAAGAGACATCATTGATCGCACCATATCTAATAAAGTATGGTTATGACGTTCAGACACACCATTACACTGTGGTGTTCCAGGTGGCGTGAGTAGTGAAACTATTTCACATTGTTTTTACTGAAGGCCAAACTCGCTAACTCAAATATTTTACCTCTACGATCATATCGTAGAAACTCTAATTTTCTTGTTACGATGATTCTCCACTTCACTCTGAAATTCTTTGAACTTTTCAAATGTTTCAGACTTGTGCTTCATTAAGTAGATATACCCATATCTGCTCAAATCATCAGTGAAGGTCAGAAAATAACGATACCTGCCACGAGCTTCAACACTCATTGGTCCGCATACATCAGTATGTATGATTTCCAACAACTCTGTTGCTCGCTCCACAGTTCCGGAGAACGGAGTTTTAGTCATCTTGCCCATGAGGCATGGTTCGCAAGCACCAAGTGATTCATAAGTGATTCCAAAAGTCCATCACTATGGAGTTTCTTCATGCGCTTTACACCAATATGACCTAAACGGCAGTGCCACAAATAAGTTGCACTATCATTATTAACCTTGCATCTTTTGGCTTCAATATTATGAATATGTGTATCACACGATCGAGATCCAACAAACCATTTTCATTGGGTGTATGACCATAGAAGGTTTTATTCATGTAAACAGAACAACAATTATTCTCTAACTTACATGAATAACCGTATTGCAATAAACATGATCAAATCATATTCATGCTCAACACAAACACCAAATAACACTTATTTAGGTTCAACACTAATCCCGAAAGTATAGGGAGTGTGCGATGATGATCATATCAATCTTGGAACCACTTCCAACACACTTTCACCTTTAACTAGTTTCTGTTCATTATGCAACTCCCATTTCGAGTTACTACTCTTTAGAAACTGAACCAGTATCAAATACCGAGGGGTTGCTATAAACACTAGTAAAATACACATCAATAATCTGTATATCAAATATACCTTTGTTCACTTTGCCATCCTTCTTATCCACCAAATATCTAGGGTAGTTCCACTTCCAGTGACCTTTTCCTTTGCAGTAGAAGCACTTAGTTTCAGGCTTGAGTTTTAGCTTTGGGTTTCTTCACGGGAGTGACAACTTGCTTGTCATTCTTCTTGAAGTTCCCCTTCTATCCCTTTGCCCTTTACTTGAAACAAGTGGTCTTATTAACCATCAACACTTGACGCTTTTTCATGATTTCTACCTTCGCCGACTTCAGCATCGCGAAGAGCTCGGGAATTCCTTTCGTCATCCCTTGCATATTATAGTTCATCACGAAGTTCTACTAACTTGGTGATAGTGACTAGAGAACTTTGTCAATTACTATTTTATCTGGAAGATTAACTCCCACTTGATTCAAGTAATTGTAGTACCTAGACAATCTGAGCACATGCTCACTGGTTGAGCTATTCTCCTCCATATTGTAGGCAAAGTACTGTCAGAAGTCTTATACCTCTCGACACGGGCATGAGTATGAAATACTAATTTCAACTCTTGGAACATCTTATATGCTCCGTGGCGTTCAAAACGTTTTTGAAGTCCCGATTCTAAGCCGTAAAGCATGGTGCACTTAAACTATCAAGCAGTCATCATACCGAGCTTTTGTCAAAACGTTCATAACGTCTACATCTGCTCCTGCAATAGGTCTGTCACCTAGCGGTGCATCAAGGACATAATTCTTTGTGCAGAAATGAGGATAATCCTCAGATCATGGAACAATTCCGCATCATTGCTACTAACATCTTTCAACTTAGTTTTCTCTAGGAACATATAAAAAATAAACGGGGAGCAACATCGTGAGCTATTGATCTACAACATAGATATGCTAATACTACGAGGACTAAGTTCATGATAAATTAAAGTTCAATTTAATCATATTACTTAAGAACTCCCACTTAGATAGACATCCCTCTAGTCATCTAAATGATCACGTGATCCAAATCAACTAAACCATGTCCGATCATCACGTGAGAGGGAGTAGTTTCAATGGTGAACATCTTATGTTGATCATATCTACTATATGATTCACGCTCGACCTTTCGGTCTCCAGTGTTCCGAGGCCATATCTGCATATGCTAGGCTCGTCAAGTTTAACCCGAGTATTCTGCATGTGCAAAACTGGCTTACACCCGTTGTATTTGAACGTAGAGCTTATCACACCCGATCATCACGTGGTGTCTCGGCACGACGAGCTTTCGCAACGGTGCATACTTAGGGAGAACACTTATACCTTGAAATTTATTAAGGGATCATCTTATAATGCTACCGTCGAACTAAGCAAAATAAGAAGCATAATAAGATAAACATCACATGCAATCAAAATATGTGACATGATATGGCCATCATCATCTTGTGCTTTTGATCTCCATCTCCAAAGCACCGTCATGATCACCTTCGTCACCGGCGCGACACCTTGATCTTCATCGTAGCATCGTTGTCTTCTCGCCAACTATTGCTTCTACAACTATCGCTACCGCTTAGTGATAAAGTAAAGCAATTACATGGCGATTGCATTTCATACAATAAAGCGACAACCATATGGCTCCTGCCAGTTGCCGATAACTTTACAAAACATGATCATCTCATACAAAACCGTATAACTCATCATGTCTTGACCATATCACATCACAACATGCCCTGCAAAAACAAGTTAGACGTCCTCTACTTTGTTGTTGCAAGTTTTACGTGGCTGCTACGGGCTTAGCAAGAACCGTTCTTACCTACGCATACAAAAACCACAACGATGTTTCGTCAAGTATGTGTTGTTTTAACCTTCACAAGGACCGGGCGTAGTCACACTTGATTCAGCTAAAGTGAGAGAAACAGACACCCGCTAGTCACCTTTAAGCAACGAGTGCTCATAATGGTGAAACCAGTCTCGCGTAAGCGTACGCGTAATGTCGGTCCGGGCCGCTTCATCTCACAATACCGCCGAAGCAAAGTATGATATGCTGGTAAGCAGTATGACTAGTATCGTCCACAACTCACTTGTGTTCTACTCGTGCATATCATCTATGTTGGGGAACGTAGCATAATTCAAAAAATTTCTACGTCTTCACGAAGATCCAAGTATGGAGACATCTAGCAACGAGCAACTAAGAGTGCATCTACATACCGTTATGAAGATTGCGTGCGGAAGCTTTCAACGAAGCAAGGATGAAGTAGTCGTACTCTTCACGTTCTTCGTCACCGATGATCTAGCGCCGAAAGGACGGCACCTCCGCGTTCAACACACGTACGGTGCAGCAACGTCACCTCCTTCTTGATCCAGCAAGGGGGGAGGAGAAGTCGTCAGAGATCCGGCAGCACGACGGCGTGATGACGGATGCAGTGGAGATCGCAGCAGGGCTTCGCCGGGCTGCCCTGCGGAGGAGTTGGGAGGTGTGACGGGAGGGGGAGAGGCGCCAGGGCTGAGGTGCGGCTGCCCTCTCCCCCCCCCCACATATATATAGGGGGCCAGGGGGGCGCCAGCCCCTTGCAGATCCAATCTGCAAGGGGGGGCGGCGGCCAGGGAGGAGTCCCCCTCCCCCAAGGCAAGTGGTGGCCCCCCTCCCCTTAGGGTTTATCCCTATGCGCATGGGGAGGTGGGGCCCCCTTGTGGTGCGCCAGCCCAGGGGGCTGCACACATCCCCTTGCGGCCTGGGGGCCCCACCGGGATGGGTGGCCCCACCCGGTGGACCCCCGGGGCCCCTCCGGTGGTCCCGGGACGCTCCCGGTGACCCCCGGAGATCACCCGTTGGCCGAAACTGGACTTCCCATATATCAATCTTTACCTCCGGACCATTCCGGAACTCCCCGTGACGTCCGGGATCTCATCCGGGACTCCGAACAACTTTCGGGTTTTCCACGTGCATTAATCTCTACGACCCTAGCGTTACCGAACCTTAAGTGTGTAGACCCTACGGGTTCGGGAGACACGTAGACATGACCGAGACCACTCTCCGGTCAATAACCAACAGCGGGATTTGGATACCCATGTTGGTTCCCACGTGTTCCTCGATGATCTTCATCGGATGAACCACCGTGTCAAGGATTCACATAATCCCGTATGTTATTCCCTTTGTCCATCGGTACGGTACTTGCCCGAGATTCGATCGTCGGTATTCCCGATACCTTGTTCAATCTCGTTATGGCAAGTCTCTTTACTCGATCCGTAATCCATCATCCCGTGACTAACTACTTAGTCACATTGAGCTCATTATGATGACGTCTTACCGAGTGGGCCCAGAGGTACCTCTCCGTCATACGGAGTGACAATATCCCAGTCTCGGTTCGTACCAACTCAACAGACACTTTCGGAGATACCCGATGCGTACCTTTATAGCCACCCAGTTACGTTGTGATGGTTGGCACACCCAAAGCACTCCTACGGTATCCGGGAGTTGTACAACCTCATGGTCTAAGGAATAAATACTTGACACTGAAAAGCTTATGCATTACGAACTATACGATCTCGTGTTATGCTCAAGTTTGGGTCTTGTCCATCACATCATTCTCCTAATGATGTGATCCCGTTATCACTGACATCTCATGTCCATGGTCAAAACCGTGACCATCTGTTGATCAACGAGCTGGTTACTAGAGGCCTACCAGGGACTCATTGTGGTCTGTGTATTCACACATGTATCGCTGTTTCCGTACAATACAATTCAAGCATGAATAACAGACAATTATCATGAACAAGGAGATATAATAATAATGCTTTTATTATTGCCTCTAGGGCATATCTCCAACAGTCTCCCACTTGCACTAGAGTCAATAATCTAGTTACATTGTGATGAATCGAACACCCATAGAGTTCTGGTGTTGATCATGTTTTGCTCGTGAAAGAGGTTTAGTCAACGGGTCTGCGACATTCAGATCCGTATGCACTTTACAAATATCTATGTCTCCATCCTGAACATAATTCCGGATGGAGTTGAAACGACGCTTGATGTGCTTGGTCTTCTTGTGAAACCTGGGCTCCTTGGTAATAGCAATAGCACCAGTGTTGTCACAGAAGAGAGTCATCGGGCTTGACGCGCTTGGAATGACTCCTAGGTCGGTGATGAACTCCTTCATCCAGACTCCTTCCTGCGCTGCTTCAGAAGCAGCTATGTACTCCGCTTCACATGTAGATGCTGCCACCACACTTTGCTTGCAACTGCACCAGCTGACTGCCCCTCCATTCAAAATATACACGTATCCGGTTTGTGACTTAGAGTCATCCAGATCTGTGTCGAAGCTAGCATCGACGTAACCCTTTACGACGAGCTCTTCGTCACCTCCATAAACGGGAAACATATCCATAGTCCTTTTCAGGTACTTCAGGATGTTCTTGACCGTTGTCCAGTGTTCCGTACCGGGATCACTTTGGTACCTCCCTACCAAACTTATGGCAAGGTTCACATCAGGTCTGGTACACAGCATGGCATACATGATAGAACCTATTGCCGAGGCATAGGGAATGACACTCATCTTTTCTCTATCTTCTGCCGTGGTCGGCGACTGAGTCTTACTCAATCTCATACCTTGCAAAACAGGCAAGAATCCTTTCTTTGACTGGTCCATATTGAACTTCTTCAATATTTTGTCAAGGTATGTACTTTGCGAAAGACCAATGAGGCGTCTTGATCTATCTCTATAGATTTTGATGCCTAATATGTAAGCAGCTTCTCCAAGGTCCTTCATTGAAAAACTTTTATTCAAATAGGCCTTTACATTTTCCAAGAATTCTATATCATTTCCCATCAGCAATATGTCATCCACATATAATATGAGAAATGCTACAGAGCTCCCACTCACTTTCTTGTAAATACAGGCTTCTCCATAAGTCTGTATAAAGCCAAACGCTTTGATCACCTCATCAAAGCGAATATTCCAACTCCGAGATGCTTGCACCAGCCCGTAAATCGAGCGCTGGAGCTTGCATACCTTGTTAGCGTTCTCTGGATCGACAAAACCTTCCGGTTGCATCATATACAACTCTTCCTTGAGGAAGCCATTAAGGAATGCTGTTTTGACGTCCATTTGCCATATCTCATAATCATAGAATGCGGCAATAGCTAACATGATTCTGACTGACTTCAGCATCGCTACGGGAGAGAAAGTCTCATCGTAGTCAATCCCTTGAACTTGTCGATAACCCTTAGCGACAAGCCGAGCTTTATAGATGGTCACATTACCATCTGCGTCTGTCTTCTTCTTAAATATCCATTTATTTTCTATGGCGTGCCTATCATCAGGCAAGTCCACCAAAGTCCATACTTTGTTTTCATACATGGATTCAATCTCGGATTTCATGGCTCCAAGCCATTTATTGGAATCTGGGCCCGCCATCGCTTCTTCATAGTTCGAAGGTTCACCGTTGTCTAACAACATGATTTCCAGTATAGGGTTGCCGTACCACTCTGGTGCGGAACGTGCCCTTGTGGACCTTCGAAGTTCAGTAGTAACTTGATCTGTATCTTCATGATCATTATCATTATCTTCCTCCCTTGTCGGTGCAGGCACCTCAGGAACAGTTTCCTGCGCTGTGCTACTTTCCGGTACATGAGTGGTGACTATCACCTCATCAAGTTCTACTTTCCTCCCACTCACTTCTTTCGAGAGAAACTCTTTCTCCGGAAAGCATCCATTCTTGGCAACAAAGACTTTGCCTTCGGATCTGTGGTAGAAGGTGTACCCAATAGTTTCCTTTGGGTATCCTATGAAGACGCATTTCTCCGATTTGGGTTCGAGCTTTTCAGGTTGAAGTTTCTTGAGATAAGCATCGCAACCCCAAACTTTCAGAAACGACAGCTTCGGTTTCTTGCCAAACCAAAGTTCATATGGAGTCGTCTCAACGGATTTTGACGGAGCCCTATTTAAAGTGAATGCGGCAGTCTCTAAAGCATAACCCCAAAAAGATAGCGGTAAATCGGTGAGGGACATCATAGATCGCACCATGTCCAACAGAGTACGATTTCGACGTTCGGACACACCGTTACGTTGAGGTGTTCCGGGCGGTGTCAATTGTGAAACAATTCCACAGCTTCTAAGGTGTGTGCCAAATTCATGACTCAAATATTCACCCCCACGATCCGATCGCAAGAACTTTATTTTTCTGTCACGTTGATTCTCAACCTCATTCTGAAATTCCTTGAACTTTTCAAAGGTCTCAGACTTGTGTTTCATCAAATAGATATACCCATATCTACTCAAGTCATCCGTGAGGGTGAGAACATAACGGTAGCCTCCGCGAGCCTCAACACTCATTGGACCGCACACATCAGTATGTATGATTTCCAACAAGTTGGTTGCTCGCTCCATTGTTCCGGAGAACGGAGTCTTGGTCATCTTGCCCAAGAGGCATGGTTCGCATGTGTCAAATGATTCATAATCAAGAGACTCTAGAATTCCATCCGAATGGAGCTTCTTCATACGTTTGACACTAATATGACCAAGGCGGCAATGCCACAAGTATGTGGGACTATTGTTATCAACCTTACATCTTTTGGCATCTACATTATGAATATGTGTATCACTACGTTCGAGATTCATCAAAAATAAACCATTGACCAGCGGGGCATGACCATAAAAAATATCTCTCAAATAAATAGAACAACCATTATTCTCCGATTTGAAAGAATATCCATCTCGCATAAGACGAGATCCAGAAACAATGTTCATGCTCAAAGCTGGTACTAAATAACAATTATTCAGGTTCAAAACTAATCCCGAGGGTAGATGTAGAGGTAGCGTGCCGACGGCGATCACATCGACCTTGGAACCATTCCCGACGCGCATCGTCACCTCATCCTTCGCCAGTCTCCGTTTATTTCGCAGCTCCTGTTTTGAGTTACAAATGTGAGCAACTGCACCGGTATCGAATACCCAAGAGCTACTACGAGTGCTGGTAAGGTACACATCAATAACATGTATATCATATATACCTTTGACGTTGCCGGCCTTCTTGTCTGCTAAGTATTTGGGGCAGTTCCGCTTCCAGTGGCCCGTTCCCTTGCAATAAAAGCACTCAGTCTCTGGCTTGGGTCCATACTTTGGCTTCTTCCCGGCAACAGGCTTGCCAGGCGCGGCAACTTGCTTGCCGTCCTTCTTGAAGTTCTTCTTACCCTTGCCTTTCTTGAACTTAGTGGTTTTATTGACCATCAACACTTGATGTTCTTTCTTGTCTACCTCCGCTGATTTCAGCATTGAATATACCTCGGGAATGGACTTCTCCATCCCCTGCATATTGAAGTTCAGCACGAAGCTCTTGAAGCTTGGTGGGAGCGACTGGAGGATTCTGTCAACGACCGCTTCATCTGGGAGATTCATTCCCAGCTGAGACAAGCGGTTGTGCAATCCTGAAATCTTGAGGATGTGCTCACTGACAGAACTGTTCTCCTCCATCTTACAGCTGTAGAATGCGTCGGAGACATCATATCTCTCGACTCGGGCATGAGCTTGGAAAACCATTTTCAGCTCTTCGAACATCTCATATGCTCCGTGGTGCTCAAAACGTTTTTGGAGCCCCGATTCTAAACTGTAAAGCATGCCGCACTGAACCAGGGAGTAATCATCACTACGCGACTGCCAGGCGTTCAAAACATCTTGGGTCGCCGGGAGAGCGGGTGCATCACCTAGCGGTGCTTCTAAGACATAAGTTCTCTTGGCAGCTATGACGATAATCCTCAGGTTACGGACCCAATCCGTATAGTTGCTACCATCGTCTTTCAGCTTGGTTTTCTCTAGGAACGCGTTGAAGTTGAGGGAAACCTGAGCGTGGGCCATTTGATCTACAAGAGATATTGTAAAGAATTTAGACTAAGTTCATGATAATTAAGTTCATCTTAATCATATTTTAATGAACTCCCACTCAGAATGACATCTCTCTAGTCATCTAAGTGATACACGATCCGAATCGAGTAGTCCGTGTCCGATCATCACGTGAGACGGACTAGTCAAAAAACGGTGAACATCTTCATGTTGATCGTATCTTCTATACGACTCGTGTTCGACCTTTCGGTCTTCCGTGTTCCGAGGCCATGTCTGTACATGCTAGGCTCGTCAAGTGAACCCTAAGTGTATCGCGTGTGTAAATCTGTCTTACACCCGTTGTATGTGAACGTTAGAACCTATCACACCCGATCATCACGTGGTGCTTCGGAACAACGAGCTTTAGAAACGGTGCACAGTTAGGGGAAACACATTACTTGAAATTTTAGTGAGAGATCATCTTATTTACTACCGTCGTTCTAAGTAAACAAGATGCAAAAACTTGATAAACATCACATGCAATCAATTATAGTGACATGACATGGCCAATATCATCTTGCTCCTTGGATCTCCATCTTCGGGGCACCATGATCATCTTGTCACCGGCTCGACACCATGATCTTCATCATCATGATCTCCATCATCGTGTCTTGAAGAAGTCGTCACGCCAACTATTACTTCTACTACTATAGCTAACGTTTAGCAACGAAGTAAAGTAATTACATGACGTTATTCAGTGACACGCAGGTCATACAATAATAAAGACAACTCCTATGGCTCCTGTCGGTTGTCAAGTTCATCGACATGCAAGTCGTGATTCCCTATTACAAAAACATGATCATTCTCATACATCACATATATCATTCATCACATCTTCGTTCTTGGCCATACCACGCCACAAAACACATGCTGCAAAAACAAGTTAGACGTCCTCTAATTGTTGTTGCAAGTTTTACGTGGCTTCTATAGGATTTCTAGCAAGAACGTTTCTTACCTACGCCAAAACCACAACGTGATTTGTCAACTTCTATTTACCCTTCATAAGGACCCTTTTCATCGAATCCGATCCGACTAAAGTAGGAGAGACAGACACCCGCCAACCACCTTATGCATCTAGTGCATGTCTGTCGGTGGAACCAGTCTCACGTAAGCGTACGTGTAAGGTCGGTCCGGGCCGCTTCATCCCACAATACCGCCGAATCAAGATTGACTAGTAACGGTAAGAAAGTTGAACAAGATCATACGCCCACAACCGCTTTGTGTTCTACTCGTGCCAAGATGCTACGCATAAAACCTAGGCTCAGATGCCACTGTTGGGGAACGTAGCATAATTCAAAAAAATTCTACGTCTTCACCAAGATCCAAGTATGGAGACATCTAGCAACGAGCAACTAAGAGTGCATCTACATACCGTTATGAAGATTGCGTGCGGAAGCTTTCAACGAAGCAAGGATGAAGTAGTCGTACTCTTCACGTTCTTCGTCACCGATGATCTAGCACCGAACGGACGGCACCTCCGCGTTCAACACACGTACGGTGCAGCAACGTCACCTCCTTCTTGGTCCAGCAAGGGGGGAGGAGAAGTCGTCAGAGATCCGGCAGCACGACGGCGTGATGACGGATGCAGTGGAGATCGCAGCAGGGCTTCGCCGGGCTGCCCTGCGGAGGAGTTGGGAGGTGTGACGGGAGGGGGAGAGGCGCCAGGGCTGAGGTGCGGCTGCCCTCTCCCCCCCCCCCCACATATATATAGGGGTCCAGGGGGGGCGCCAGCCCCTTGCAGATCCAATCTGCAAGGGGGGGCGGCGGCCAGGGAGGAGTCCCCCTCCCCCAAGGCAAGTGGTGGCCCCCCTCCCCTTAGGGTTTATCCCTATGCGCATGGGGAGGTGGGGCCCCCTTGTGGTGCGCCAGCCCAGGGGGCTGCACACATCCCCTTGCGGCATGGGGGCCCCACCGGGATGGGTGGCCCCACCCGATGGACCCCCGGGGCCCCTCCGGTGGTCCCGGGACGCTCCCGGTGACCCCCGGAGATCACCCGTTGGCCAAAACTGGACTTCCCATATATCAATCTTTACCTCCGGACCATTCCGGAACTCCTCGTGACGTCCGGGATCTCATCCGGGACTCCGAACAACTTTCGGGTTTTCCACGTGCATTAATCTCTACGACCCTAGAGTTACCGAACCTTAAGTGTGTAGACCCTACGGGTTCGGGAGACACGTAGACATGACCGAGACCACTCTCCGGTCAATAACCAACAGCGGGATCTGGATACCCATGTTGGTTCCCACGTGTTCCTCGATGATCTTCATCGGATGAACCACCGTGTCAAGGATTCACTTAATCCCGTATGTTATTCCCTTTGTCCATCGGTACGGTACTTGCCCGAGATTCGATCGTCGGTATTCCCGATACCTTGTTCAATCTCGTTATGGCAAGTCTCTTTACTCGATCCGTAATCCATCATCCCGTGACTAACTACTTAGTCACATTGAGCTCATTATGATGACGTCTTACCGAGTGGGCCCAGAGGTACCTCTCCGTCATACGGAGTGACAATATCCCAGTCTCGGTTCGTACCAACTCAACAGACACTTTCGGAGATACCCGATGCGTACCTTTATAGCCACCCAGTTACGTTGTGACGGTTGGCACACCCAAAGCACTCCTACGGTATCCGGGAGTTGTACAACCTCATGGTCTAAGGAATAAATACTTGACACTGAAAAGCTTATGCATTACGAACTATATGATCTCGTGTTATGCTCAAGTTTGGGTCTTGTCCATCACATCATTCTCCTAATGATGTGATCCCGTTATCACTGACATCTCATGTCCATGGTCAGGAAACCGTGACCATCTGTTGATCAACGAGCTGGTTACTAGAGGCCTACCAGGGACTCATTGTGGTCTGTGTATTCACACATGTATCGCTGTTTCCGTACAATACAATTCAAGCATGAATAACAGACAATTATCATGAACAAGGAGATATAATAATAATGCTTTTATTATTGCCTCTAGGGCATATCTCCAACAATCTACGCATAGACCTGGCTCATGATGCCACTGTTGGGGAATGTAGTATTTTAAAATTTTCCTACGATCACGCAAGATCTATCTACCAGATGCATAGCAACAAGAGGGGAGAGTGAGTCTACGTACCCTCGTAGACCGAAAGCGGAAGCGTTAGAAGAACGCGGTTGATGTAGTCGTACGTCTTCACGGCCCGACCGATCAAGCACCGAAACTACGGCACCTCCGAGTTCTAGCACACGTTCAGCTCGATGACGTCCCTCGAACTCCGATCCAGCCGAGTGTCGAGGGAGAGTTCCGTCAGCACGACGGCGTGGTGACGATCTTGATGTTCTACCGTCGCAGGGCTTCGCCTAAGCACCGCTACAATATTATCGAGGAGAACTATGGTGGAGGGGGGCACCGCACACGGCTAAGAGATCAAAAGATCAATCGTTGTGTCTAGAGGTGCCCCCTGCCCCTGTATATAAAGGAGGGAGGGAGAGGCCGGCCCTAGAGGGGGCGCGCCAAGTGTGGGGAGTCCTACTAGGACTCCCAAGTCCTAGTAGGATTCCCCTTTCCTTTCCGGAGTAGGAGAGAAGGAAAGAGGGGGGGAGGGAGAAGGAAAAGGGGGTTGCACCCCTTGTCCAATTCGGACCAGAAGGGGGGCGCGCGCCTCCTTCCTTTTGGCCTCTCTCCTCTATTCCCGTAACTCCCCGGTACTCCGAAAATACCCGAATCACTCGGAACCTTTCCGATGTCCGAATATAGTCGTCCAATATATCGATTTTTACGTCTCGACCATTTCGAGACTCCTCGTCATGTCCCCGATCTCATCCGGGACTCCGAACTCCTTCGGTACATCAAAACTCATAAACTCATAATAAAACTGTCATCGAAACCTTAAGCGTGCGGACCCTACGGGTTCGAGAACTATGTAGACATGACCAAGACACGTCTCCGGTCAATAGCCAATAGCGGAACCTGGATGCTCATATTGGCTCCCACATATTCTACGAAGATCTTTATCGGTCAAACCGCATAACAACATACATTGTTCCCTTTGTCATCGGTATGTTACTTGCCCGAGATTCGATCGTCGGTATCTCAATACCTAGTTCAATCTCGTTACCGGCAAGTCTCTTTACTCGTTCTGTAATACATCATCCCGCAACTAACTCATTAGCTGCAATGCTTGCAAGGCTTATAGTGATGTGCATTACCGAGTGGGCCCAGAGATACCTCTTCGACAATCGGAGTGACAAATCCTAATCTCGAAATACGCCAACCCAACAAGTACCTTCGGAGACACCTGTAGAGTACCTTTATAATCACCCAGTTACGTTGTGACGTTTGGTAGCACACAAAGTGTTCCTCCAGTATTCGGGAGTTGCATAATCTCATAGTCATAGGAACATGTATAAGTCATGAAGAAAGCAATAGCAGTAAAACTTAAACGATCATAGTGCTAAGCTAACGGATGGGTCTTGTCCATCACATCATTCTCCTAATGATGTGATCCCGTTGATCGAATGACAAATCATGTCTATGGCTAGGAAACATAATCATCTTTGATCAATGAGCTAGTCTAGTAGAGGCATACTAGGGACACTCTGTTTTGTCTATGTATTCACACATGTATTAAGTTTCCGGTTAATACAATTCTAGCATGAATAATAAACATTTATCATGATATAAGGAAATAAATAATAACTTTATTATTGCCTCTAGGGCATATTTCCTTCATAACGACCACCGGCGGGTGTGTTCGGGGCGTTACAAGTTGGTATCAGAGCCGACCCTCGCGGTTACACGGATGTTTGCGGACAGTTTGCAGTCATGTTGTGCATGACGTTTGTGACCCGTCGTGGCACACGGCATGGCACATGTGCTGTCCTGGAAGCACAGACGGTTGTGTCAAGAGGGAACGTTCCTGTGGCCCGACGAGGACGTCGGTTCCTCTGAGTGAGGGTGTATGTGATGGCTTGGCTTATTAGGGATGATAGACTACTCATATCAATAAGGAATTCCTTCTTTTCCGGGAGCCCATTCGGATAGAACTCCAAAGTTAAGCGTGCTCAGCTTGGAGTAGTTTCAGGATGGGTGACCGACCGGGAAGTTGCTCCCGGGTGCACACGAGTGAGGACAAAGTGCGCAGAAAAGACTAGTATTGATATGTGAGGCCAGTCTAGATCCCGCCAGGAGTAACGGCCACCGGCGGATGTGTTCGGGGCGTTACAGTTCCCTGAGAACCAGATTCTGGGAGCTTTTTGACATTTGTCAGTAACAAGATGCCACCCTTGCCCAGGTGTGGGATGGCAATATTTTGCACCTAACCTTTAGGAGATGTGTAGATGAGATCACCATGAGCAAATGGTATGAACTGTGTGATGTAGTCAAAAACTTTATACCTTGTGCTGACCTGGACATTCCTAGGTGGAATCTTGAACCATCTGCGATCTACACAGTGAAGTCTTTTTACAAAATGATTAACTTTGGAGACATATCTTCTGATATTAAAGATGCTATTTGGAAAATCAAAGTTCCACCCAATATTCATGTCTTTCTCTGGCTAGCTTATTACAATAAGTGCCTGACTAGAGATAATTTAGCTAAGAGAAGACCCGTGGAAGATCCTACTTGTGTGTTCTATGGTGAGAAGGAATCGATTAAACACCTATTTTTTGATTGTGTGGTAGTTGTCCAGATTTGGAATATAATTTCTGAAGGAATGTGTATCACAATGATTGTATCCTTTCTGTCCTTGTCTGCTTTATGGAGACAAAAAAAGATACGGGAGGCTGTTAATCTTGCCACATCTGCTATCTTGTGGGGCTTATGGCATTTGCGCAATGAATTTGTTTTTCAGGGGCGGAAATGGCGAAATATTCACTGCATCATAGACCTGGTGGGAGGATTGGTGAGGCAATGGAAGATTCTATGCTCGAACGCCCAGGGTGCGCTACTTCTCTGGTGCTTAAGACTCTTGGATCCGCAAAGAGGGGAATTGCTTAGAATAGCCTGGGATGTGTCTTGAACTAGGCTGAACTATATTACGTTGTATTCTCTCAGTCATTCTTGGCTGGACTCCTTGTTTGTAATAGAGTAGCTTAAACCCATCTTCTGTGACAGCAATTTTGGATGTTGCCGAGTGATGTACGATGTCTAAAGTTTTGGGGGGCGGGGGGGGGGCGCTTTCTTTTCAAAAACAAAAAACATCCGTGCCCATGGGCCAGCCATAATGAACCGAAAAAGAACTTTAAAGCTGTAAAAATTGCTGATGACGTGGGGGGGGCAAAGGCGAACGTGCTTGGCCCAAAGCAGAGGCGATCGATCCCCCATTTCCTCTTTGACCCGGACCAACTCCGTTGCCGTCGCCGTTGGGCGTCAGAATCCAGAAGGGGGATGTCGCGAGGAATGGACGCCGAGCAGCAGCAGCACACCATGGCGGAGCAGGTGAAGGAGTATCAGGCACGATCCAGGCACGCCTGGGCCGCCGCATCCTTCTTCTCCTCCACCTCCTCCACCTCCACGGCCGGCTCCTCGTGGTAAGCAAGCGCCAACCCTAAGCCATTCCGTTTCCTCTCACAAGCCTGAGTATTATGTTTCGATATTACCAAGTTGAGGATGAATTAAGTGACCATACATGGAAAATCGGCCATTATTCTTTTAGCTAGGTAAGGTTAACAAAAGGAGTAACAGCCATAGTTCTTCATCTTGTTGTACCTAGTGTTGGATTTACCTTCCCAATTGCTTCTGTTTCAGAATTACAAGCTAAACAAGATGGCAGTTTCACTTTTCATTGACTGCTATGTACATCAACCAACTAAATTATCATTTTAAACTAAATCTCAAGAGGGCCACTTCATGTAAACACGCCCTGATTGCTGATGTTTCGTGCAAAATCTCTATGTCACGGTTGTTTCTTAACAGTGAAAGCAAAATAAACAACGGGCATACCAGCTTGTTCTATATTTACAAGTTTTTTTTGACATACGACGACATGAATATTCAAGATTGTTAGAAGTTCTCTTCTTAGGAAGAGATTATTTTCATGTCTCTCCTTATTTGCCCTATGGTTAAATTATTGCTCGCATCCTGACTTCCACAACAATTTTATGTTGGTTGCTGCAGGGTTGAGGTGTTATTCGTGATATGGGAACTTGCTTTGTACTATGCTCTACTAGTGTTTGCGTGTATTGCCATTTATTTCAAGTTTATAGGAATAGCTTTATCATTCACATGTATTTCTGCACTTCTTTATTTGTGCATGAGATTAACCAAGGAAGAGAGGAAACACAAGAAAAGTAAGCAAAGAATGCTTCTTCCATTGTCAATGTAAAATATGTCTGTAAATTTCTCTGTAATTACATGTGAAATGCTCTCGGTTTAACACTAAATATATTTATGCTCTCGGTGTCTTTCATATACTATTTTCTCTTCGGTTAGTTGTATCAATTGGCCCGCAATAAATAGTTCTGATGTTTAGTGTTTAGGATATATAGTCGCGGATACCAATATTCAGATATTAACTGGTTTGTCTGTACTTGAACTGATCTTGGGTCGGCTACTTGTTAAAGTTGGATACTAATTCGATCTGAATCAACTATTTAGCCAGTTAGCTACTATGTACTTATTGAAATTCAATACTGTTTCGGTCACTTATATTTGGTTGGATTTTCAGTACTGTTCTAATTTATTGTTCACTGTCCTGGCCGGATATAGGCAAAGATCCATATGAATGGTGTTTTTCTGAGTTAATTGTGATTCATAGACTTGTTTGGCATCCTTATCGATGCCGAGTTAACTGACGTATTAAATGTTTCGGTTTCCCAGTTGATAATTTGATTATCCTTCAAAGTTTACAATGTTTCTAGAATGAAAAATTCCAAGCAGATGTAGTTGAGGTGAACCGCTGAACGAAATGTAACAACCAATAATAGGTGCACATGGACTACTGAACGAAATGTAACAAACCAATAATAGGTGCACATGGACTATACCGAGCTCTCTGGCGCAGGTTATGAGTCTTTTTTGTATGCTCTTTGTATTTCGCTCTATTTTGTGTATATGAGTTGTTATTTATTCGTTAGTCGAAACAGTTTGTCAAATACGTATAAGAAACGTAGGCCAGCATTCAGTAATACTCCCTCCGTCCCATAATATAAGAACGTTTTTGACACTAGTGTTGTGTCAAAAACGTTCTTATATTATGAGATGGAGGGAGTACCTGTTTTGAGTTTGGCTTTCCTGTTCTTATATTATGAGATGGAGGGAGTACCTGTTTTGAGTTTGGCTTTCCTTTCATCTAACTGATCCGAGAGCTGCCGGTGCCTGCACAACTTTGATGGCAATCAAGGGCTGGTGGAGAAGGAGCTGGGCCCTGCGCAAGCAACTGGATTTCGGCACACAGATGACCACAGCTGGGTACCTTTGGAAAGAAAGGAAGAGGTGCTCTTCTGAAACCGCTATGGCCAGAGACGAGATTAGATCGTTCACGGAGGCTACCACTTAGGTTTTTCTAGTCCTGAGAGTGCGTTGTCGGTGTTTGAAACTCTGTACGATACCTTGAACCTCAGTTCATTTTCCCTCTTCCAATATGAAAAGGCTGAACTATGTCATTGCCCCTGGAAAATAAGATGTTACGCATCCTTCAGGGAGGACGTTGTATGCTGCGAATGGCCAGTTTTTTATTCCATGACTAAAATCAGGAGCATCTGGTCCAAGATCCCTCACGTTAAGAAGAAAAATGCAGAATTCACATTACAAAAATATGGTGGGACTGATGAAGTTATTGGTCTTATGAGCTAAAAAAACTAATCAAATTTCATGGGCAAGCATCTGACCAATCAAACTTCATATAAGTATGAAGCATATTCTTTTAATTCTTTTCCTTTTCCCTCCAGCGTACAACCAAACGGTCTCAGTTCACCAGTTGTTGGTGCGGGTAGCCTTCCTCAACAGGGAAATGGCAGTTTGCAAATGAGTATTATACACCAGTCCTTCGCACAATGGCCAGTTAACGTAACGTTCTACCGAATCAATGGTGACCACCCAGGAAGCAACACAAAGCGCATAGAGAAAGGTGTTTCAACAGTTATAATTATTGTGTATTTTTTTCACTTTTCAAGCATACTCGCAGCATAACTTCTTTTCCATTGTTCCACTGGTCAATAGTGCTATAAGGTCACCCAGGTGTCCCGCAGCGAACTTCGAATTTTCTGCATTAACAAGCCGTGCTGAAGTTAGCCACAAATGCTTATGCAAGAGTTTATGCATGAGAATGGTAGTTTTTTCAGCACAAAAAGGATTGCCTTTGTATGTTTGGCGACAAAGCAACAACCAATAAATTGGAGATAAAGCAGCAGTTTTCGAAGATGCCTTGATTTAAACTGTTGTCTTCGGAGTACTGCAAATATTTGGTAGACAGCAAAATCCCAGAATGATGCCTGGATGCAAATTTTCCAGTTTAGAAGAGTAGTTTGGTAGGAATAAAACAACAAAAAATAAGAGAAGAATGGATGCAGTGCTGTTAGTGAATGTCAGGGGTCATGATCGCAGAAGTTGATAAAATCAATTTGGTCAGTGCAAATACGAACATAACTACGAGCATTGAAATTGATCGGTGGAACAGCAGCATGACCATCTCCCACAGAAGCAAATGAATGACATTAAGGGCCTGTTTGGTTCCAATAAGTCACCTGACTTATAAGTCAGGTGACTTAAAACCAGTGACTTATAAGTCACGCCTGTTTGGTTGTCACCTGACTTATAAGTCACCTGACCACACCTTTCCATCCTGTTTTTTGGAACCAAAAGCTGAAAAGGTGGTAGGACCCACGCAAAAGGAGGTGACTTATAAGTTTTAAGTTGGGGTGGAACAACTTATGACTTATAAGTTGGGGTGACTTATAAGTTGGGTCTGTTTGGCAAAATAAGTCACTTTTTTCACTTTTCGACTTATAAGTTGGTGACTTATTTGGAACCAAACAGGCCCTAACTATAGAAAATGGGCATTACTTGCAAGTGGCTTGACCAAAATAGTATAATTGAGTTGGTTGCACAACCCCCAAAAGATCTTACATTTGATATATATGCAGCCGCTGGTCCCTAAAGATGCAACCGACCGAGGAAGTCTGACAACCTAGAATGTGACAGCAATACAGGAGAAAAATGAGAAGAAGCAAAAATCTAAAATATGCAGATTGCAAAAACAGATAGAGACACACACCTAATGTTCTTAGCAATAAGTGTACTTCCATCATCACAATCAAGATGTCGCAGTACGACTTCTTCCAAGCGGCCATCTCTGTAAGCATGCTGTAAAACATAAACGATACAAGATTGAGTAAAATAGAAGACAAATAAGAGAAAAGGCCAATCAGTTAACATTGCATACTACAACAATCATATCCACAGTTTCTATACCAAATGAAGCTATCTAGGGAAATAATCAGCAAGAAATCAAATATAATGTCCCCTACAACCCAAAAAATAACAGTCGCATGCAAACTTGAACATGGCATAAACTCCAACCTTGGTCTACATATTCCAATCTTTATCAACCAATAACTAACAAGGACTACTAAGCAGTGGTAACTGAGGAGTGTATAACTGATGATAATACTAGAGAGGACGCAAAAGACTGTTGGAATCAAAACGAAGTAAATTGGGCTGTTTCCAGTAGACCAACAGACCGAGGAGAAGGTTATTATTATCTACCAGTGTTCGCAATAAACAAGTTACTGCCAACAACGACGGGATGGAGCTGGTCTGGTAGTGAACTCAAAGTCTCAAACTACTCCGTATATGGATAGGACAGGCAGATGTGTATTCACATGTTTATAGAATGTAAGAAGTATGTCTACCTTGTAGAAACAGCTTGTCCCGAAGGGGCAAGTGCCGGTTCCGAAATCGAAGTACTTGCAATCTATTGACCTGCAATGGTATGCTTGTAGGTCAGATAGTAGAATGATAATCAAGTACCTAAGGATAAATCACTTCTTATGAAACATATCAACTTGAACATCAAAAGAAAAGGAAATGCGAACATATGAGGCAAGATAATTAGAAATGGCATTTGTACTGCATTCATACAGTTCATTCATCCAAGTAAGGATGAGTCAAATGACTAAATATAACAACTGAAATATTTGTAGCATTCTAGTTTTACTTATATAAGCTCGGGCACGGAACACAACATGGGACAAGCAAATCTTACTTGAGTTTTGCTTTGTAGTTTTCAGTGATCTCCAACTTTTCCTCTTTCGAGAAGTACCAAAGAACACTTGGAATGACATAGTACGAAAGTTTGCGGCATATTGGGCAAGCCCTCAGTGCTGAGTTCACATCCATACCAGATGTAGGAGAGTTGCCACGCCAATTTCTTATGCATGAAATACAGAAGGGATGATCACATTCAGATAATAGTCCAAATTTCCTTTCAGCAGCAGTAGGCTTTGAGAGCACACGGTCCAAGCAGACACTGCATTCTATTTCTTGGCTACGTTTCAAAGCCTCGAGACGCTTGTGGTTCTTTTCACATAGCTTGATATGCTCCTGCCTCTCATCAGGACGATAAGGATGCAAGCACATTTTCCCACAGAACGCGCACAAATCCCCATGCATGTGAGCGCACTCTTCCCCATACGGGCAGTTACCACCAGCAGCAAAAGAACAAATTGGCATATCAGCAAGTTTCATGGAAGTTTGGTTTTGCGCAGTTTGAATGGATGACCAGTCAATCCCATCCTCTGATACACTGTCAAGTTGGACCTCATTCCTCCATGCAGGCTTACTTTCAGAAAGTGCCGGCTTATCCATAGATATCTGTTGCCTTTGGTTGCTTAAATTTGTTTGGTGTCCCGTGTGAAGAGGACGTCCAGAACTTAGAAGTTGTAGAGATGTAGATGCGACATGTGTTGCAGTACTTGACGATGGTGGCGGGCGAACTGGGTTACGTGTTGCGGTACTTGATGATGGTAGTGGAGGCACTGGGTTGTTACGAGAAACTTTGACATGGTCATATCTGCAACGGCTACCATAAGAGCATGAGCCTCTCTGGTAAAACGTGCAAACCTGCACAAACAAGCATCATAGTGAGGAACACTACAAGATATGCATTGTGAAGTTTAGCAACGAAACTAGATCCGCATCCAAAGCTTTTAATACATTACATTATTTGCTTGGTCACTCCAGTCATGGGAGAACTCACAATACTCTCCTTTCAAGCAAGCACCATGCATGAAGAACTTGCAAAGAACCCTGAAGGAGATCAGCCAGAACAAAAGGACATGTAAGCTAACTGTCAAATTGTTAGTTCCATCTCAGGCAGGAAATAATCTGAAAGTAGAAAAAAATGGCATTTAGGGAGCTATCTCTTGCCCAATATTGATTCTGGAAGCAAAATCAACTGATGGTGAACAATACTGAAGCAGTTAATGCTTAGATAGATAACTTTAAGAATTTGAAGTTATGTCTCACGAGAGAGGCTAAGATTAAGTTAATTCTTTGTTTTCCCTTTTTCACACTTCATGTAGTTTTTACCTTTTCTGTTAACAGCAGTAAGTTTTTGCTATACAGGACAAGAGAAAAAGGTTTCAGGAGAATACTCCTTTACGAGTTAAATAGAAAGCATAACAAGAATGTAGTTCCTAAGAAATTTGCAACTCAGGAACAGAGGCCCTAGCTACGCAAACACATACTTATCGCTCTACCAAAGTTCCTTGTGTGCTCCAAATTCGTCACTTTCAGCATACTTACAAAAAGGATGTCACTATTATTAATCAAAGACATCATCACCATTGGTTTTGTTTGTACTTGTGTCTATATCGAACAACTTCCCACTAAATCCCCCACCCCCCTGCCAACATCAGTGTTCACCCACCACTAAGTATGCACAACATACAGCAAGTCTAATTAAACTTTCAGCCTCAAACCCACAAAAAATGGTTTGTGAAATCCTCTAACTACATCCCCAAGAATAATCTTGTGATCGTAGAACCAAGAAGTAACATATGCACCACAATCGAACTGAACTCAGTTCTTTGAATTTAATCTACACAGATAACAGTTATATATATATAACCATCCAAAAGGCATTTTTACCAGCACAAGAAGTAACTGGACTCTAGATAGGCTTTCCCACCACACCTACGGACAACGAAAAGAAGATGCACAAGCACCAACCCGACAAGCGTAGGATAGATCACAGATTCATAGCCCAAAGCGGCACCACAAAGAGCGCCACAGATGGTGGATGTGAACATGGTAACGCAACGACAGGAAGGGAGCCGCAACCAAAGCTCCGGAGAGTTAAAATCTTGCATCGTGTCAAAGCGTATTGCATCACATCAGCTTAGTTACTCCCGTGCGCGCCCACAGGCCGCCTCTACCGCGAGGAAACATTTAGGCGTTCCAGCTCAACCCCCAATTCTAAGCGCGAAACGCATGTTCGCAGCTCCCCCCAAATCCTAAGCCCCAGGCAAAATTCTCGAAACGAAGACCCAGGCAAGCTCGACGCAGCTCGATGCATCCAGAGCTCAGCGGCCCCCTAGGTGAAACCACCACGCGACACCGCCGCACGCGAATCCCTACCGATACCGAATCCGCGCTTAGAACAGCGCGAGACAGGGGGCGCGCACAATCGAATCGGGGGAACCGCGTTACCTCTTGGTGGACATGGCCGAGCCGATGGGATGAGGCCCGAATCCGGGCACGCGGACGCGGGGTACGCCTTCGCCGCCGCCGTCGCCGTCGCCGTCGCGTCTCGTCGCCTAGGGCTTGCTTGGGGGGTCGCGCCTCGGCCTCCTCTCTGTCTGTGTCGCGCGCGCCGTTCCGTCTCGTCGTCTCGCTTTTTTTGGGGAGGAGGGAGCTCTGCCTTTCTGCGGGGGTATCGTACCGGGGAATGATTCCTAAAAACGGGAGGCGTGGGAAATGACGGATCAGGCCCCGGGGGTGGGTGTTGAGGGTGTGGCGTGAGGCCTGGGCCTGGGCGTCATTTGGCCGACCGCGTCCGGAGACCGCTCGGCGATGCGGCCGGCTACACAGGCTGAAGTGAACGGGGGCTGTGCTGTGGGCAGGTGTGAGTGTTTAGTGTGAGTGGAGTGGGCAGGAAAGGAAGGGTTCAATGGTGTTGTTTCAGATTATGTTTCGTATATTGTTTAGTAATACCTAGTGCGGTGTAGATCCATATTTTTTTAACGGAGACAAATGATTTGCCTCGTATATATTCATTACGAGCAAAAGGATGATGATGAACACCTAGGCCGGCTTCTTGGCGTGGAACACCAGACCCAAGTGGGTGTGTCACAGCTTTGCCACCTCCATCCTTCCATCCTCGTGATGGCAAAAGAGAAGAGGAATGAGGCCCGCGACTGCGTGATCTAGCCTTTCATCGAGCTTATTCGGAGAACTGCATGGACCGGCCTTCGGCAGCTGCCATACTCTACGGGGAGCAGGTGGGAGAGGGAGTAGGCAACCTCCACACGCCACTCGAGAGCGTCGGAGTGAAGCTCTGCCGCAACATAGCAAGAGACGCCCGCGTGGATAGACTCCCACCAAGACCTAATCCTAAACCTCCTAATCATTGTCGACGCTAGCAGAGAAAAAACTCGATCATTAGTAAGTTGTGGACCAATCTTCTCAAGTTGTAAAGACTTGTCATAAATTTTGGGAAACTAAAGGGGTGTTATCGACAAGCTATGGCGTTAGTTGACCCCATAGTCTACGTGTAGGTTCACCACTGCTCCTAATCCATAGTTGTTAGAGAAGAGAAGGAGAGGAGCGTAAGCGTCCCTCACAGCTCTCTAAGCGAACGAGGGGGGAGAGAAAGTGAAGAGGGAAGTTAGTTGTAGAGGTTTAAGATGGATAAAAACTACCATGAGCATATGCCATTAATATATTTCCCGTCAAAGATTTAAGATCTTTTTTCGGCAGTCTCACTCACGCACTTTCTCCTTTGCCATTAATGAAGATGTCTCGATCAAGGATTTCTTGGGGGGCACGACACGGACTGAGGTGTTTCATCTTCCCGTGTTCATGCAAGCCCATGTTGAGGTACGTAGCCTATAGCAGCGGATTGCTCAAGCTGGGCCCGACGTTTTCATGCATGACATTTGGCACTATGTTTCGGAATTAAGGGAACTTAAATCCAGTTATTACTACACATTCTAATTCGAAGATGCGCACGCTCACCAAGCGTACAGATGGCACAACAATGTTGGTAATGATCTTGACTGTCTGCTCTATGGTATGCACATTGAAGAAACGATTGAGCGCATGACCTTTGAATACTAATTTAGTCAGTTATGCTGGGTTCGCCTAGGTATTCACTTGAACTACTCAACTTCTAGGTTTCAAATGGTAACCCAGGCTAAAAATGGTTGGGCAGGGCCATGCCCATGGAACTTTTCCCTAGTGGCCTCTTCGGGTTTGTGGAAAGAAAGGAATAATAATCATTTGAGGGGGATATCACCCACCATCACATCCTGGTTGATAAGACTTAAAGAGGATTTTTCTCGTCTTGCCCATAGAGCCAAGGAGACCCACGAGCCTTTCATTTCTACCTTTGTAGCCTCTCTTCCGTAATCCTTTTTAAGTGTGCTTAGTGCTTTGATATTTCCTTTCCTTACCAAAACTAGTAAGGGTCCCTTGTAAATATGTACATTTGTACATTATTGTTTTTGGAGTGAAAATATAAAAGGAGCCTCCCCTATTGTTTAGGGTAAAAGAATCATTCCATCTTGGGAGATAAAACTCGCAATTTGATCTCTAGTGGACATAGGGTATAACTTCCTTCGTAGCCACCAAAACTATAGTAGGTTCTCAATGCTTGTAACAATTTGAAATTGTAAGCTAAAATGAAAAAAGTAGAAGTGTGATAATTACTTAATTCAACATATATGGGTATCGCTTTGCCACATGAACTGCTAGATATTTATGATACTCTTTTATGTACATATACAACAAATTCACATATATAGTGAGATGAATTTATATTATGATACTTGGGTTGGGCTCTGTCGGTGTCAAAACCAGTAGACCTCGGGGTAGGGGTTCTCGAGCTGTGGATCTTGGATCGAGGGTAATAGGAACGAAGGAGACGATGTTTACCCAAGTTTGGGCCCGCTTAATGGAGGTAAAATCCTACATACTGCTCTTGTTTATATTGTTGGAGATGTATCGAGTACAGAGTTGGTCTACCTCGAGATCGTAATGTGTGCTCTAACTATAGGGCTAGGCTAATGATTTTGTGTTGATGTCCCTTCTACAGGCTAAACCCTATGGCTTATATACACGCCAGAGAGGGTGTCTAGGGTTACAAGGTCGGTAACTTGGAGCTAAGCGGCGGCAGAGATCTTGGGGTGCACGTCAAGTCTTCGGGGGAGACAACCTCGTTCACGCCTCCTTTGTAGAGCTCCTGGAGTCCATCCTGATCATGGATGAAGGCTAGCCGGACCAACCCTAGGAGAATGGGCCGGCCGGGTTAGTACCCCCTTATCCAGGACACCGTCAGTAGCCCCGAACTAGTCTTCTATGCCGAGGATGACACTTTTTAATGAAGATCTCGGACCGAAAGTCCTTGGCTTGACAGACGAGTTCCTCCTGATAATTCTCGAATCACTCCCTCGGAGGAGCGATGCTAGCCAGAACCCAACCGAGCATGTTCCCTTCGCTCGAAGACATTGAAAGGGTTAGCCACGAAGGCCAAAAACACGTCGGCGCGAATGACTCCATGCAGTCTGACAACTTTATCGAAACACCTCACCGCATGACAGGTCGAGCAGAAACTACTCCCCTCAAACCATGGTTCGAGGCAAACTTATTACTGGCACGTCCCTTCGAGGCAGAGATCGTGCCCGTTTTACCAGGGATATCATCAAGGTTTTGTTTCCCCCCCCCCCATATGCTTAATGACATCTTTGATGGGAGTGGCAAGTTTATCGACATAGCAAGGGGGACTATTGGCCTTTCACAAACCTATAAGAGACGAGGGATGGACAACACAACTGACCACGCTCCCATTCTCCCCATCTTGCTCCTTCGTCTAGCTCCATCGCCCAGATCCAATCCTGCACTTCCTCCTTCTGGCAAGTTCATACTCCCACACCAGCCATGGCCGAGACCCTTCAGGGGCACTAGGGTGTTTCCATCGTGACCGATGGCATCATCCAAGAGTTGTGCAACGCGGGGTACACGGCCTCTGGTGTCGTTGCCCGTGCTCCCGTGGCCGGCTAGTAAGTGCCTGCTCCCAATGCAGGAGAGCGGGTAGTCTTCATCCCCCACCTGGTCTGAGGGTTGGGGTTCCCGCTGCACCCCTTTGTGCGTAGGGTGATGTTCTATTATGGGCCGGATTTTCATCATCTGGCCCCAAACTCCATCCTCCACCTCGCCTCCTTCATAACAGTCTGCGAGGCCTTCCTCCGCTGTGAGCCCCACTTTGGCCTTTGGCTAAAGATTTTCGGAATCAAGCCGAAGTCCAGTGTCTCCGACCTCGCGGAGTGCGGAGGGGGCATGATTAGCAAGAAACAGGGCGGAGTGGTTCAGAGGCACCTTCATTGAAACGGTGAGGGGGTGGTAGCGGGAGTGGTTCTACATCACCAAGACGCTCACCCCTGGCCAGCCCGAGGTCCCATCTTTCTCGGCCGGACCTCCAAAGAAGCTCAAATCCTAGAGGGAGAAGGGCGTTACCCGGGGGGGAGCTCAATAGAGGTGGAGACCTTGGTTAAAAGGGTCAAGTGGTGGTCCACCACAGGTAAGATTGAGCTCGCCGACTGATACGTCTCCAACGTATCTATAATTTTTGATTGTTCCATGCTATTATATTATCTGCTTTGGATGTCTTATGTGCATTAGTGTGCTATTTTATATTATTTTTGGGACTAACCTATTAACCTAGAGCCCAGTGCCAGTTTATGTTTTTTCCTTGTTTTTGAGTTTCGCGGAAAGGAATATCAAACGGAGTCCAAATGGAATGAAACTTTATGATGATTTTTCTTGGACCAAAAGACATTCAGAGGACTTGGAGTGCACATGAGGGAAGCCACGAGGCGGCCATAAGAGCATCACCACTTGTTCGGCCCCCAGCGCATAGGCCGGCGCTCGTTTGGGCTCTCCCCTGGCGAATCTTAGGCCCCGGGGGCGATCTAGGCCCTAGCCATGCCCCCAGGTGCCACCCCCCAAGGCGTCTCACATTCAAATTGTGTCCATTCCCGCTCAAAAAAATGCCACAAGTCTGGCGATCAGCACCACAGATTGGCGAGCACTTTGCCACAGTTCGGCGATCAAAATGAAAAGTTCGGCGACAAAAAGATAGGACACGTAAGCAAATGCATCAAATGGTGATGTTGCCGTCCTCCGGCGGCGTCGGGGTAGTCGGCGTGCGAGGGCTGGGTGGCGTTAGCGCGGCTTCGATGCTGGGCGGTGTCGGCGCGGCTTCTGTGCTGCTAGGCGTCGTGGAGGCATCATCGCCTGGGCTTGGCGGCACTGTCGACGACATGCGGTCCAATATGAGGCTGCGCTCCGCCAAGTACCACGCCTTGAGCTGTGGGTCGTCGCTCCGAAGCATGTCCGCCCCTCCCATCAGGAAAGCCAGGTCGATGTTCCTCTTCTTCGCGACAATGTTGGTGCGGAGCAAGTCGAGTTCGACAGCGTTGTTCGTCATCAACGCCAACCACCGCGCCTCAGTCTTCTCTTCCCACAGGGTGGCCCGGGTCTGGGTGCCGGCGAGTCAATGCTCGATGGACTCTTGCACATGGGTGGTAGCCGACTCGGCGTGTTTCCCCTTCTTGGCCCCTTTGTTGCCTTCCGACCGCCCCTCGGCTGCGCCCGGCGTCGGCGCGTTCGGCTTGTACGTCTCTTTGGCCTTGGCGAGTGTGCACCGGGCATCCGCCCACTTCTCGCACTTCCTGATCCGCCTGAAGACATGGATGTACTTGAAATCTTGGTCGTCGTTGTCCTGGCAAAACATGGCGAACATCCGCACCATCGGCGCCAAGGAAACAATAGTCGGCGGACGCGCACAGCGAAAGGGGAAAAGGGAGAGACCGGCGTGCCCCATACCTGATCCTGATGTTGTCGCCGCTCTCTGGGCAAGCCGCGATCTCCTCAATGATCCCATGCCATTTGTTGCACGCCGTTTGGATGAGCCCCCAATGGTTCGCCATTGCCTTCGCCCCGCGCTGCATGTACACACCTTTGAAGTAGGGGTCGACGAGCTTGCGCTCGTCGAACTCGGCCTTGATGCGCTCTCAATACGTGTCAACGCTTTGGTTCGTGCCGGTGATCGGGTCGAGGCAGATGACTTTCCATGCCTCGGCGAGGCACTCGTCCTCCTTGGATGCCCAATTGATGTGCGGTTCACCGGTCCTGGCCGCCCTCTTATTCTTCTTCTTTCCTTTGCATGTGCATGCCATCACCGGCTCCTCCTCCTCCTCTGGTTCCTCCTCGTCGTAGTCGAGCTCGCCGTCCATGTCGCCGTTGAGGTCTGTTGTGTCGTCTTGGGCAGCGAACCCGAGGGAGGCGGCGGCCGCGACCGAATGGTCGTGATGATGTCGTCCATGTCGGCCTCCATCACGTCCGTGTCGTCGAGATTTTACGAGGAGGTTTGTGAGAAGAGCAGCGCGCCACGGCAAAGAGGTGGCGTCGGGGATGCAGCATAGGCCGGCGGCGAGTAGGTGTACGGTGGATACTGCACGCCGGCGAAGGCGGGCGCTGAGCCTGGTAACCGCGGGGGAAGGTGATGTTGGTGTTGAACCCGCCATGCGCGTCGCCGTCGGAGTATCCTGTTTTGAGGGCGATGTGCTGCAAGAGCTTTTCCAGGGTCCATGAACGGGCTAGGAAGGCCATGGAGAGTATGGACAGAGCTCTATGGCCTGGCGACTCCCCTCTAGAATCTATGGAGGATTTGGCAGACCTGTTCAAAGGGGCTCGGCGCCGCTTCGAACTATGGAAAGCGTCAGCATGCCGTATGGGTGCTCGAGAAGCATGGGCTATGGTGAAGACGCGCTACACTCGCCTTGATCCAAATCACATGGCCCGTGTGGGACCTCGAGGGTCCGATGGACAGGAAATTCCTCCGTGTTTGGTCTATAACCAAGTAGAAATAGCTGCCAAGCTTTCCCAATAGGATTGTAAGCTAGACAGCCTGATAGAGGGAACACAAAATGAATAGTCGTTTGATTCTATGTATTGATGTACTTTTACCATCAAACTTATCTCCGGCCGAATTTATATAAAGTTTGTCATGGCCGACCATCTGCTTCGACCTCCATAAACCCAAAGGCTCGAGTGTTTCCGAATACTATATCTGTTGTAAAGCACATGATATGTTCGGAAACCAGCCATTCCGGTCATAATTGCTTGAACAGACGAAATGAGTTCGGGGAGTTATGCTATATTACCATTTAACATAAGAAACATCTTCCAAAGAGAATAGTTTCGTTAGGGGTTCGTTTCCCTGGGTCGGCGTGCATGAAGATGCGAGCCTAGGCTTTTTGATCCTATGAGAAGGATGGTAGGAAGCCATCTCCTATGATAGTTAAGATACGCTTTAGAATGTGATATGTCGTGTGTCCGCCGACCAATTATTCCCTTAAGAGTGCTAGCTTTCGGCTTCACCCAGTCCAGGTACATATCCGGATTACCCGGCTGTAACGATCGCAGAGGTGCTCCCTTTACGCCCTAGCCGAACAATCGGAAACGTAGGGGTAAGCATAGGAGCCAGGCAACCCAGCTTGCCCAGAACTTAAGTCATATCGGTGCATAAAATGGCAAGGATAAACTATAAAAACAGGTGACATTTTTAAGCAAGAAGCTTTATTGATAATGGGCTTCGTTAAAGGAAGCCCCCAGCTATACGTGAGGACGTACTCGTCATGTGGCAGTTCGGGTGAGCCGAATATTTGCCAAAAAATGTAAAGAGGAAAAGGGAGAGAAACAAGAAAGTAAAAAAACAAGACCTAACTTATAAAGAGGAAGAAATTGCTACCGGACTATCCATAAAATCGTCCGAGCCTGGCAGCGTTCCAAGGGTTCGGCTCAAGGCGGTTGTCCTGTGCATTGCGAAGGCGATAGGCTCCACCGGTGAGTACTTCGTCAATAATGAAGGGGCCCTCCCATTTTGGTTTGAGCTTGTCCTTTTTCTTCCGGGAGGCGTAAAACGAGTTCACCGACGTCGTATGTCTTGGCCCGCACTTCTCTGCTCTGGTATCGCCTAACCTGTTGTTGGTAAAATGTGGAACGTGCTAGCGTTATATCGCGCTCCTCTTCAAGTCCATCTAGGTCGTCCTGCCGATCTAACTCGTCCTCCCTTTCCTCATACATGCGCACTCTAGGTGAGTCATGAATAATGTCGCAGGGCAGAACAGCCTCTGCGCCGTACACCATGAAAAAGGTGTATATCCAGTCGTACGATTGGGAGTGGTCCGCAGCCCCCAGAGTACGGAGTCAAGCTCTTCGACCCAATGTTTATCAGACTCCCGTAGGGAGCGCACTAGTCGGGTTTTAATGCCGCTCATAATCAGACCATTGGCCCTTTCGACCCGACCATTTGTTTGAGGGTGGTATACAGAAGCGTAATTGAGTTTTATACCCAACTTTGTACACCAGTTTTTTACCTCGTCAGCTGTGAAATTGGAGCCATTATCTGTGATAATACTGTGCGGGACACCATAACAGTGTACTACGCTGGATATAAACTCTATCACAGGCCCTGCTTCAGCTATTTTTACTGGCTTGGCTTCTATCAATTTAGTGAATTTGTCTACCATTACCAGTAAGTATTTTCTTTTATGACTTCCCCCTTTAAGGGGTCCGACCATATCAAGCCCCCAGACCGCAAAAGGCCAAGTAATGGGGATTGTTCTCAATGCGGTGGGAGGCATGTGACTTTGATTTGCAAAGAGCTGGCAGCCAACGCAGTGTTGGACTAAGGTTTGGGCGTCTGCTTGGGCAGTAGGCCAGTAAAAGCCAGCGCGAAAAGCTTTGCCTACGAGCGCCCTTGCTGCGGCATGGTGACCGCCCATTCGAGCGTGTATTTCAGTGAGAATTCGCCTTCCCTCCTCTTCGGAGATGCACATTTGGAGAATACCGGTTGTGCTTTTCTTGTATAGTTCACCTTCATGAACTTTGTAGGCTTTAGAGCACCGGACTATGCGGCGGGCCTCATTTTGATCATCGAGGAGTTCCTGCCTATTAAGGTAAGCTAGGAAAGGATCTGTCCAGGGGGCTATGACAGCCATGATTTTGTGAGCTGAAGGAGTTATCTCCATGCTTGGATCTCCGATGACATCGTGATTGAGTTCGGCTGGGTGTGTGTTTGGATCCGTATTTGTATCGCCGCTCGCGTCCTGCCATGTTGCTGATGGCTTAAACAACCGTTCCACAAATGTGTTCGGTCGGATGGGGTCGCGTTTAGCTCCCATGCATGCGAGTATGTCAGCTAGCTGGTTATTATCCCGGGCTACGTGATGGAATTTCAACCCCTCAAATCGAGCTGACATTTCTAATGTGACATTGCGATAAGCTACCATTTTTGAATCCTTCACATCAAAATCCCCGTTGATTTGGGAGATGGCGAGGTTTGAGTCTCTGCGTACCTCGAGGCATTGTATGCCCATGGATATGGCTAGTCGGAGACCATGCAATAGGGCCTCATATTCAGCCGCATTGTTCGAGTCCGTATACATAATCTGTAAAACGTACCGAACCGTATCCCCTGTTGGAGATGTGAGTATTACGCCGGTGTGACGCCCGAAGACCGACGCTCCAGAAGATTCCAGATGTTCCGGGTTCTCCCGTGTGTTTCATTTGTGCTTGCTTTATTTATTTTGCATTGCATCATGTCATCATGCCATCAAGTCTTTTAATTTTAGAACTCAACTAAATAAACCGTATGGATCCTCGATCCATTTAAATTGAGGGATACTCACTATGGCGGCTTCTCTTTATAACATATAAAAGCCTCTCAATATTATTAGGGAGCTATATTAAATTATACCATTTGTTTGGAATTCACCGTAACACACACACTTGCATATTTTCCCCATGCCTTCTCTTTCTCAATTCCTTGCCTCAAACCTTGCCAACATTTCCTTTCCCTTTTATCGAGGCTCCTCCTAAAGTCTCAACATTTTTGGACACTTCAAAAACCAAGTCTTAGTTCAAACCCATTTGAAGTAAATTCAAATATGTTTGAATTATATCTCGATCATGCAACTTCTATTTTTCTCAGATTACGCTCATTTTTATGAGCCCGAGAAAAATAATCCCATGTGCAAACTCCTTCCCTAACCTCCCTTTCTTTTCTTTCTCTTTTTCTGTTTTTTTATTTAAGAGAGAGGAGAGAGGATCTAAGGCCATCCCAGCCGCAGCCAGGCCCAGCCGTGGCCTCCCTGGTCATCAGGCCACACCTAGGCCCAGCCGCCCCACCAGCTCCCTCACCTCGGCCCACTAGCCCATTAGGCCAGCTCCTAACCCTAGGCCCGACCAACCATCGCTGCTCGTCCCTCTCCCCGAACCCTCGATCCCATCTCTCCCTCCCATCGCCGCACCTCCTCTCATTCCCCTTGCCCGACCCCCCAATCCCCTCGTCCTTCTGCCTCACCCGAGCCTCCCCTTCTCCTCCACGAGCACCCGAGGCAGGGGCTCTTGCAGCACCCGAGCGCCACCCTGCTGCTTCTTCTACCCTCCTCCGGCTCCCTTCCTCCCTTTCTACCCTACTCCGCCGCCAGTGCTCGTCCCCCCTCGCCTCCAACGACCTCCGCCGCCACCGGCGCCTCGCACAACGCCGCTCTAGTGCGACGAGCCCCGGCCGTCCTCCTTTCCCGACCCTGCGCCTTCATCCCTCCGTTCGGCGCGCCATCGCAGTCCACGCCCCAAGCGCCACGCCTCGTCTCCGACCAAGGCCGTCGGAGCAGCCCGGCGGACCAGGTTGTTTCATCCTCCTCCATCCTCATCATCGCGCCGCTGCTCATGGTCTGCAGCAACCTCCACCGCCCACTTCTTGTTCTGCTCGGGAGCGGGCTCGACCTCGCGCAAGTCGCCGAGTCCTTTGCGGTCGAGCTGTCGCTCGCCTTCAAGCCGACGCCGCCAAGTCGACCTTGCCACCTTCTACTGCTGGAGGTCGCCGTGTCATGGCCTCGTCTCCAGCCAGAACCATCCTCCTCGAAACTCCTGCTGCCTTTGTCTTGCCGAGACCACACAAGGGCCCGAATCCCATCTCTTGTTGCACACCAACCGGCCGAGCACTTTTGTCTTCTGTCGTGTGCCGCGGCCAAGTCCGAAGACCCCTTCATGGAATTCCAAGACCGTCAAGTCCGACTACGAATACGACTAAACAATGAGATGCAAGTACCACAACAATGTTTGTACCACTACCGTCGACCCTCGAAGACCCATGGAGACACGTCAAGTTCCACTACCGTCGCAAGAACGAGACCCCTCAAGTACCACGACACTGACCCCGAACATCTACGGAATTGTACCACCACCGTCGCCGAAGACCCGTGCAACGGGAGCATCAAGTTCCACTACCATGGCATGAAGCACTACTTCCACGACGAGTCCAACTACCGCCGATGTGTACGGCTATGTAACGTGTACCACGACCGCCGTCGAGGACCGATAGTACAACTACGTCCACTACCGTCGCGAGAACAACCACTCTTCCCCGACGACTTGAACCGCTTCGGGAACGAACGCTTCGAAGGTATAACCCCGAGATGACGGCCATGAACGGATGCATGTTTTGTTGTATGAGATGCACTCTTTGTTGCACCGTGTTCGAAGTACCCCTCGTTGCCTTGTCGCCGAACCGTGGGAACCCGGCAACGGGAGCACCCCATCTCTTGCATGACACGCTCACGTCGACCCTTTCTTTTGCACCCATCTCTCAACGAGTTACCGGTACCAAAATGTTGTTGCGGCACATCTTCGGTTATCGTCGTCGTGGCACCCCTTTCCACCACGGTGACAAATGCTTCATATCTCTTATGTCAACCTTTAACTAAAAATTGCATAAAACTTGTAAATGTCATTCGCATCATGATAACAACATAAAAAATGTTTAAATTGTTGTTTGCTTCAATAATTGCTAAATATGCACATGGGGATTTTCCGGAATTGTTGTTGATATTTCCGGCCTCATTTAAAATGACTAGATAGGGTAGTCTTGCTCATGCTTCACCTCTTGCCTTATTTAATAAAAACATTTAATCTTGTCTTGTAAATAAACAAGAGTCAACTAAATAAATAAAATGTGGTGTTTCGTCAATATGCAACTCGTTGCATATTGAGCTCCGCTTAAATTGTAGTGTTGTTTGAGAACTTTGCCATTCCATGCATATTTAAACCCAACATGCATCATATTTGTTTGCACTTTATGCCATCTTTGTGCTTGTGTATTTACCGCGTTGTTTGCTTCTTTCCGGTTTGCTTCTCTCGTTAGCTCCGGGTTCGTTCCAGAGTTGTGAGGTTTTGTTCGACTACTTCATGGACTTGTTCTTCTTCCTCGCAGAATCCCACGCAATATGACCATCACCTTGGATACCTTTACTATCATTGCCATGCTTAGTGTCTCGATGCTATCGTTATATGTCGCGCTACCTATCAGTTGTTGTTAGCCTCTCCTTGTTGCCATGAAACCTCTAACCTTTGACACCTTCCTAGCAAACCGTTGTTTGACTATGTTACCCGCTTGCTCAGCCCCTCTTATAGCGTTGTTAGTTGCAGGTGAAGATGAAGATCGTTCCATGTTGGAACTTGTTGTTGGAATATCACAATATCTATTATTATTTTTTAACACACCTATATACTGGGCATGGGTGGAAGGCTTGGCCTTTTGCTCGGTGTTTTGTTCCACTCATGCCACCTTAGGAGCCGATAAACTGGCATTATGTTCCTTGATTTTGCGTTCCTTACACGGTTGGGTATATGGGGACCCTTGACAGTTCGTCTTTGAATAAAACTCCTCCAGCAAGGCCCAACTTTGGTTTTAATTTACCTCATAATAACAACTTAATTAATTAATTAAATTTGCATAGGGGGTCGCGCCCTCGGGGATTCTTTTCTACATAGCAGGGGGGCCAGTGCTGATGGTGTTGGTCCAAAATGGGGAGTATGCGGGGCCACCTTGGGGAAACCCAAGGGTTGGTTTTACTCGTATAATTGCCTATCCGGACGTGGCCTTAGACGAGATACGCGCGGCTACTATCAGGGTGTTGGCACGCCGGGAGGTCTTGCTGGACTTATTTTACCATTGTCGAAATGTCTTGTGCACCGGGAATTCCGAGTCTGATCGGGCCTTCCCTAAGATAAGGGGTAATATTATTATTATCTCTGCTGATCGTGAGAGCTTGTGATGGGCTAAGTTGGGACACCCCTGCAGGGTTATAATCTTTCGAAAGCCGTGCCCGCGGTTATGTGGCAGATTGGAATTTGTTAATGTCCGGTTGTAGAAAACTTGACAGAGGATCCGAATTAAAACACACAACTGTGTGAGTAACCGTGACTGTCTCTTTTCACTTTGAGAAGAGAACACGGTGGGGTTATGTTTGACTCATAGGTAGTTCAGGATCTTTAGCGATCATTACTAGTTTGCGACTGTTTGCGTAGATGCTCATCTTATTCTTGTACTCGTAAGTTAGCCACCATATTATGCTTAGCCGCTGCTGCAACCTCACCACTACCGTTTTCCATACCTGTCGTGGAATTAACACGTCAGATGTCCGGTTTAGCGGACTTAGTGGTGAGGCCGCGCATCTATGTAGTAGCTTGAGAGGGGTTGAGCGGAATCGAGAGACGCGATGCGAGACACGGATTTAGACAGCTTCGGGCCCCGGGAAAACATCATCCGGTAATAGCCCTACGTGCTGTTTGAGGCTAGATCTCATTATGATCCTCGTGGTGTTGCCGGTAAACCGGCTCTTTGTGTCTAACCCTAGAAATTTGTCTAAACCTCTCCTCTAAAACTTGTCTACTTGTGGTTTGTCTAAAGCTTGTTCCTCTTTGGGGAGCCCTGCCCCTCCTTATATATGTTGAAGGGGCGGGTTTACATAACTAGTCCTAGTAGGACTAGGATTGCTTTATTACAAGGAGTCCTAGTCTTGCTACCTTTGTAAGAGGATATTCCTTATGCTTTCTTCATAAACCGGCCCACTATTAATATGAACCGGCCTTCTGGGCCTTGGGCCTTGTCATCCATGATCCATACGCCGGGTTACCAGTGGGTAATATTATTTAGGCAGGTTGCTTGTAAACCGTCTGGTGATAACGGATCGCCAGTGAATCACCAAGTGTAAACCGCCAAGTCCGGCCAGGTTATAATTCCGGCCGGTTTATATCACGGGGGTATATCCCCGACATTAGCCCCCAAGTTTAGCTTGGATGTGTCCATGGTAAACTTATGCTCCACAAAAAACACAAGAACAAATTTGAGAGGTTGTGCTCCGAGTTAAGAATTCTTGTAAACCGGCACCTGACCATCCGTAACTCCTTGTCCTTCTTCTTGTAGAAAATCCGAGTCAACAGACCAACTTCATAATCAACTTGCTTGCATAAGAAATATTGTAAATAAAGAATCCATTTGAATCGGCCTTCCAATGTTCTAACTTGACAAAAACATTGGTCTTTGAAATATTCAATTGATATCCAGCCGGCTTGAAGATATAAAGCTTGCTGGTTTATGATTGCCAAAATTGTCGGGTCACACAATTACTCTGATTGCCAGAACTGAAAATTTGAAGATGTTCCTCCTTTATATGCATATTACCTATAGCCCCCAAGTGCCAGGTCATTATGCAATAATGAGCAGGGACTTTGTATATACTCCATTGAAAATAGCCTTGTATAATCTTGAAGAAATCCGGATTGTTCATCCCAATCACTATGAAACTGAATATTCCATATTATGTAGCCCCCAAGTGCCGGGCCATTATGCAATAATGAGCAGGGACTTTTGAAAATATGATCATGTAAATTTGAATAGCAACATATAGCCCCCAAGTGCCGGGTCATTATGCAATAATGAGCAGGGATTTTGAAAATGTAAACTTGAACAGCCATATGTAGCCCCCAAGTGCCGGGTCATTTATGCAATAATGAGCAGGGACTTTGTAGATATAATCATTGAAAATAACACTATATAATGTAACTTCCATCGTGTGGTTTGAATCCACGTCCACAAGGTTAAGAGCTTTGTGCTTTACCAACTGAGCAGTGGACCTTTCAATATAATGGATGAATACTTGTGTACCTTGAATTGTTGATATGAGCGATTGGTAGCCCCCAAGTTCCGGTTTAACTACATTTAGAAGGTGAACCAGTACTTCCAGATGAAGCAAATGATCTTTCCATTAGCCCCCAAGTGTCAAGTAGACAACTTGTTTGTGTGCTTGAGACTTTGTGTATTTGATGTAAACTTAATTTGAATAATATAGCCCCCAAGTGCCGGGTTGTAAGCCTGCAGCAACTCGGGACTATTCCTTTGTAGAATAAATCACTTTCATCATTCGAAATAATATCCATTGCACTTTAAAGCGACTTTGAAGACCTTAATCATAATATTGATAACCATAATAGGAATCCAGCCATGTTTGGCCATTGAAGAATATAATCCGGTTTGAAGACCGGTTCCAATGATGTTTGATCACAATCGGGCCGGGTTTAATAAACACCGGTCATTATTTTGTCTCATACTGGCGACTTATAGTCAAAACCAGGCCGGTTTAATAAACACCGGTCATTATAACTGATCATGTACTGCCAATATATATTTTAAAAATAAAATACTTCATACCTGTGATCAAATATGCTTGATATTCTTAATCCGGTAGAACCTTAAAATTTCTTGATGAAGATCTTCATGGATCCAATTAGAAACTCGGGTTGTGATGATAGACTCCGGTTTATCTCGTTCTGAAACTTTGTTCAGAAATTTGTGGCTTATTTCCTGATAGAGGATCCGGGTTATAATGAACACCGGTTTTACTGATGCTGGTATTCCTGATCCAGACTTTCCATTTCATAGATATGTGGTCAGCTTCTGTAGCTGTTCCAATCCGGTTTAAAAGGTTATAAAACACAAAAACACCAAAAATATGCAAATTTTGCAAATAAGACCATGTAGTCGAGGCTTTTTCAAAGAGATGCCAGGCTCAAAGCAAGGTTCAGCGAATCACTGGGACGCGGATTGGCCGACACTCCCAGAGGGCCTAGCCAATCACTGAACGTGGAATTATCCAACTTTTCAGAGGGCCGAAAGAACCGTATATAAAAATTGTTCCGATCACTGGGACGCGGATTGGCCGACACTCCCAGAGGGCCTAGCCAATCACTGAACGTGGAATTATCCAACTTTTCAGAGGGCCGAAAGAACCGTATATAAAAATTATTCCGATCACTAGGACGCGGATTGGCCGACACTCCCAGAGGGCCTCCAGGGTTCCTCCTGAACCGGTGGGTCAATCTAAGCCAATCACTGAACGTGGAATTATCCAACTTTTCAGAGGGCCGAAAGAACTGTATATAAAAATTGTTCCGATCACTGGGACGCGGATTGGCCGACACTCCCAGAGGGCCTCCAGGGTTCCTCCTGAACCGGTGGGTCAATCTAAACCAATCACTGAACGTGGACTTGTCCAACTTTTCAGAGGGTCGAAAGAATTATGAAACTAATCCGATTACTGGGAGTGGATGATACCAACTCCCAGAGGGCCTCCAGGGTTCTTCCTGAACCGGTGGGTCAATGTAAACCAATCACTGAACGTGGACTTGTCCAACTTTTCAGAGGGTCTCCAGGGTTCCTCCTAAACCGGTGGGTAAATCGTGAAGCGTCTTTTCTTTGAACCGTTTCAGGGGGTTTTACTGCTTCTGAGCGCATATTTTCTGCACAACCAGATAGACTGATCAAAGCATCTTATTTTCTTAATGAAAAATGATATATAACAAAAGAAATAATACTGTAGGTAGATATCACCTGAGTGAATTTGAACCGGTATGTTGAATAGACCGGATCACAGGGTGGACGGTAAAACGACCACAGCATCAGTAGCACCACAGATATATGAATCGGCCGCGGTATTGTAAGCCGGCGGAAATGAGCAAGTTGTCCTCCGCGTTATAAACCGGTGCGTACGCGTGAACCGCCCCGAGGGTAGATGAACGAGTCGTCCGTGGCATTGTAAAGCGGCGCGGACGGGCGAGTCGTCCAAGGCATTGTAAGCCGGCGAGTTTAATTGTTCTGCGAAACAATATCACAAACCAAGGCAAAGATAAAATTGTTCTTCTACAAAAAAGAATATATGCTAATGAAGCGAACTTGGATAGATATCACCTGATTTTTCCGGTGGCGGATGATCCGTTTATCGTGACAGAGGTGGCTCAGGCAGACCAGTGAAGGAAGAGGTCGGAGGTCGACCCCTGGGTAGAACAAGGGGCCGAGGTGCCGCGAAGCAACTTGGTACAGCGGTGAAAGCCTCCGCGGAAATGGCTCGATATAGCACGGTCTCGCATCTTCGGAAGTGACCGCTGTTTGGGAGTGACTTCATCACAACGTCGGCGGCTCGCCCGCGGCGGGTCACAGCAGCGGCTGTTCGGCGGTGGACCAGGGCAAAGCAAAGTTGAACCGGCGAAGCGGGTCATGCGACGGTGCAAGGTCTGTGACGGCCGTAAGCGTGTAGTGGCGGATCGTCGGTGTCCGGCCGGCAGCGTTGACGGTTGACGATAGTGGCGATGAAACAGATTTGAGTTCCATTTTCAGAACAGTCACTTGAACCATTGAATAAAACACGGAGTCGTGGTGCTCCAAACTTTTCTCCCCGTACCATCTATGGATGCTTCTTCATCATTTATAACTATCCTTTGGCTGTTTTGTCGGTTCATCATCAGAACAATCATCATTTGATTTTTGGTTCGGCCTTGACGAAGTTGACACAGGGAACAGAGGATGCCAAAGAACCATCTTCAGGTGGCATTGTCATGGAGAGCACAACAACGATTCTGCGGTGACGACAACTTTGCTGCATCGAACTGATTTTGATAGTGGCATTTCGGGTCACTTCAGATATAGACAACTGCATGTGGAGCAGCTGCAATGACTTGGCAGGCGGCGACGGTGACTCTCCTGCGGCGGCTCAATGATTTTGCTGATCTCTGTTTCATGCTCTTCCCAAAGGTTATACTGTATTTCCTTTTTGCATGATCTCAATCTTCGCCGTGGCGGTTTGGCGGAGGTGTGATGCGACGGCGCACGGGAGCCTAGTGTGACGGCTCACCATGAACCGCGGAGGCGACAGTGGCAGAGGCAGGCTTGGTTTCTCCTCCGAGGTGCTTTGTCATTAAACATCTGACAGTTTAGGGAACCTGGAGGTGGTTCGATGGAGACGAAGGTGCGGACGTGGCCTGGAACGGAGGATACAACCAAAACGGAGTTGGTGACTAGTAGGAGGCATCTCAGAGCTGGAACTCGTCTTGGAGGTGAGTGGTTCGCGGCAGCTTTTGGCGAGTGCGACTCCGAGCGGCTCAAAGAACTGGGCCGCAGCGCCCGCTCGGAAGCTAGCAGCTGGAGCAGGCCTCCATCACGGAAAGATAAGGCGGCAGGGGCGGCTCTGAGGCTCAGTCAGAAATGCAGCAGAAACGGGGCAAGCAGCGACTGTGGCAGACCTGCGGTTTGTGGTGGCAGCAGCTCCAACAGGTCCAGGAGGACCCATGGCGGCGCGCAGAACACGGCGAGGCGGGCGGCGCGCGGTGGCAAAGCCGGCGGCTCGCGACAGCGATCCAGCGAGGCCGGCGCGCGGCGATGAAGCGGGCGTAGGCGCGCTTAGCGGGTGCGGGTGCGGGCGTAGGCCGGGTGGCGACGGGTCAGGAGCCGAGGGACCTGCGGGCGATGCAGAGCGCGCGCACCCTGTCAGGCTCGAAGCGGAGATGGCACGGGGCGGTGCAGGTGTGGTCTGGGCGCGGGCGGCCGCCGGCTTCGGTGAAGGTGGCCGCGGCGGCGCGCCAGGAGGCGCAGACAGCGCGAAAGCCGCAGAGGTCGCAGGAGGGGGTGCGCGGGACGAGCAGGAGGAGCGGAGGTGAAGGCGGAGACGGCAGCTCAAGTCCTCGGCCAAGACGGCCACGAAGCAGGGCGCCCTCAAGTCGGATCCGAGGTGATGTTGACCGGTGACTCGGGCGTCCAGTCAACATCGAGTCCGGTTTATACCCTTACCACGGTTTAAGTTGGGAATCTGATACGGCAGATATAGTGCCTTGCTGGATTTTTCCCTTACCACGGTAATATTGCAAAGAAGAAATAGGGCCATACAACATTGACGCCTCGATGACGAGCTGCTGCGGTGTTGAGAAAAATCTTGAGCCGCTTGCGGCGACAGAAGCGGTTTGACCAAAAATCACCGTCATGAATCCGAGCCATAACCGCGGCTCGACTTGTAATCTGCAGCGGAATCCTAATTCCTTCTTCACCTTAAATCTTACAGATCGTAAATCTGGACTGATGATCTTGAAGCTGACATAAATTCTTCGAACCGAGCAATTCTTCCTCCGGAAAAACTGTGAACTTCTCGACCCTGATTGATATCCCTTCAAGAACTCAACACCACCGTGCGCAGGCCCCACGGTGGGCGCCAACTGTCGTGGAATTAACACGTCAGATGTCCGGTTTAGCGGACTTAGTGGTGAGGCCGCGCATCTATGTAGTAGCTTGAGAGGGGTTGAGCGGAATCGAGAGACGCGATGCGAGACATGGATTTAGACAGCTTCGGGCCCCGGGAAAACATCATCCGGTAATAGCCCTACGTGCTGTTTGAGGCTAGATCTCATTATGATCCTCGTGGTGTTGCTGGTAAACCGGCTCTTTGTGTCTAACCCTAGAAATTTGTCTAAACCTCTCCTCTAAAACTTGTCTACTTGTGGTTTGTCTAAAGCTTGTTCCTCTTTGGGGAGCCCTGCCCCTCCTTATATATGTTGAAGGGGCGGGTTTACATAACTAGTCCTAGTAGGACTAGGATTGCTTTATTACAAGGAGTCCTAGTCTTGCTACCTTTGTAAGAGGATATTCCTTATGCTTTCTTCATAAACCGGCCCACTATTAATATGAACCGGCCTTCTGGGCCTTGGGCCTTGTCATCCATGATCCATACGCCGGGTTACCAGTGGGTAATATTATTTAGGCAGGTTGTGTAATGCCCAGGATGGAATTATACCTCCTACGTGTCGAGGCACGACTTAAAGGCATAAGTCCATCCTAGAATGATCTCAAGTTTGGTAATCTTTGCACAACTCATGTAAAAGAGGGATGGTAAACTTAAAAAATAGTTGGCTTACAATCGCCACGTCACAGAATAACAGTACAAGTCTCAAACATCATACAATAAGATCACTACAACCCTCTAAGGGCAAAATCCAAATGTCAAAGTACCAAACTCAGATAAATAACAACCACAGGCGGATCGAATCCTAGTAAGAGTCTCCACTACTGATCGTCCGGGTAGCGCACGTAGTAACGACTACGCTCCTCGTCGTACTCCCAATCCAGCTCGGTGCCATCACCTGGATAGCTCACGGCTGGACCTGCATCTGGTGTGTGAAGTAACTGTGAGCCACAGAGGACTCAGCAATCCCGTTCCCGGGTAACAGAACTATCAAAGCCTTTAGGTGAGGGAAAGGCTGAAGAAAGGAATGAGGTGAAGGAAAAACAAAGAGTCTGCAGCAGCAACTAGCACTAACTTACGCAAGAGAGAGCGAGAAGAGAAGGCAAAGCGAGAAGTGATCACTAAGTGATCCTAACTACAAGTTCACAAACATAACCCCTCCGTGTTCAACTTCCGAATCCCTATTCGGAAATTGACAGTCACGGAACTCACGCTGGTAGTGTATTAGTATCATTGTGTCAAGTTATCTACAACCGGAATTAACAAGCTCCCATCTGCCACATAACCGCGGGCACGGCTTTCGAAAGTTCAAACCCTGCAGGGGTGTTCCAACTTGACCCATTACAAGCCCACGATCCGCGGAGTCGCAACTCCAAAGTGGGAAGACCCGAGTATCCTCGGAATCCCGTGCTCAAGTTAAACCGAACTAAGGTAAGGCTAATCCAGCAAATCCTCCCGGCGTGTCGACACCCTGATCGTAGCCGCGCGTATCTAGGTCTCAGGACACGACCGGATGGGCGATTCTACAGGTTTTTACCAAACCTCGAGTTTCCTTGAGGTGGCCCCGCAGAACCCCCGTTTCGGACCAACACTCATGTGGAGCACTGGCCCGGGGTTGTTGATTAAGAAAGAGGGTTAATTACTCCCTATGCATGTTTAGTTGTTATTAGGCAAATAGTACCAAATGTTGGGACTTGCTGGAAAAGACTTAGCACTTAGCGGTTTATCGAGGGGGTCCCATACACCCCAACCGTGTTAGGAACGCATAATCAAGGAACATAAAACCGGCTTATACGGATCCTAACGGCATGAGTGGAACAAATCACCAAGCAAAAGGCTTAGCCTTCCACCCTTGCCAATATATATGTGATTTCAATTAAAGCATTTATATAGTGTGATATAACCCAACCAAACTTCAACATGGAGCAAGCATCTTCACTTCACCTGCAACTAGCAACGCTATAAGAAGGGCTGAGCGAAGCGTACTTAGCCAAGCAACGGTTTGCATAGGTAGGGTGGTTAAACATGGCAATTGGTTACAAGTAGGAGGCTGACAAGAAGAACATGGGCATCGAGGCAAAACTATAGATCGAGACTACTAGCAATAGACAAAGATAGTAATGTTATCGGGGTTCGGTCATCTTGCCTGAAGGGAAGAAGTTCGGATCGAAAGAAGGGTCCTCTTGCTCAAACTCGTTGGAAACCTCGTGATCAACCTCGTTGGAAAACTCGTGCTCAACTTCGTGCTCTAAACAAGACAAACACACCAAGCACCAATCAACACGATGCAATGCGCACTCGAAAAACATGTATGCATGATGGATGCACTAGAGATGCACATGGAGCACGGAAAACATCACTCAAGCAAAACACCTCAAAACAAGACAACAACCTGATATTATTAATCTACACAGAAAATCACCCAAGTTTGATATAAAGTTCGCTGAAATCGGAGTTACGGGCTAAAAGTTATGCCCGAAACAAGATTTGAGCGAAAACTGCAAATTACAGCAACATAGCATCTTGGGAGCTCAAAATAAATAATCTACAGCACCCAAAAGGCATGGCAAAGGACTTGAACATAAACTAGATATAATGTACAGCAAGTAGGTCCAAAGTGCACCCCCAACGGAGTCACGGATCACTAGCAATGATCTTGGACATATTGAACTTTGAAATAAAATTCTGGCAGCAGAATTTTATTGAAAGTTTAGAGCAAAAGATAAACATGCTACAGCCACTCAAATGGACATGTGAGGACATGGATGGAAAGACAACAATATATACTTCATGGAACAATCAAAATCCACCCCAAAACTATCATGCTTTGTCCTACAACATCACACGAACATGGCATCGGAACGTTACAGATTTCAGACTTAGTGAAATTTCACTAAGTCCTAAAACAGCAACATCATCATAGCATCAAAAAGAGCATGTTTAAGACACCTCGAAACTAAACATGGCAAAGGGTAAGCACCTCATCAAAATACATATGAAGGTGATCCCGAAACACACAAGCATGCATCAATGTGGTGAACACACCGATTGCAACGAGCTCAACAAGATGGCATTTCATAACAAGTAAAAACACAACATTTGAACATGGCATCTTGCAATGATGATAACAAGGAAACAAAACATCTACCGTGCAACCTATCACACTCAACACGTAGTTCGTAACGAGACGAACACGTGGACATGTCATTTGCATCGTTTGGACAAACGAGCTAAAAGATATCACATGTCAAAGGTGGCACAAAAATAACACATAACAGCAGTTTATATCATCATGCACTCTTGTAACAGCAAAACAAGCCCCTAGATGACCTCTAACATGCATGACTACAACAGGTAAAACGTAGAGGGCATCTCCACGAACATCTGGACATGCTACACGCGAAAAACGGAGCATCACAGAGAAAGTTACAGCAGTGCAAAGTTAGCATTTCAGAACTGAAACAACAGGGACTTAGCAAAAAAAAACAACCTCTCCGGGGTCAACAGATCTGGTCAACGGGTCCGGTGTGGCGGATCGGGCTAACGGGCTGGCGGATCGGGCCGGGGAGACGGGTCCGACCCGTTAGCGCCCAGATCCGGCTGGGGATCTCGATCCGGATGCGGCTCCGGTCCGGGCGACGGGGGCCGGCGGAGGCAATCCTCCGGCGAGGCGGAAGTCCGGCGGCGGTGCCCGCGGCGGCGGAGAGAGGCTCTCGGGCGGCGGCTACCGCGGCTGGCGGCGGAGGCGGCTTGGGCCGGGAGGGCCCCTCGCGGGCCTCTCGGGCCCTGGCCGGCGGGGAAGTGGGCGCGGGGTCGCGGCCAACGGGGGCCTGCCACGTGGCGGCGGGGAGAAGGCTGGACACGTCCGGATCGGGCTGGACGTGTCCGGCGGCGGCGGGGATGTGGTAGCTAGGGTTGGTTCCGCAAAAAATCAGGGGTGGACACACTTATATAGGTAGAGGGAGCTAGGAGACTCCAAATGGAGTGCGGTTTTCGGCCACCGGATCAGAATTTGATGGCCTAGATGTTAGAAGTGATTAGGAGTGGATGGTGGGCTGTTGGAGGGGGTGTTTTGGGCCTCAAAGTGGAGGCACTTTGAGCCCACGAAAACAACTGTTGGAGGAGCAAACGGACTCGAAACGCGGCGAGATTTGACAGGCGGGAAACACACACCAAAACAACAACACACGACAAGACTCGCGCCAAAACGGTAACGTTACACGCCCGAACAACAAAGTAGGCCTACGGGACGTCACGGACACGTGAGGGAGCTCCGGAACACGAAACGGACAACGGGAAGAAACGCCACGAACCGGATGCAACCCACAACACAAATGCAATGCAATGCACATGTCTACATGCTATGAATGAATGCCACACACTCACACAACAAAACGACGAAAGCCCGAAAGACAAAGAACCCGAAATGGAAATAGATGAAGCCGGAGATTTATTATAAGCCCAAAAGGGAAAGTATTACATCCGGGGCATTACAAACTCTCCTCTACTACAAAAAGATCTCGTCCCGAGATCTAGGACTGGAAAAAGGAAGGGTACTCGGAACGAAGATGATCTTCTCGTTCCCAGGTAGCTTCTCGGTCTGTGTGATGTGACCACTTGACTTTCAGAAACTTGATGGTCTTGTTGCGAGTCTTGCGTTCAGTTTCTTCGAGAATTGCAACTGGATGCTCTCGGTAGGAAAGGTCTTGTTGAAGATCAATCTCCTCAAAGGGAATCATACGCTCAGGTGCCTTGAAGCATTTGCGAAGCTGAGACACATGGAAGACATCATGAACATTTGCAAAGTTGGAAGGGAGCTCGAGCTGATAGGCTAGATCGCCTCTTTTGCCAAGAATTTTGAAAGGACCGACGTATCTAGGAGCAAGCTTTCCTTTGATACCGAACCTTTGGGTTCCTTTCATCGGAGAAACTCGGAGATAGACATGATCACCGATGTCGAAAGCCAAATCACGATGCTTTCCGTCATAGTAACTCTTCTGACGCGACTGAGCGGCCTTGAGATTCTCACGTATGACTTTGCACATTTCTTCGGCTTCAGAGATCAAATCATTGCCAAGAAGTTGGCGTTCACCTGTTTCAGACCAGTTGAGAGGGGTACGGCACTTTCTGCCATAGAGAATTTCAAACGGTGCTTTGCCTGCACTTGCTTGGAAGCTGTTGTTGTAAGAGAATTCTGCAAATGGAAGACAGTCTTCCCATTTCATGCCGAAGGAGATGACACAGGCTCTGAGCATATCTTCAAGGATCTGATTCACACGCTCGACTTGACCACTAGTCTGAGGGTGAAAAGCAGTGCTGAATCTGATCTTCGTGCCCATGGCGGACTGAAAGGAGTCCCAGAACTTTGATGTGAACAAGCTGCCACGGTCTGAGGATATCACTTGAGGAATGCCATGTAGGGACACAATTCTGGAAGTGTACAGCTCTGCAAGTTGAGCTGCATTGATTGATTCTTTGACTGGAAGAAAGTGAGCAACTTTGGTAAGCTTGTCAATCACCACAAAGATAGCATCATTTCCTCGCTTGGATTTAGGAAAGCCAGTGACGAAGTCCATTTCAATGTGGTCGAACTTCCACTCAGGAATAGGAAGAGGTTGGAGAAGACCGGCTGGACGTTGATGTTCTGCTTTCACTCTTCTGCATACATCACATTCGTTCACGAATTGGGCAATTTCCCTTTTCATGCGTGTCCACCAGTAAGACTGCTTGAGGTCTTGATACATCTTGGAACTGCCAGGATGAATGGAAAGGAGAGAGTCATGAGCTTCTTCCATTATGAGCTTCCTGAGATCACCTTTGGGAACAACGAGTCTGTCCTCGAAGAACAAGGTATCTCTCTCATCAACACGGAAGCACTTATATTTTGGAGTGCCCTTTGCAATCCCATGTTTCACCTTCTTCACCATGGTATCACTGAGCTGAGCCTCACGGACTTGATCTTCCAAGGTAGGAGCAATTTGGAGATTAGCAAGAAAACCCTGCGGAACAACCTGAAGGTTGAGCTTCCTGAAAGCTTCACAAAGCTCAGGCTGGTGTGGCTTGATAAGAAGGCTGTTGCAATATGCCTTTCTACTCAAAGCATCTGCAATCACATTCGCCTTGCCTGGAGTATACTCAATGCTGGGGTTGTACTCTTGGATCATCTCGACCCAACGAGTCTGGCGGAGGTTCAGATGCGGCTGCGTGAAGATGTACTTCAAGCTCTTGTGATCAGTGAAGATGTCGACCTTTCTGCCCAACAACAGATGTCTCCACGTAATCAGAGCATGTACCACAGCTGCTAGCTCGAGATCATGTGTGGGATAGTTCTTCTCAGCTGGCTTGAGCTGACGTGAAGTATATGCCACAATTCTCTTCTCTTGCATAAGCACACCACCAAGGCCTTGAAGAGAAGCGTCACAGAACACTTCATAGGGCTTGGATTCATCTGGAGGAATCAGAACTGGAGCTGAGACAAGCTTCTCTTTGAGGGTTTTGAAAGCCACTTCACAATCGGGAGACCAAAAGTATTTGACATTCTTCTGGAGGAGGTTGGAAAGAGGCTTGGCAATCTTGGATAAGTTCTCCACAAACCTTCTGCAATAGCTGGCAAGACCCAGAAAACTGCGGAGCTGCTTGACATTCTGAGGAGCTTCCCAGTTGACAATTGCTTCAACTTTCTCGGGATTAACCGCAATACCGTCAGCTGAGATAATGTGGCCCAGGTACAAAACCTTATCGAGCCAAAACTCGCACTTTGAGAACTTGGCATAGAATTTGTGCTCTCGGAGTCGATCAAGAACCAGACGCAAGTGCTTTTCGTGATCTTCTTCATTCTTGGAAAACACCAAAATATCATCCAGATACACTAGCACAAACTCGCCTGTATAGGGGTTGAAGATGTAATGCATCATCCTTGAGAAGGTAGGAGGAGCATTGGCGAGGCCGAAGGACATGACGGTATACTCATATGAACCGTAGCTCGTTCTGAACGCCGTCTTGGGAATGTCTTCCTCGCGAATGCGAATTTGATGGTAGCCCATTCGGAGGTCAAGCTTAGAGAATACTTTAGCTCCTTTGAGCTGCTCAAAGAGTTCATTGATGTTGGGGAGCGGATACTTGTTCTTAATCGTCTTCTTGTTCAGTGGCCGGTAGTCAACACAGAGACGCTCCGTGCCATCTTTCTTCTTCACAAATAAGACACCACAGCCCCACGGAGATGTACTTGGTCTGATGAGACCCATACGCTCCTGTTCATCCAACTGTTTCTTCAATTCCTTCAATTCATCTGAAGAGAGCTTGTAAGGACGCCGACAGACAGGTTCGGTGCCCGGCTCGAGTTCAATGACAAACTCCACCTGACGGTGTGGAGGCATGCCTGGAAGTTCTTCTGGAAAGACGTCTTGATATTCATTCACCACTGGAATTTGCTCTATGGCATTAATTTCACCCTTATCATTAAGAGAGAAAAGCCGAATAGTATTATCCCTGGAGGCGAAGATAATCACATCTTCATCAGAATGAGTCAATTTGACTTCCTTTTGAGCACAATCAATGTGAGCATCGTGCTGAGAAAGCCAATCCATTCCGAGAATGAGGTCGATGTCAGAATGCCCAAGAATCACCGGTTTAGCCAGAAAACGATAATCTCCCATGCGAATAGAAACATCCGGAGCATAGATAGTAGAAGACATACGTCTCCCTGGAGAAATAACTTCCAACTTCTGAGGCAGACTTTGGATGTCGATATTATGCTTGGATGCAAATGGTTGAGACATGAAAGAGCATGATGCACCCGAATCAAATAACACTTTAGCTGGAAAAGAGTTCACTGGAAGGTTACCCAGAATGACATCAGAAGAAGCCTCTGCTTGTGCTGCATTCATCAGATTGACCCTGGCAGCCTTTGGATCATGCTTGACCATAGCGGTACCGACAGGAGGAGGCGGAGGAAGACGCTTCGGATTCGGACATCTGTTTGCATAGTGACCTTTCTGAGTGCATTTGTTGCAAGTCACTTCTGAGAGAGGACGAAACTGAGAGCCACTGGACTTGGAGCCTTGAGAATGAAACTGCTTCTTCGACTGGTTGCTTGGGTTGGGTGGGTGGGAGAAACCACGGCCACTAGAGTTCTTGTTGTTGGAGTTGTTGAAGTTGCTGGAGTTGTTGTATGGAGCTCGAATCATTGGAGGAGGAGGAAGCCAGAATTTCTGTTGTTTCGCAGCCAACTGAGACGATGAGGTAGAGTGAACAGCATCTCGAATTCTCTTCTTAGAAGCCTCCATCTTAAGCTGAGCTGCTTCTTGTTTCAAAGCCATGTTATAGAACTTATCGAATTCGTCTGGCTCGAACAAAGTGAGAGCAAGCTGAAGTTCATCTTTGAGACCTCCACGGAACTGGTAGATTTTGCTCTTTGCATCAGGTATGTCTTGCTTTGCATAGCGAGCGAGGTTTTGGAACTTGACATTATACTGATAGACTGACATGGAGCCCTGCTTGAGGTTGCGGAATTGCTCACGCATACCCTCAATAACACTTGTAGGAATGTGATGCGAGCGGAAATCCCTGCAGAAGTTCTCCCACGAGATCACTTGACCCGGCCTTGAGTCTTTGTATTGCTGCCACCAATCAGCTGCTTGATCTTTCAGTTGGAAGGCTGCAAACTTCACATAGTCATCTTCTTTCACGTTACTGCACTCAAAATGCTTCTTTATGTCGGTCAGCCAATCCTCAGCATCAAGAGGGTCGACACAGTAACTGAAAGCTTTAGGATTGTTAGCCAGGAACTGGTTCAGAGTAGCATGGTGCTGCTGGAAGAAGTTGCCTTGGTTCATTGGAATGCCCTGATTAGCTTGATTAGCTTGCATAGCTTGCATTTGCTGCATCATCTGCATCATCAACTGAGTGTTCTGAGCTGTAGTCTGCATAATTGCTCTCCAAGCCTCAGGCGGAGGAGGAGGTGAAGGAGGACGCTCTGGGACCTCATCCACCTCTGGGTTGGCATTCGGAACCTTTTTCGGAGCCATCCTGTAAGAGATGACCACGAATCAGCAATTGATTGACAAAAGGAATAAGCTGAATCAATGGAATGAATTGCAACAAGTCTTCACAATAATCATTCGAACAATAAGAACGAATGAAAACATCCGAACAAGAGGAACGAATGAATTTCTCAGTTCAATGATAACATCAGTCTTCACGAGAAGCCACATAGGGATCAAAAGGATAAATGAATAAAACAACAAGGTACGGAAAGGAACAAACACAAGAGAGGAGTTTCGTTCTAACATCTTTGTGCTGAAAGCATATGAACGCGTTACGAAAAGGTTTTGCAATCCCCGGATCAGCATAGCCAAGGACCCTTTAAGATGCAACTCCTGATAGTAACCTCGGTCATATAACTCCTTCACTCAATGTCGAACCCCGAACTCACTAACCTGCATTCGTTGGAAGAATGCCTACGATCTACTGGATAAACCCACCTATAGTTTTCCGAAAGATTCCAGTTATGCAATCAGGTGTTGGGGATACACGGGAAGCACCGCGCAATCAACTCTAACCTACATCCAGGTGTATCCATCCTTCAACACATAACCAGTCTTTCTCGGAAACTGTGTACCTCGGACCTTCGAAAAGCATCCACTATAACAAGCTATGGCAATACTCCCGAACTACCTCCCCAGTACTGGGTGATGTCGGGGTTATCTTGCCACTGGCCGTATAGGGGAGATTTTCGATGTCGGCCGTCTTAAGTATTTAGTACTGTCGCGATATGCTTGTTACAGTGATACCCCGAAGCTCAACTCCTCGGTAACAGGAGGCATCGAGAACAATATCCTTGTCACAAGAACATCGAAACAATCCCAGAATACTCGCGGGAATCCTAAAAAAAAATTTGTGCAAATTTTGAAGATAGGAGAGACAAGAGCAGACGTCAGGAGTCCTCACCAGAGAGAAAGGGGATGAGAAGCAAAGAATCCTACTCTCCGATATAATATAGGACTCAAAAAGTTTTCAGTGTGTGCCTAGACTCAACCGTCAACGGTTCGATCAAACAGTGGGGGCTCCTAGGTCGGAGAAGGCTCTGAATACCAACTTGTAATGCCCAGGATGGAATTATACCTCCTACGTGTCGAGGCACGACTTAAAGGCATAAGTCCATCCTAGAATGATCTCAAGTTTGGTAATCTTTGCACAACTCATGTAAAAGAGGGATGGTAAACTTAAAAAATAGTTGGCTTACAATCGCCACGTCACAGAATAACAGTACAAGTCTCAAACATCATACAATAAGATCACTACAACCCTCTAAGGGCAAAATCCAAATGTCAAAGTACCAAACTCAGATAAATAACAACCACAGGCGGATCGAATCCTAGTAAGAGTCTCCACTACTGATCGTCCGGGTAGCGCACGTAGTAACGACTACGCTCCTCGTCGTACTCCCAATCCAGCTCGGTGCCATCACCTGGATAGCTCACGGCTGGACCTGCATCTGGTGTGTGAAGTAACTGTGAGCCACAGAGGACTCAGCAATCCCGTTCCCGGGTAACAGAACTATCAAAGCCTTTAGGTGAGGGAAAGGCTGAAGAAAGGAATGAGGTGAAGGAAAAACAAAGAGTCTGCAGCAGCAACTAGCACTAACTTACGCAAGAGAGAGCGAGAAGAGAAGGCAAAGCGAGAAGTGATCACTAAGTGATCCTAACTACAAGTTCACAAACATAACCCCTCCGTGTTCAACTTCCGAATCCCTATTCGGAAATTGACAGTCACGGAACTCACGCTGGTAGTGTATTAGTATCATTGTGTCAAGTTATCTACAACCGGAATTAACAAGCTCCCATCTGCCACATAACCGCGGGCACGGCTTTCGAAAGTTCAAACCCTGCAGGGGTGTTCCAACTTGACCCATTACAAGCCCACGATCCGCGGAGTCGCAACTCCAAAGTGGGAAGACCCGAGTATCCTCGGAATCCCGTGCTCAAGTTAAACCGAACTAAGGTAAGGCTAATCCAGCAAATCCTCCCGGCGTGTCGACACCCTGATCGTAGCCGCGCGTATCTAGGTCTCAGGACACGACCGGATGGGCGATGCTACAGGTTTTTACCAAACCTTGAGTTTCCTCGAGGTGGCCCTGCAGGACCCCCGTTTCGGACCAACACTCATGTGGAGCACTGGCCCGGGGTTGTTGATTAAGAAAAGGGTTTATAACTCCCTATGCAAGTTTAGTTTGTTATTAGGCAAATAGTACCAATGTTGGGACTTGCTGGAAAAGACTTAGCACTTAGCGGTTTATCGAGGGGGTCCCATACACCCCAACCGTGTTAGGAACGCATAATCAAGGAACATAAAACCGGCTTATACGGATCCTAACGGCATGAGTGGAACAAAACACCAAGCAAAAGGCTTAGCCTTCCACCCTTGCCAATATATATGGTGATTTCAATTAAAGCATTTATATAGTGTGATATAACCCAACCAAACTTCAACATGAAGCAAGCATCTTCACTTCACCTGCAACTAGCAACGCTATAAGAAGGGCTGAGCGAAGCGTACTTAGCCAAGCAACGGTTTGCATAGGTAGGGTGGTTAAACATGGCAATTGGTTACAAGTAGGAGGCTGACAAGAAGAACATGGGCATCGAGGCAAAACTATAGATCGAGACTACTAGCAATAGACAACGATAGTAATGTTATCGGGGTTCGGTCATCTTGCCTGAAGAGAAGAAGTTCGGATCAAAAGAAGGGTCCTCTTGCTCAAACTCGTTGGAAACCTCGTGCTCAACCTCGTTGGAAAACTCGTGCTCAACTTCCGGGTCTAAACAAGACAAACACACCAAGCACCAATCAACACGATGCAATGCGCACTCGAAAAACATGTATGCATGATGGATGCACTAGAGATGCACATGGAGCACGTAAAACATCACTCAAGCAAAACACCTCAAAACAAGATAACAACCTGATATTATTAATCTACACAGAAAAACACCCAAGTTTGATATAAAGATCGCTGAAATCGGAGTTACGGGCTAAAAGTTATGCCCGAAACAAGATTTGAGCGAAAACTGCACATTACAGCAACATGGCATCTTGGGAGCACAAAATAATTAATCTACAGCACCCAAAAAGCATGGCAAAGGACTTGAACATAAACTAGATATAATGTACAGCAACTAGGTCCAAAGTGCACCCCCAACGGAGTCACGGATCACTAGCAATGATCTTGGACATATTGAACTTTGAAATAAAATTCTGGCAGCAGAATTTTATTGAAAGTTTAGAGCAAAAGATAAACATGCTACAGCCACTCAAATGGACGTGTGAGGACATGGATGGAAAGACAACAATATATACTTCATGGAACAATCAAAATCCACCCCAAAACTATCATGCTTTGTCCTACAACATCACACGAACATGGCATCGGAACGTTACAGATTTCAGACTTAGTGAAATTTCACTAAGTCCTAAAACAGCAACATCATCATAGCAACAAAAAGAGCATGTTTAAGACACCTCGGAACTAAACATGGCAAAGGGTAAGCACCTCATCAAAATACATATGAAGGTGATCCCGAAACACACAAGCATGCATCAATGTGGTGAACACACCGATTACAACGAGCTCAACAACATGGCATTTCATAACAAGTAAAAACACAACATATGAACATGGCATCTTGCAACGACGATAACAAGGAAACAATACATCTACCATGCAACCTATCACAAGCAACACGTAGTTCGTGACAAGACGAACACGTGGACATGACATTTGCATCGTTTGGACAAACGAGCTAGAAGATATCACATGTCAAAGGTGGCACAAAATAACACATAACAGCAGTTTATATCATCATGCACTCTTGTAACAGCAAAACACGCCCCTAGATGACCTCTAACATGCATGACTACAACAGGTAAAACGTAGAGGGCATCTCCACGAACATCTGGACATGCTACACGCGCGAAACGGAGTTACACACAAAAAGTTATGCCCGTTGGAAAACTGCATCAGACAACTAGATCTCAGGGACTTAAGGAAAAACGGAGCAACCTTGGTCAACGGAGTAGTCAACCCGGATCTGACGCGGATCGGGTCGGGGCTCGCGGATCGGGCCCCGGAAGCGGATCGGGCGCGGCTAGCGGGCTCCGGGCGCCGGATCCGGTCGAAGCGGGTCGGGACCCGAAGGATCCGCGGCGGCGGCGGTGGTCGAGCCCGCGCGGCGGCTCGCCTAGCTCGCCGGCGAGGGCGCAGTCCGGCGGAAGAGGCGGGGCCGGTGGCCTGGCGGGCCGGCGGCGAGCACGCGACGCGGAGGGTGGCGGGGCGCGCCGGCCGGAGCGAGGAGAGGTGGAGGCGGCGCGTCGGACGGCGGCGGGAGGTCCGGCGGAGCTCACCGGAGGCCGGCGGCGGCGGTGGTGAGGAGTGCGGCGGCGGACACGCTGAGGAGCCGGGCGGCGGACGGCGGGAGCCGGGCCCGGTCGCGGCCCGGGGCGGGCCCGATCTGGGCTTCGGCCGCGGCAGGGGAGGCTGGGAGGAGGCGAGGTGGCGCGCCCAATGGGGAGCGGCCACGTGGCGGCGGTGGTGAGGTGGCGCGTCCCTATTGGGCGGGGTGAGGTGGCTGCGCGGCGGCGGACATGTCCGGCCCGGTCGGATGTGTCCGGCGCGGCGCGGAGAGAGGAGGGGCTAGGTTTCGTCCGAAAAAATGGACGTGGGAGACGTTTATATAGGCACAAGGAGCTAGGAGACTCCAAATGGAGCGCGGTTTTCGGCCACCGGATCAGATTTTGATGGCCTAGATGATAGAAGTGGTTAGGAGTGGATGGTGGGCTGTTGGAGGGGGTGTTTTGGGCCTCAAAGTGGAGGCACTTTGAGCCCACGAAAACAACTGTTGGAGGAGCAAACGGACTCGAAACGCGGCGAGATTTGACAGGCGGGAAACACACACCAAAACAACAACACACGACAAGTCTCGCGCCAAACCGGTAACGTTACACGCCCGAACAACAAAGTAGCCTACGGGACGCCACGGACACGAGAGGGAGCTCCGGAACGCGAAACGGACAACGGGAAGAAACACGACGAACCGGATGCAACCCACAACACAAAAGCAATGCAATGCACATGTCTACATGATATGAATGAATGCCACACACACACACAACAAAACGACGAAAGCCCGAAAGACAAAGAACCCGAAATGGAAATAGATGAAGCCGGAGATTTATTATAAGCCCAAAAGGGAAAGTATTACATCTGGGGCATTACAGGTTGCTTGTAAACCGTCTGGTGATAACGGATCGCCAGTGAATCACCAAGTGTAAACCGCCAAGTCCGGCCGGGTTATAATTCCGGCCCGTTTATATCGCGAGGGTATATCCCCGACAATACCCATAAAGCTTTGCTAGTCTTGATACCCATGGTTATGGGATTGCTGAGTCCTCGTGGCTCACATATACTACAACACCAGATGCAGGTACCGCTGAGAACAGCGCAGGAGTTGGTCCAAGAACTTCACTGGGAGCTCGATGAAGAGAGTGGCCGTATGTATGTGATGTTGTTCGACGATCAGTAGTGGTTCCTACTAGGGGCGATCTGGGCTTGTGTTATTTATGGTATCTTTCATTTGGATCTTCGTCCGTAGTCGGACTCTGATGTTATTTGGATGATGATTGTTTATGTAATGCATTGTGTGACGTGGCGAGTGTAAGCCAACTACTCTTTTGCAATTTCATCCGTCTTTTACATGAGTTGTGCAAAGATACCATTCTTGAGATCATTCCAGTATGATATTATGCCTTTAAGTCGTGCCTCGACACGTGGGAGGTATAATCTCATATTGGGCATTACAAGTTGGTAATCAGAGCCTTCTCCGACCTAGGATCCCCCACTGATTGATCAAATCGTTGACGGTTGAGTCTAGGCACACACATGAAAATGTTTTGAGTCCTATATATATATAGGAGAGCAGTGGCGCACCCATCAACAAAATGAAGGGTGTGCACACTCTAATTTATTTTTCCCATCTAATCCAAGTGTCAGACAAAATATGGCAAAATAACAACATGAATGGCTCAATTCCAATCTCACAACAATTTAGTTCACAAAATATGTCTCAAATATGCTCAATTACAATACGAATAGTCTTACATGAAAGGAGCACAAGTAGAAAAATTACATCACTAGGTAACTCTACATTTTTGCATTGCCATGAAAGCATCAACTATGTCATCTTCACTTACTTTCATGAACACATCTCGCTCAATAAATGTCACCAAGCAATCATTCAAGCGATCATCACTCATAGTAGTCCCGAACTTACTTTTCACTATATTCATTGCTGAAAATACTCTTTCAACACTTGCTGTCGCCACCGGTAAAATCAATATCAAGTTGATGAGCAAGTAGACCAAATCACAAAGAACATGCTTGTTTGTTGCAACAAGCATAATAGAGAGCTCACCAATATTACTTGCATTTCTAAACCTATCATCTTGTCTCATATCATCAATAAAATTAACAAGTTGAAATTCTAGTCTTATCAAATTTGTGCTTGAAATGTCCATGGGATAGAATTCAGCAAGTCTCATTACCTTGACTGCATCATAAGAAGCAAATGAATTGAGGGGATTCAAAGCCGACATGCAAATAAGCAACTCCGTATTAACTGTTGAAATATGCCCTAGAGGCAATAATAAAAGTATTATTATATTTCCTTGTTCATGATAATTGTCAGTTATTCATGCTTGAATTGTATTGTACGGAAACAGCGATACATGTGTGAATACATATACCACAATGAGTCCCTGGTAGGCCTCTAGTTACCAGCTCGTTGATCAACAGATGGTCACGGTTTCCTGACCATGGACATGGGATGTCAGTGATAACGGGATCACATCATTAGGAGAATGATGTGATGGACAAGACCCAATCCTGAGCATAGCACGAGACCGTATAGTTCGTAATGCATAAGCTTTTCGGTGTCAAGTATTTATTCCTTAGACCATTGATACGCCCAAAACGTATCTATAATTTCTGCTTGCTCCATGCCACTTTTGGGTGATATTGCTATGATATTCATACACTTCCATACACTTTTGATCATATTTGGACTAACTTACTAATCCAGTGCACCCCAGTGCCAGTTTCTGTTTTCGACTGTTTTTGTATTTCAGGTTTTCACGTTTCGAGAACTGCCCAGAAAAATCCAGAAAAATTATATAAAAAATCAGCGATCCGGAAACAACACTGCGTCCGAAGGGCAGCCTGGGGGGGGGGGCACAGGGGCTCCAGGCGCCTTGTGGGCGCGCCCCCCCTGGGCCGCGCCGGGGGGGGGGCGCCTGGGCCCCCCGAAGCCCGTCCGGTGCCCCCCTTTGGCATATATTTAGAGGGACCTCCGAAACCCTCAGAAGAAGAACTCTTTTCGCGATCCCATCTCTGTTCCGCCGCCGCCGCCGCTTCCAAGATCGGGAGCACCAGGAGAACTCTTCCCGGCACCCTGCCGGAGGGGAGGATCACCACCGGGAGCTTCTCCACCACCATGGACGCCTCCCGGATGACTCGTGAGTAGTCTTCCTTGGACCATGAGTCCATGACCAGTAGCTATGTGATGTTCTCCTCCCGTTCTTGTGCTTCACTGATTAGTCCTCGTGAGCTGCCCTACATGATCGAGGCACCTATGTAATCCTTATGCTGTTGCTATGTTGAGTTTGCTAGGATCCGATGGATTATGAGATTATGTTCAGATTGATCTTGAGTAATATATTTGATTCACCTCTTTTATATTTTAGTTCATAAGTAATTCTTGCATGTTCTCCGTTGTTATTTATTGCTTTGGCCAAGTAGTAGGTAGTGACTCCAAGAGGGAACGTTATGCTTGATTGTGGGTGCATGCCCCTCGATGACTAGCTTGAGTGACAGAAACATGAGTCTAGGGGATGTGCTGTTTCCACAAGGGGGAAAACAACGGTGCTTGTGCCCGCGGGTGCAAGGATTGTTTACTTTACGCAAAGTTCTTTTAATGCAGTTGTCTGTTGCATTGAGTTTACACTATGGGTGGGACTCGCAACTTAATACCAGCGAGATGTTCTGGATAGATATCTCAAGGTGGATGATTAGTAGTAGATATTGATGGATTTCGGTCTACTTACTTTGGCGTACCGCCCATGCTTTGAACCTCAACCTTTCTTGCAATGTAGTCAGCATTGGTTTGCGTTCGTGGTCCTGTCAATTGCCCAGCTGTAATTTGTTTACCTCACATAGCTGTTTTATCGTCTTTTGGGAGAGAGACATCACTAGTGAACATCATGAGACTCCGATCCATATTACCATCATTGATCACATCCGCTATTTACTTTCCGTTATTATTTACTATTGCAAAAACTATCTATCACTACTATCATTGCTTTTAACCCTTTGTGAACTACAAGGCCGGAGGGATTGACAACCTCTCTGTACTCGTTGGGAGCAAAGTTATTTGTATATGTGTGCAGGTCCACGTTGGTTGCTACTAATCTGGCGCCGTAGCAATTGACACCTACTTGTTGAACCTAGGAGTCTCTGGGAATCGATCCTTGGCATCTTTGCTAGGGGAAAACACTTCTACTTACTACATCTTACACCTTCCACTTCGGGTAACCAACGAGGGGTTCGAGGCCCATCAAGGAGTATTTTCTGGCGCCGTTGCCGGGGACTCCACTCTTCAGGATAGGGGAGTCGCATGCTATCTTTTACCTTTGCTTTTTAGTCTTGTTAGTTTACCTTTCATTTTTGCTTTAGTTCCTTTTATCGAAAATCACAAAAATAGTTATCTTGCTTGCTTGCTACTATGGGTTCCACCGAGAACACCAAGTTGTGTGACTTCACTAGTCACAACAACGATGACTTTATCGGCACACCTATCACTACACCTGCCACTTCAGCACCTTCATATGAAATTAAACCTGCTTTACTGAACTTAGTTATGAAAGAACAATTCTCCGATGCTGGAGATGATGCTGCTTTACACTTGAACAACTTTGTAGAACTTTGTGATATGCAAAAGTACCAAGAAATAGATGGTAATATTGTTAAGCTTAAGCTTTTTCCTTTCTCTTTGAGAGGAGGAGCTAAAATTTGGTTTCAGTCTTTGCCTAGAAATAGCATAGATTCTTGGGACAAGTGCAAAGATGCTTTTATCGGAAAATACTATCCACCTGCTACAATTATCCAACTTAGGAGTAACATCATGAATTTTAAACAATTGGATAATGAACACGTTGCCCAAGCTTGGGAACGTATGAAGTCTCTTATCAAGAACTGCCCTACTCACGGTTTGACTACTTGGATGGTTATCCAAACTCTTTATGCAGGCTTGAACTTTACCTCGCAGAACTTGTTAGATTCGGCCGCGGGAGGAACTTTTATGTCAACTACACTTGGTGCTGCCACAAAGCTTCTCGATGAGATGATGACCAACTATTCCCAATGGCACACCGAACGCGCTCCAACAGGTAGGAAGGTAAACTCTATCGAGGAGATTTCCTCCCTTAATGAAAAAGTTGACTTGATCATGTCTCTACTTTCGAAGCAATCTACTGTTGATCCTCGTGATGTTCTTTTAAATTCTTTGATTGCTCAAGAACAAGTAGATGTTAACTTTATCTCTAGAAACAATTTTAACAACAATGCTTATAGGAGTAACTTTGGTAACAATCCTAGACCGTTCCCCTCTAACTCTTATGGGAACAACAATGCTTATCCTAGTACCAAGAACTCCAATACTGAACTAGAGACTATGCTTAGAGATTTCATCACTACCCAAAAAGCCTTTAATAAGAATGTAGAAGAGAAACTACATAAACTAGATGATCTTTCTTTTAAGGCAGACCACTTAGCCAATGAGGTAAAATTGCTAAAAATTGAAACTTCTCCACTTAAGGAGAGGGAAGTCATCCCTATTAATGCTACTCAAGTGCAAATCAATGAAAATATTAGGATGATGGCTAAGCTTAAAGAAAGATGGGCTAGAGAAAGGGAGGAAGAGGAAAGAATTAAGAGCCTTCCTACCCACCACACTGTTGCTACTATCCAAGTTATTGAGGATGTTCACACTCTTAGCACCCAATGTACTCCTGGTCCCAATGGACCTATTAATGGTGATGCTAAAGAAACTACCAACCAAGTGAACCTTAAGGACACCACTACCACTTTACTTGATGCTCGTGACCTTGATTTTGATAATTGCACTCTTACCGAAGTTATTGATTTCCTTCACAAGATGTCTAGAGATCCCCGCACTAGCACGCTTAACCTTGCCTTCACAGAGCATATCACTAATGCTCTCATCAAAGCTAGGGAGGAGAAACTTAGAGTAGAAGCCTCCATACCTAGAAAGCTAGAAGATGGTTGGGATCCTATGATAAAAATTTATTTGAATGACTTCTCTTGTTATGCATTATGTGATGTTGGTGCTAGTACCTCTGTTATGCCCAAAAGGATATATGATATGCTTAAATTGAAATCTTATGATTCTTGTTCTTTTGGTGTTCGTCTCGTTGATTCTTCCATAAAGAAACCTTTGGGGAGGATCGATGATGTTCTTATTGTTGTCAATGATAATTATGTGCCCGTTGATTTTACTATTATGGATATTGAATGTGATCCTTCATGTCCAATTATTTTGGGACGTCCCTTTTTGTGCACCGTTGGTGCTGTCATTGACATGAAAGAGGGTAATATAAAATTTCAGTTTCCTCTCAAGAAAGGGATGGAACACTTCCCTTGAAAGAAGATCAAGTTACCTTTTGAGTCCGTTGTACGGGCTAGCTATTCTTTTACTCTTGATAAAACTTGATCTATGCATTATGCCTAGCTTAAAGGCATAAAAGAAAGCGCTTTTGGGAGGCAGCCCACATGAATAAAATTTTTGCTTTTGTTGTGTCTTGATTTTGTTTACTGCTGTAGCATCATCATTGTATCTTTGCTTTTCATATTTGTGCCAAGTATAGCCTCTGATTGCTAGAAAGTTCAAAAGTTGTGAGGTGCTGTCCAGGAAACAGATTCTGTCCTTGGATAGAAAAATTCGTATAAAATCACCAGATCGTCTTTTTGGTCTGAATTGTTTCGACAGAGTTCTCTATATAATTGTCTTTCGCGCGTCAGTTCTGAGTTTTTTTATTTGAGTTGCAGAAGTATCCCGAACAGATCAATTACTGCCTGCTGTTCTGTTTTTCACAGATTCTGTCCTGTTTTGCCTTACCTTCACTTTGCAAATCAAGAACTTGCTTTTTCTTTGCAAAAACCTTTTGGCAATCTTGAGAAACAGTAGAACTTCAAGAATATCCTTATTTCCAGCAAGGTATAATTATTTTATTAAGGGTACTAACCTCGCTAATCAGATTATGATGAGTTGTGTATGAAGGGAGTTTTCAAGTGTGCGAGGGAAGATGATAAAAAGATTCAGGAGTGTCAAGCGCTCAAGCTTGGGGATGCCCCCGTGCACCCCCAAGAAATATGCAAGGAGACTCAAGCGTCTAAGCTTGGGGATGCCCCCGTGCATCCCCTTCTCCATCAACATTATCAGTTCGTCTTTCGTCTCGCTATATTTTTATCACTTCATGTGTTATGTGCTATGCTTGGAGCGTCTTGCTTTTAGTTTTTTTTTAGTTTTCCATAACGAGTCGGAGCTCAGCATTCCTTTATGTGGGAGAGAAACACGCTCCACTTCTACCTAGAACATAACATAGAATTTTCAGGTCTATCTATGCTGTGTGTGTTCTTTGTCTTTTAATAGCTACTATCGTGCTCTGCTCTTATTATTCATGCTTATCTTTTCAAAAGCTTTTGTTTAGTTGGTTGCTTGAACTCTCTTTAATTACCATGCTCACCTTATTAAGAGAGTTTGCTTCCGTTGCATGGGTTAATGTGTCTATGATAAAGATGCTACTTTCATGATGGTGCTTAGTAGTTCAGGTTTTCTTATGGTTAATCTCAAATAGCTGGGGGGTTCCCAATGTGTTATTGGAGTACCAACTTGGTTTGTTTTCCTATGATATGGTATGGTTTAGTAATATCTTCCTTCGAGAATTTATTTTGATTGACTTGGCGTATGCTCACGCATATTTAAGACTGTAAAGAAAGTCTGTCAAGCCTTGATGATCTTTTATTTCTAAGTAGCGATATAACCACCATGCTTGATTCAATATTGCTTTGTCGCTCTGCATGATTATGACCGTCATTGCTCTCTTAGTTGGTCGCTCCCAGTCTTTTGCTAACCTCCACCTGCACTAAGCAAACTAACCATGCAATATATATCTCATGGGAAAGTAGCCTAAAAACTATTGTGGTAAAGAATATGTTGCTTATGTATCTTATTTCTTATAAGTTGCTTGCTGAGCGGTAACCATGTTTCTGGGGACGCCATCAACTGTCACACTTTTGTTGAATATCATGTGAGTTTCTATGCATGTTCGTCTTGTCTGAAGTAAGGGTGATTTACCGTGGGTTGAATAACTATGCATATTGTTAGAGAAGAACATTGGGCCGCCAACCAAAGCCATGCATCATGGTGGAAGTTTTAGCTTGGACCTTAATCCTCAATCTCTCATGAGAATATGCTTATGCATTAAAGAGGAGTCCATCATCTATTTTCTATGTTGTCCCGGTATGGATGTCCTCAAGTTGAGATCTATCAAAAACGAGAAATCAAATGCGATCTATCTCCTTGGACCTTTGTACATGTGGCATAGAGGTACCCCTTTGTGACACTTGGTTAAAACATATGTAATGCAATGATAACCCATGGGGATCCGAGCTAATTAGGACAAGGAGCGAGCACTATTGGTATTCGATGCATGAGGCTTGCAACTTATAGGATGTTTTATGCATGACACATATGAAGTACTACCACCGTTGACACAATTGCTTCCATGTTTTCAAAATAAAAAGCTTTAGCACTTAACCATTCTTTTACTTTTATGTTAAGCACCAACTACTGAGAGCATGATTGTCATTCTGAGTGTAATGTGCATTGTCCCAAAGTAGCATTGTCTTTTGCATGATTGTGATATCGTTTATTCTGAATGATTGTATCTAGTCATCACTTAAACCTTGAAGGTGCCCCTGCATTTATGTTTTGCATCACTAAAGGGGGCAAGCTAGATATCACTTTATCATATTTGCACATCATGTTCATTGCAAATCTTTTTGATGTTTCAGTTTCATGTTGTAAAACTTTCAGTCATTTGTGATTTTCTTTTGAGGTAACTTAATTACTTTAGAATCATTGTCTCAGTAAGCTTTTGTCATATGACTATGAGAAAGTCCTATATGGTTAATAGCATGTCACCACAGAAATTATTCTTGTTATCATTTACCTACTCGAGGACGAGCAGGAATTAAGCTTGGGGATGTTGATACGTCCAAAACGTATCTATAATTTCTGCTTGCTCCATGCCACTTTTGGGTGATATTGCTATGATATTCATACACTTCCATACACTTTTGATCATATTTGGACTAACTTACTAATCCAGTGCACCCCAGTGCCAGTTTCTGTTTTCGGCTGTTTTTGTATTTCAGGTTTTCACGTTTCGAGAACTGCCCAGAAAAATCCAAAAAAATTATATAAAAAATCAGCGATCCGGAAACAACACTGCGTCCGAAGGGCAGCCTGGGGGGGGGGGCACAGGGGCTCCAGGCGCCCCGTGGGCGCCCCCCCCCCCGGGCCGCGCCGGGGGGGCGCCTGGGCCCCCCGAAGCCCGTCCGGTGCCCCCCTTTGGCATATATTTAGAGGGACCTCCGAAATTCTCAGAAGAAGAACTCTTTTCGTGATCCCATCTCTGTTCCGCCGCCGCCGCCGCTTCCAAGATCGGGAGCACCAGGAGAACTCTTCCCGGCACCCCGCCGGAGGGGAGGATCACCACCGGGAGCTTCTCCACCACCATGGACGCCTCCCGGATGACTCGTGAGTAGTCTCCCTTGGACCATGAGTCCATGACCAGTAGCTATGTGATGTTCTCCTCCCGTTCTTGTGCTTCACTGATTAGTCCTCGTGAGCTGCCCTACATGATCGAGGCACCTATGTAATCCTTATGCTGTTGCTATGTTGAGTTTGCTGGGATCCGATGGATTATGAGATTATGTTCAGATTGATCTTGAGTAATATATTTGATTCACCTCTTTTATATTTTAGTTCATAAGTAATTCTTGCATGTTCTCCGTTGTTATTTATTGCTTTGGCCAAGTAGTAGGTAGTGACTCCAAGAGGGAAGTTATGCTTGATTGTGGGTTCATGCCCCTCGATGACTAGCTTGAGTGACAGGAACATGAGTCTAGGGGATGTGCTGTTGCCACAAGGGGGAAAACAACGGTGCTTGTGCCCGCGGGTGCAAGGATTGTTTACTTTACGCAAAGTTCTTTTAATGCAGTTGTCTGTTGCATTGAGTTTACACTATGGGTGGGACTCGCAACTTAATACCAGCGAGATGTTCTGGATAGATATCTCAAGGTGGATGATTAGTAGTAGATATTGATGGATTTCAGTCTACTTACTTTGGCGTACCGCCCATGCTTTGAACCTCAACCTTTCTTGAAATGTAGTCAGCATTGGTTTGCGTTCGTGGTCCTGTCAATTGCCCAGCTGTAATTTGTTTACCTCACATAGCTGTTTTATCGTCTTTTGGGAGAGAGAAATCACTAGTGAACATCATGAGACTCCGGTCCATATTACCATCATTGATCACATCCGCTATTTACTTTCCGTTATTATTTACTATTGCAAAAACTATCTATCACTACTATCATTGCTTTTAACCCTTTGTGAACTACAAGGCCGGAGGGATTGACAACCTCTCTGTACTCGTTGGGAGCAAAGTTATTTGTATCTGTGTGCAGGTCCACGTTGGTTGCTACTAATCTCGCGCCGTAGCAATTGACACCTACTTGTTGAACCTAGGAGTCTCTGGGGAATCGATCCTTGGCATCTTTGCTAGGGGAAAACACTTCTACTTACTGCATCTTACACCTTCCACTTGGGGTAACCAACGAGGGGTTCGAGGCCCATCAACCATGAGGTTGTACAACTCCCGGATGCCGTAGGAATACTTTGGGTGTGCCAAACGTCACAACGTAACTGGGTGGCTATAAAGGTTTGCATCGGGTATCACCGAAGGTGTCTGTTGAGTTGGTACGAACCGAGACTGGGATGTTGTCACTCCGTATGACGGAGAGGTACATCTGGGCCCACTCGATAAGACATCATAGCTCAATGTGACTAAGTAGTTAGTCACGGGATGATGGATTACGGATCGAGTAAAGAGACTTTCCATGACGAGATTGAACAAGGTATCGGGAATACCAACGATCGAATCTCGGGTAAGTACCGTACCGATGGACAAAGGGAATGACATACGGGATTGAGTGAATCCTTGACACGGTGGTTCATCCGATGAAGATCATCGAGGAACACGTGGGAACCAACATGGGTATCCAGATCCCGCTGTTGGTTATTGACCAGAGAGTGGTCTCGGTCATGTCTACGTGTCTCCCGAACCCGTAGGGTCTACACACTTAAGGTTCGGTAACGCTTGGGTCGTAGAGATACATGCATGTGGAAACCCGAAAGTTGTTCGGAGTCTCGGATGAGATCCCGGACGTCACGAGGAGTTCCGGTATGGTCCGGAGGTAAAGATTGATATATAGGAAGTCAGGTTTCGGCCATCGGGTGATCTCCGGGGGTCACCGGGAGTGTCCCGGGACCACCGGAGGGGCCCCGGGGGTCCACCGGGTGGGGCCACCCATCCCGGTGGGGCCCCTAGGCCGCAAGGGGGAAGTGTCCAGCCCTAATGGGCTGGTGCACCACTTGGGCCCTCCTCCCCATGCGCCTAGGGTTGAAACCCTAGGGGGAAGGGGGCGCCCCACTTGCCTTGGGGGGCAAGGTGAAAGTGCAACTAATCCCCGGGTGGTTTTGGTAATTAATAACAACATATATATCATTGAACTAATATTCTCTTGAGAATCATTTCAGAAAAGTTCGATGATATGGGTATGGAAATGTCTGAAGAAGTGGACCCCTCAAAATGCTAAGACAAGCATTGGCAAAAGCTCAAGACTCCATTTTTGGTTTAGTGATCAAAGATCACATTGAGTCCATAGGAAAAGCCAATACTATTAAAAGGGGATGAGGTTGTGTTAATGTTCTTGTTGCTCAAGTGCTTGGTGATCTAGCTCCCTCAACTATCAGCACTCTTCACTTTACAACACACTCATAAGTAATCTCGGACAAACCGATTCTGCAAACTCAGTCCCACCGAGATGAACCACTTCAGTTATTTCCCCAAACCCTAACTTCTCGGTCCATCCGATTCTGAGTCTCGGTCTCACCGAAAATGTTCTGCCAACCTTCTGTAACCAAATGACAGCATTTCAGAATATCCGAGTTGTTGTTTTCGGTCACACCGAGATGGCAAACCCTAACCTTTGACTCACTTCGGACACACCGAGATGGTATTTTCGGTCCCACCGAAAATCCCAACGTTCACTATATTTGAACTTTCGGTCTGACCGAGTTTTCACTTCGGTCTCACCGAGATTGGTCAAATGTGTGTGTAACGGTTGGATTTTGTGTGGAGGCTATATATACCCCTCCACCCCCTCCTCATTCGTGAGGAGAGCCATCAGAAAGTACCACCACTTCTACCATACACTTTCTGAGAAGTGAACCACCTACCCTTGTGTTGAGATCAAGCCATTCCATTCCTACCATATGAAACTTGATTTCTAGTCTTCCCAAGTTGCTTTCCACTCAAATCTTTCTTCCACCACAGCCATATCAGTGAGGAGAGTTGAGTGTTGGGGAGATTATCATCTGAAGCACAAGAGCAAGGAGTTCATCATCATCAACACCGTCTATTACCTTTTGGGGGGTGGTGCCTCCTAGATTGGTTAGGTGTCGCTTGGGAGCCTCCGTCGTTGAGATGTGGAGTTGAACCAAGAAGTTTGTAAGGGCAAGGAGATCGCCTACTTCGTGAAGATCTACCCCGAGTAAGGCTAGTCCTCCGTGGGCGTAGGCCGTGATGGAATAGACAAGGTTGCTTCTTCGTGGACCCTTCGTGGGTGGAGCCCTCCGTGGACTCGCGGAGCCGTTACCCTCCGTGGGTTGAAGTCTCCATCAACGTGGATGTACGATAGCACCACCTATCGGAACCACGACAAAAATCTCCGTGTCACCAAACTGCGTTTGATCTTCTCCACCTCTTTTTACATGTGCAATTTACTTTCCGCTGCATATACTCTAGAATTGCATGTGTAGGGTGTTACTTGAATTGGTCTTAATTGTGAAACTGCCAAAAACTTTGCATGATCTAAAGGCAGATTTTTTATATTGTCAAGTAGTCTAATCACCCCCCCTCTAGACCTACTTTCGATCCTACAAGTGGTATCAGAGCTTTGGTCTCCATTGCCTTGGTTTCCATTGCATTGGACTCCATAAGCTTGGTTTCACAACCTAGGAGAGTATGGCGTCTAGTGAGGGTAATTATCGTAGAGGTCCTTACTTTGATGGTACAAATTTTGCTAGTTGGAAGCATAAAATGAAAATGCATATTCTTGGTCATAACCCAGCCGCATGGGGCATTATTTGTGTTGGCATGCAAGGTGATTTCTTTGAAGAAGGAAAAGTTCCGGATCGCGAAGCTACACCCGAAGAATTGAAGATGTTGCAAAACAATGCTCAAGCTTGTGACATTCTCTTCAATGCTTTGTGTCCCGAAGAGTTCAACAAAATCAGTCGTCTTGAGAATGCTAAGGAGATTTGGGATACTTTGGTTGAAATGCACGAAGGTACTGAATCTGTGAAGGAATCAAAGCTAGATATTCTTCAAGGTCAGCTTGACAAGTTCAAGATGAAGGATGGTGAAGGAGTCGCTGAAATGTACTCTAGGCTTGCTCTCATCACAAATGAGATTGCAGGCTTAGGAAGCGAAGAAATGACCGACCGATTCATCATTAAGAAGATTCTCAGAGCTTTGGATGGAAAGTATGACACCGTGTGCACTTTGATCCAAATGATGCCAAACTACAAGAGACTCAAGCCAACTGAAGTCATTGGAAGAATTGTTGCTCATGAGATGACACTTAAGGATAAGGAAGAGCTTCACAACAAGTCGAGTGGTGCTTACAAAGCTACAAGTGATGCTCCTACTACCTCAAGTGACAAGCTAATTTCCAATGAAGAGATAAGCCTAATGGTCAAGAACTTCAACAAGTTCTACAAGAATAGAGGCAAAGAAAGAAGCTCAAAGTCTAGATCATATGATGAAAAGAGATCTTCTAGTCGTGATCGAAACTGCTACAATTGTGGAAGACCCGGACACTTCTCAAATGAGTGTACGGCTCCCCACAAGAGAAGAGAAGAATCTCCAAGAAGAAGAGCAAGAGATGAGTCACCTCGGAGAGAGAGAAGGAGTAGAGATGATCGTTATGAACGAAGACCTTCTCGGAGAAGCAAGGATTCGGAGAGGAAAGACAAGTCATCAAGGAGCTACACAAGAAGAAGACATCAAGCTCATGTTGGTGAATGGGTCCCCGGCTCCGACTCTGACAATCAATCCGATGGAAGCTATCACTCCGACTCCGACTATAGTCAAGATGAAGGTGTTGCCGGACTTGCACTCGTATCCTCCAACTCCAACTCCTACGACTTATTTGAATCACCAAATGAGGGAATTGGAAGATGCTTCATGGCTAAAGGCCCCAAGGTAACACACCCTGAATTCATTGACTTTGATAGTGATGAGGATGACTTGCTTGGTGAAGATGAGCTCTTGCATGATAAATCTAGTGAGCTTAGTAATGATGAAAATGCTAGTAGTCTTTATAGTCGAGAAGAGTCGAATGACAATGCTATGAAGGAGATTGAGCGTCTAACTAAAGAACTAAACACTCTTAAGTTAGCTCATGAAACAACTCAAGAAGATCATAGAGAGCTCCTAAGATCTCATGAGAAGCTACGCTTCGAGAAGCTCACCCTAGAGCAAGAACATGAGTTTCTAAAAGCGATCAATGACGATCTTCGAAAGAAGAGTTCTTCATATCTTGCCAAACGACTTCTCTTGTCTAATTTCTTGCCACCTATTAAGACTAAGCATGACAAGCATAAGAAAAATTCTTCCTCTAGTAGTAACAATAACAATGTTAAATCCAATATTGTTGCTTCTAGTAGTTCTCTTGATTCCACTAACAATGTTTCAAGCCAAGTAACACTTGAGCAAGAAAATAGCTTATTGAAGGAAATCATAGAGAAAGGTGTCTACAAGAGTCTTGCCGGAAGCAAGAACTTTGAGGAGATTGTTCGCAAACAAGGAAGACACCGGAAGAATCAAGGGATTGGTTTTGAGCGAAAGTTCAACGCCGAAGGTGTTGAGTGGGAAGAAGGTCAATACCCTACTCCACAGTTTGTCTCACAAAAGGAGAAGTATGATCCTACTTCTTCCAATGTGGAACAAACTCAAGATGACCTTCCACCACAAGACCACAAGTTAAAGGCCAAGGACAAGCTTCAAGAGGAGATTGATGCATTCATTGAAGCACCTCAAGCCATGGTCAAGTGGGTTCCCAAGGACACATCAAGTTCTACTTCGTCAAGCTCAACTACAACACCAAGGATTCCCATCAAGATGATGTGGATCCCAAAGAAGAAGAACTAGTAGGTTCTTGAGGGTGACTCCGCCAACAAACTTCACTCATATTCTTTTTGGCAAGAACTTGTGCAATCAACTTCCACATCATGCACTTGTTCATGGAGTCACAAACCCTCTTGTTGGTAAGTCAAGGGACAAGGTAATCATTGCTTTCATGGACATCATCTTTTGTGTACTTCACTCTATGTCTATGGATATTCTTGTTTGTTCCTTGTGGGACTAACCCATGTAGGTATTGAAAGTGCCCTAATCCAAAGGATTGCTCCTAACTCATGATGATCTACATCAACATTGAGCATCCACATCTTCAACACCTACATGAAGTCTTCTACGACAACCCAAGGTTAGTTTGACCCTTTAAAAGGGGTTCTCACATCTAGGGGGAGCTTTGCTCAAAAATTGGGCTAAAGCATCTCCAAGTGATGTGAACACATAAATGCTTAATGTAAAAGTGGTAATCCCACTTGTGCTTAAACGATGAGTATGACCTATGATCAAATGTTCTCATTTGGCTCCTAAGTCAATATACTCATATATAGATGACCTAGTCATCGACAAATTGTGTGCTAGTAGCTAGAGTGATTGGTTGTGCATGTTTGACACATATTTCAGTTGCTATCTTATTGTGTGAGCATGTTGAATGCATGATTCTATTCATTTAAGGACATCCATTTGTGGTTTTGACTGTTTTGGTTTCTTTTTCTGGCCAAATGGATGGACAAGAATGCCTAAGCACCTTTCCCTAGCTATCTATGCTTTCTTGTCTCAAAACTCTATTCATGCTCATATCACAACTTTGAACAAGTCTTTTTCGGACAGTCCGAGTGAGGAGCACTCGGAACCACCGATTCGTCTAAGGCTGACTTCCAAAACCTTCTAAGTCCATTTCGGTCTGACCGGTTTCTCAATATCGGTCCAACCGAAACGCTTAGACTGATCTAGGTTTCATCTCGGTGAAACCGAGTTCAAACTCTCGGTCTGACCGATATGTGTAACTGCACAGCAGATACACATCTCGGTGACACCGAGTTTTTCAACTCGGTCCCACCGATAGCACGGGGTTATATATACCTGAGGGGCTGCGCGCGATTTCTTTCTTCAAACCGTTCGCCCCCAAGACCCCTGCTGCCGCCGCCTTGGTCTACGGATCGTCGCCTTCGTCGCCTGTGCGCCTTCGCCGCAGGTCTCCGCCGCCGTCAACGGTAATCATCTCCACCGTTGCCGCCGTAGAGGGACACCACCAAGTTAGGGTGTGTCTCGACCCCTTTTCGTGCTCCACTGCTGATTCTTGCACGATAGGTTGCCATGATTCAATCCATGTTTGATATGTTCCCCCCACAATAGTTCAGATCGTCTAGTTTCGAGGAAAATTCTTAGGTTTAGGTTTCCACGGAATGCATCTCAGTGAAGCCGATTTTTGAAACTCGGAATGACCGATTTGGCCTCTGGCCATTGCACTGCATAGTTCGGTTTAACCGAGTTGTGCCAATCAGAACGACCGAAAAGAAGTTTCAGTGAAACCCTAAGTTTTCGGTAGGACCGAAACCCATTTCGGTCTGACCGAAAGTGGTGTGTAGGTTTCTGTTGAGCACTTCGGTTGCACCGAAACCTGAAATCGGTTTGACCGAAATACATTCTGTGAAAACTCAAAACTAAGTTTTTAACTCATTTTTTTTCAAAAACTTCTGCAGTTGTGATAACTCTTCTACTCTGCCTATACCTTATCTTTTCACAGGTTTTTCAGCCATGTCAGATGTCAGTGACAGCCAGAACAGGTTTGAATCACCGTTTGCTGAAATTCCAGAGGCAGATACAAGTCCTGCAAGCAGCTCTAGTGATGATGGTGAGAGGAGCACCCCTAGTGGTCTGCCTCCTGCAGCTACGAGAACCAGGAAGAAGAGAACTTCTGATGATGAGGACTCCGACTTTGTTGCTGAGGAAGTTACCTCCAAGCCCAAGAGGAATGTGGTTGCCAAAGAGCACCAAGGGCAGCAGCCAAGGAAAGGTACAAGCAAAGTGAAGCAGTCAGCAGTTGCTAAGAAGCTCAACTTGGAAGAGCCTGCTCCAAGCAAGGTGAAGAAGACTTCCAAAAGGAAGAGGGTTGTTTATGCTGAACCTCAAGTTGATGCTGAAGAAGAAGAAGAAGAAGCACCCCAACCTCCTCCTCAGAAAGCTAAGTTCATGGGTGATGCTATTCGGGCTCAAGCCTCCTCTAAGCCCAAGAAGCCTGCTCCTTCCAAGGTAGCTCCAGCCAAGCCCAAGAGAACAACCAGAAGCATTCCAGCTTCTGAGAAGAACAAAGGTGAGATGCCACAGTCTGAATCAGATGAAGAGCATGTGTTGCTCAAGCTCCGTCCCAAGTTGCCACTCCACAATGATGCTCATCCTCAAGCTGAGGACATGAAGGCAAGGAAGGACAAAGGTCTCAGGCTATGGAGACAGTCTGATCCATATGCCGTAAGGAGAAGGACTGCTGTGGACCCCAGATTCCACACCAGAGAGCAGCAGGATTTCTATGAGACCGTGCTAATGGATAAGAAGCCCATTGTTGCTGACACCAGGTATGTTGACTGGAAGTACATTGACAGTGAAGAGCACCGGGACTTCTTTCCCCATGTGCATGAGAGCTTTACTGCATGTGGAGTTGCTGACTTTGTGGGTCAAGAGCTGACAGCCTGGAATGACGAGATGATCATGCAGTTCTATGCCACTGCCCACTTCTACCCTGATGGCAAGATCACCTGGATGACTGAAGGTCAAAGGTTTTCTTCGACTGTTGAAGAATGGGCAGAACTTCTGAACGCTCCAGTGCAGAGAGAGGACGACATTGATGTCTATGGGATTCCTAAGAAGAGTCATGATTCCATGAAGAATATGTACAAGGAGATCCCAGCTGCTGATTTGGAGGGATGGAAGCTCGGCTCAGTGTATTATCTCCAGGCAGGTCTGACCACCACTAACACTATTCTGAGGCATACTTTGATGCCTAAGTCAGGTGACCACCGGATGATAAGAGGCTATTCTATCAACATGCTGCACATTCTCGATGAGAAGGCACCTTTTAAGGTGATGGACTTGATGGTAGAGACCATTAAGAGGACTGCAGCTGACCAGAAGAGGTCATGTGGGTTTGCACCGCAGATACAGATGCTCATCAACGCCAAGTTTGGCACGGGCAAATTCATGTTGGATAGGAAGCACTTGCCACTGCAGCCAGAGCATGAGGACAACGTAGTTGTGATGGATGAAGAGGATCCCACCTCAGTTGAAGGGCAAGCCAAAATTGAAGCTGCGAAGAAAGCAAAAGCTGACAAAGAGGCAGCAGCAGCAGCAGCTAAGCCAAAGAGCTTTGGAGAACAAATTCTTGAAGCTACCCAAAGGATTGAACAACGCCTGGCCAGCATTGAGCAATCTCAGGAGAGCCTTGAGAGGATTGTCGAGGACAAGATCCACGCTCTGGACGTGAAGCTGACTGAGATTCAGGTGTCTGTCAACAAGCTTGAGGCAGACATGGAGGAGACTAGGCAGGAGAGAGCAGAGCTTATGCAGGATGATCTAGTCCAGGACTCTCATCGCCAGACTGCTCAGATTCCCAGAGGATCCAGATCTGCAGCTATCCCAGTGACAGATTCCAGGGCTACCACTTCAGCACCAGCTACAGCTCCAGCAGTTCCTTCAGCTCCAGCATCCACTCCTCCACCGCAGACATCAGCAGAGGTCTTCGCAGATGCAGCTATATCTACACCGACATCTACCCAGACAGGAGCCGCCAGCAGAGCCCGCAGTGACGTTTAGCTCTATACCTTTTCGAACTTTTTGGTAACTTGTTGCCAAAGGGGGAGAAATTGTTATAGATCATAGGGCTTCGAGAGAGAGAGTGCTCTTTCGTCTTTTCGTTCTTTTGCCGGTTTTCCTTGAGATACTTTGGTTTCTTTTGGTTCCTGATTCCTTAAGTGTGCTTGCTACTACGTTTGATGCTACCTTAATGAGTGCTTAGTCATACTATGCCTTAATGTGTGCTTATTGCTTATCCTATGCTATTCCTTATTGTATGGCTACTTACTCTTGTCTTGGTGATTGAGTGCATGTTACTCATTCTTATCATTTTGTGCGCTCCACCAAGATGTATGTGACATGGAAGAGTGACCCATAATCCTAATCGATTGTGCATTTGCATTCAAACGCAAATTTTAAATAATGCACAAATTTAGGGGGAGCTCTTGTTTATCACATACTTCTCAAAGCGACGACATTATTCTTTGATTATATCCTTTGTCGAAGCTTTGATCTATATGTTGTCATCAATTACCAAAAAGGGGGAGATTGAAAGTGCAACTAATCCCCGGGTGGTTTTGGTAATTAATAACAACATATATATCATTGAACTAATATTCTCTTGAGAATCATTTCAGAAAAGTTCGATGATATGGGTATGGAAATGTCTGAAGAAGTGGACCCCTCAAAATGCTAAGACAAGCATTGGCAAAAGCTCAAGACTCCATTTTTGGTTTAGTGATCAAAGATCACATTGAGTCCATAGGAAAAGCCAATACTATTAAAAGGGGATGAGGTTGTGTTAATGTTCTTGTTGCTCAAGTGCTTGGTGATCTAGCTCCCTCAACTATCAGCACTCTTCACTTTACAACACACTCATAAGTAATCTCGGACAAACCGATTCTGCAAACTCAGTCCCACCGAGATGAACCACTTCAGTTATTTCCCCAAACCCTAACTTCTCGGTCCATCCGATTCTGAGTCTCGGTCTCACCGAAAATGTTCTGCCAACCTTCTGTAACCAAATGACAGCATTTCGGAATATCCGAGTTGTTGTTTTCGGTCACACCGAGATGGCAAACCCTAACCTTTGACTCACTTCGGACACACCGAGATGGTATTTTCAGTCCCACCGAAAATCCCAACGTTCACTATATTTGAACTTTCGGTCTGACCGAGTTTTCACTTCGGTCTCACCGAGATTGGTCAAATGTGTGTGTAACGGTTGGATTTTGTGTGGAGGCTATATATACCCCTCCACCCCCTCCTCATTCGTGAGGAGAGCCATCAGAAAGTACCACCACTTCTACCATACACTTTCTGAGAAGTGAACCACCTACCCTTGTGTTGAGATCAAGCCATTCCATTCCTACCATATGAAACTTGATTTCTAGTCTTCCCAAGTTGCTTTCCACTCGAATCTTTCTTCCACCACAGTCATATCAGTGAGGAGAGTTGAGTGTTGGGGAGATTATCATCTGAAGCACAAGAGCAAGGAGTTCATCACCATCAACACCGTCTATTACCTTTTGGGGGGTGGTGCCTCCTAGATTGGTTAGGTGTCGCTTGGGAGCCTCCGTCTTGAGATGTGGAGTTGAACCAAGAAGTTTGTAAGGGCAAGGAGATCGCCTACTTCGTGAAGATCTACCCCGAGTAAGGCTAGTCCTCCGTGGGCGTAGGCCGTGATGGAATAGACAAGGTTGCTTCTTCGTGGACCCTTCGTGGGTGGAGCCCTCCGTGGACTCGCGCAGCCGTTACCCTCCGTGGGTTGAAGTCTCCATCAACGTGGATGTACGATAGCACCACCTATCGGAACCACGACAAAAATCTCCGTGTCACCAAACTGCGTTTGATCTTCTCCACCTCCTTTTTACATGTGCAATTTACTTTCCGCTGCATATACTCTAGAATTGCATGTGTAGGGTGTTACTTGAATTGATCTTAATTGTGAAACTGCCAAAAACTTTGCATGATCTAAAGGCAGATTTTTTATATTGTCAAGTAGTCTAATCACCCCCCTCTAGACCTACTTTCGATCCTACACAAGGACTCCCCCCTGGCCGCCGCCCCCTTGCAGATTGGATCTGCAGGGGCTGGCGCACCCCCTGGCCCCCTATATATATGTGGGGGAGGGGAGAGGGCAGCCGCACCCTTGCCCTGGCGCCTCCCCCCTCCCGTCACACCTTCGTCTCCTTAACGCAGGGCGCCCGGTGAAGCCCTGTTGCAATCTCCACTGCATCCACCACCACGACGTTGTGCTGCTGGATCTCTGACGACTTCTCCTCCCCCCTTGCTGGATCAAGAAGGAGGTGACGTTGCTGTACCGGACGTGTGTTGAACGGGGAGGTGCCGTCCGTTCGGTGCTAGATCATCGGTGACGAAGAACGCGAAGAGCACGACTACTTCATCCACGCTTCTTCGAAAGCTTCCGCACGCGATCTACATACGGTATGTAGATGCACTCTTACTTGCTCGTTGCTAGATGTCTCCTTAGTTGGATCTTGGTGAATGCGTAGAAATTTTTTGAATTCTGCTACGTTCCCCAACAGTGGCATCTCAGCTAGGTTTAATGTGTAGCATCTTGCACGAGTAGAACACAAAGCAGTTGTGGGCGTTTGAGTTTGTTCAACTTTCTTGCCGTTACTAGTCAATCTTGATTCGGCGGTATTGTGGGATGAAGCGGCCCGGACCGACTTTACACGTACGCTTACGTGAGACTGGTTCCACCGACAGACATGCACTAGATGCATAAGGTGGCTGTCGGGTGTCTGTCTCTCCTACTTTAGTCGGATCGGATTCGATGAAAAGGGTCCTTATGAAGGGTAAATAGTAATTGACAAATCACGTTATGGTTTTGGCGTAGGTAAGAAACGTTCTTGCTAGAAATCCTATAGAAGCCACGTAAAACTTGCAACAACAATTAGAGGACGTCTAACTTGTTTTTGCAGCATGTGCTATGTGACGTGTGATGGGCCTCTAACCCCTCGTTGGTTACCCCAAGTGGAAGGTGTGAGATGCAGTGTTGTGGAAGTTTTTCCCTTATCAAAGATGCCAAGGATCGAATCCCAGAGACTCCTAGGTTCAACAAGTAGGTGTCAACTGCTAACGGCGCTAGATATTAGCAATCAACGTGGACCTGCACACAGATACACATAACTTTGCTCCCAACGAGTACAGAGAGGTTGTCAATCCCTCCGGCCTTGTAGTTCACAAAGGATTAAACGCAAATGATAGTAGTGATAGATAATGTTTGCAATAGTAAGTAATAGCGAAAAGTATATAGCGGATGTGATCAATGATGGTAATATGGACCGGAGTCTCATGATGTTCACTAGTGATGTCTCTCTCCCAAAAGACGATAAAACAGCTATGTGAGGTAAACGAATTACAGCTGGGCAATTGACAGGACCACGAACGCAAACCAATGCTGACTACATTGCAAGAAAGGTTGAGGTTCAAAGCATGGGTGGTACGCCAAAGTAAGTAGACCGAAATCCATTAATATCTACTACTAATCATCCACCTTGAGATATCTATCCAGAACATCTCGCTGGTATTAAGTTGCGAGCCCCACCCATAGTGTAAACTCAATGCAACAGACAACTGCATTAAAAGAACTTTGCGTAAAGTAAACAATCCTTGCACCCGCGGGCACAAGCACCGTTGTTTTCCCCCTTGTGGCAACAACACATCCCCTAGACTCATGTTTCTGTCACTCAAGCTAGTCATCGAGGGGCATGAACCCACAATCAAGCATAACGTTCCCTCTTGGAGTCACTACGTATTACTTGGCCAAAGCAATAAATAACAACGGAGAACATGCAAGAATTACTTACGAACATAAATATAAAAGAGGTAGATCAAATATATTACTCAATCACAATCTGAACATAATCTCATAATCCATCGGATCCCAGCAAACTCATCATAGCAATAGCATAAGGATTACATATGTGCCTCGATCATGTAGGGCAGCTCACGAGGACTAATTAGTGAAGCACAAGAACGGGAGGAGAACATCACATAGCTACTGGTCATGGACTCATGGTCCAAGGGAGACTACTCACAACTCATCCGGGAGGCGTCCATGGTGGTGGAGAAGCTCCCGATGGTGATCCTCCCCTCCGACAGGGTGCCGGGAAGAGTTCTCCTGGTGCTCCCGATCTTGGAAGCGGCGGCGGCGGCGGCGGCGGAACAGAGATGAGATCGCGAAAAAGAGTTTCTGTCCCGAGGGTTTCGAAGGACACTCTAAATATATGCCGAAGGGGGGCACCAGACGGGGCTCGGGGGGCCGAGGCGCCCCCCCGGCGCGGCCCAGGGGGGCGCGCCGCCAGGGTGCCTGGGGCCCTGGTGGCCCCCCCGGCTCTACTTCGGGCACAAGGTAGGTTCTGGAACGCTGATTTTTTATATAATTTTTCTGGATTTTTCCTGACAGTTCTCGTAATGTGAAAACCTGAAATACAAAAACAGCCGAAAACAGAAACTGGCACTGGGGTGCACTGGATTAGTAGGTTAGTCCAAATATGATCAAAAGTGTATGGAAGTGTATGAATATCATAGCAATATCACCCAAAAGTGGCATGGAGCAAGCATAAATTATAGATACGTTTTGGACGTATCAACATCTCCAAGCTTAATTCCTGCTCGTCCTCGAGTAGGTAAATGATAACAAGAATAATTTCTGTGGTGACATGCTATTCACCATATAAGACTTTTTATAGTCATATGACAAAAGCTTACTGAGACAATGATTCTATAGTAATTAAGTTGCCTCATGAGAAAATCACAAATGACTGAAAGTTTTACAACATGACATTGAAGCATCAAAAAGATTTGCAATGAACATGATGTGCAAATATGATAAAGCGATATCTAGCTTGCCCCCTTTAGTGAAGCAAAACATAAATGCAGGGGCACCTTCAAGGTTTAAGTGATGACTAGATACAATGATTTCAAAATAAACGATATCACAATCATGCAAAAGACAATGCTACTTTGGAACAATGCACATTACACTTAGAATGACAATCATGCTCTCAGTAGTTGGTGCTTGAAGAAAGAAGGTGGAGACTCAACATAAAAGTAAAAGAATGGTTATGTGCTAGAGCTTTTTATTTTGAAAACATAGAAGCAATTTTGTCAACGGTAGTAGTACTTCATATGTGTCATGCATAAGACATCCTATAAGTTGCAAGCCTCATGCATCGAATACCAATAGTGCTCGCACCTTGTCCTAATTAGCTCGGATTTCCATGGGTTATCATTGCATTACATATGTTTCAACCAAGTGTCACAAAGGGGTACCTCTATGCCACCTGTACAAAGGTCCAAGGAGATAAATCACATTTTATTTCTCGTTTTTGATAGATCTCAACTTGAGGACATCCATACCGGGACAACATAGAAAATAGATGATGGACTCCTCTTTAATGCATAAGCATATTCTCATAAGAGATTGAGGATTAATGTCCAAGCTAAAACTTCCACCATGATACATGGCTTTGGTTGGCGGCCCAATGTTCTTCTCTAACAATATGCATACTCAATCAGCCCATGGCAAATCACCCTTACTTCAGACAAGACGAACATGCATAGCAACTCACATGATATTCAACAAAAGTGTGACAGTTGATGGCGTCCCTAGAAACATGGTTACCGCTCAGCAAGCAACTTATAAGAAATAAGATACATAGGCAACATATTCTTTACCACAATAGTTTTTAAGCTACTTTCCCATTAGCTATGTATTGCAAAGTTAGTCTGCTTAGTACAGGTGGAGGTTAGCAAAAGACTGGGAGCGACCAACTAAGAGAGCAATGACTGTCATAATCATGCAGAGCGACAAAGCAACATTGAATCAGGCATGGTAGTTATATCGCTACTCAGAAATAAAAGATCATCAAGGCTTGACAGACTTTCTTTACAGTCTTAAATATGCGTGAGCATACGCCAAGTCAATCAAAATAAATTCTCGAAGGAAGATATTACTAAACCATACCACATCATCGGCAAACAAATCAAGTTGGCACTCCAATAACACATTGGGAATCCCCTAGCTATTTGAGACTAACCATAAGAAAACCTGAACTACTAAGCGCCATTATGCACGTAGCATCTTTATCATAGACATGTTAAACAATGCAACGAAAGCAAACTCTCTTAATAAGATAAGCATGATAATTAAAGAGAGTTCAAGCAACCAACTAAACAAAAGCTCTTTGAAAATATAAGCATGAATACTAAGAGCTGAACATGATAGTAGCTATTAAAAGACAAAGAACACACACAGCAAAGATAGACATGAAAATTCTATGTTATGTTCTAGGTAGAAGTGGAGCGTGTTTCTCTCCCACATAAAGAAAGCTGAGTTCCGACTCGTTATGAAAAACTAAAAAGAAAACTAAAAGCAAGACGCTCCAAGCATAGCACTTAACACATGAAGTGATAAAAATATAGCGGAACGAAAGACGAACTGATAATGTTGATGGAGAAGGGGATGCACGGGGGCATCCCCAAGCTTAGACGCTTGAGTCTCCTTGAATATTTCTTGGGGGTGCATGGGGGCATCCCCAAGCTTGAGCGCTTGACACTCCTGAATCTTTTTATCATCTTCCCTCGCACACTTGAAAACTCCCTTCATACATAACTAATCTGATTAGCGAGGTTAGTACCCTTAATAAAATAATTGTTCCTTGCTGGAAATAAAGATATTCTTGAAGGTCTACTGTTTCTTAAGATTGCCAAAAGGTTTTTGCAAAGAAAAAGCAAGCTCTTGGTTTGCAAAATGAAGGAAAGGCAAAACAGGACAGAATCTGTGAAAAACAGAACAGCAGGTAGTAATTGATTTGTTCGGGGCACTTCTGCAACTCAAATAAAAAAACTCAGAACAGAAGCACGAAAGACAATTATATAGAGAACACTGTCGAAAAAATTCAGACCAAAAAGATGATCTGGTGATTTTATACGAATTTTTCTATCCAAGGACAGAATCTGTTTCCTGGACAGCACCTCACAACTTTTGAACTTTCTAGCAATCAGAGGCTATACTTGGCACAAATATAAAAAGCAAAGATACAATGATGATGCTACAGTAGTAAACAACATCAAGACACAACGAAAGCAAAATATAAAAATTTATTCATGTGGGCTGCCTCCCAAAAGCGCTTTCTTTTATGCCTTTAAGCTAGGCATAATGCATAGAGAAATCAATAACCATCATAATAATCGGAGTTATAAATTGAGTCATATGGTTCCTCGACAAGTTCACTCTTGTTCCTTCTAGGAAAGTGGTACACACCTTTTGCCTTACCGCGTAAGCGGATTTGTCCCTTACCTATATCGATGAAGCCTTTTACCGTTCGGAGGAAGTCCCTTCCAAGCACTATATTCCCTTGGTTTGGCTCCATGATGAAGAAATCAACCATTGCAATCCCTTTAAGGAATTTAACTGGCACATCTTTTATTCTTCCCTGGATTTCAGAAATATCTCCATTAGTGTGTTCATGATAAGATGGTAGTCTATCCATGTTAAATTTTAAAGAATCATCAACAGTTTTTGGCATAGTAGAAACCATAGATCCAATATCACAATAAGCAAGGAAGTCTTGATTAGAGATGCTAATCCTAACAAGAGGCTCCCAGTCATTATCTATTTCCAAAATATCTCTCTTATTGTGTTTGGGTTTCTCTACCTTCATTAAGTCTAGAGCATCCATTCTCTTTTCAATAGTAGCAAGTCTATCTATGACAGTATCAAAATTATGATCATAAACAAAGTAACTAGATAGACCATGTATAATTTCAAGATCTCTAGCTTCATCACACTCTAGGAAATCTCCCTCGGCTATAATATCAAGAGAGTGTTTACACCATTTAAAAAGACCCTGGTAAAAATTCCTAACCACAATTTTTATAGGTATCCAAGGCATAATTCTCCTATGTGCATCAGAAATTCTGTCCCATGCCTTCTTCATATTTTCTCCATCCCTTTGATGGAAATCTAGAACTTCTGATTCCCTCAAAGCACCATATCCTAACATGTTTAGCTAAACAGATAGACTACTAATAGGAAGGCAAAATAATTTTTTTTTGTAATTTTTGATAAAGGATACTAAAGCAAAAACTGAAAGGTAAACTAACAAGACTAAAAAGCAAAGGAAAAAGATAGCATGCAACTCCCCTATCCTGAAGAGTGGAGTCCCCGACAACGGCGCCAGAAAAACTCCTTGATGGGCCTCTAACCCCTCGTTGGTTACCCCAAGTGGAAGGTGTGAGATGCAGTGTTGTGGAAGTTTTTCCCTTAGCAAAGATGCCAAGGACCGAATCCCCAGAGACTCCTAGGTTCAACAAGTAGGTGCCAACTGCTAACGGCGCCAGATATTAGCAATCAACGTGGACCTGCACACAGATACAAATAACTTTGCTCCCAACGAGTACAGAGAGGTTGTCAATCCCTCCGGCCTTGTAGTTCACAAAGGATTAAACGCAAATGATAGTAGTGATAGATAATGTTTGCAATAGTAAGTAATAGCGAAAAGTAAATAGCAGATGTGATCAATGATGGTAATATGGACCGGAGTCTCATGATGTTCACTAGTGATGTCTCTCTCCCAAAAGACGATAAAACAACTATGTGAGGTAAACGAATTACAGCTGGGCAATTGACAGGACCACGAACGCAAACCAATGCTGACTACATTGCAAGAAAGGTTGAGGTTCAAAGCATGGGCGGTACGCCAAAGTAAGTAGACCGAAATCCATCAATATCTACTACAATCATCCACCTTGAGATATCTATCCAGAACATCTCGCTGGTATTAAGTTGCGAGCCCCACCCATAGTGTAACCTCAATGCAACAGACAACTGCATTAAAAGAACTTTGCGTAAAGTAAACAATCCTTGCACCCGCGGGCACAAGCACCGTTGTTTTCCCCCTTGTGGCAACAACACATCCCCTAGACTCATGTTTCTGTCACTCAAGCTAGTCATCGAGGGGCATGAACCCACAATCAAGCATAACGTTCCCTCTTGGAGTCACTACGTATTACTTGGCCAAAGCAATAAATAACAACGGAGAACATGCAAGAATTACTTACGAACATAAATATAAAAGAGGTAGATCAAATATATTACTCAATCACAATCTGAACATAATCTCATAATCCACCGGATCCCAGCAAACTCATCAAAGCAACAGCATAAGGATTACATATGTCCCTCGATCATGTAGGGCAGCTCACGAGGACTAATTAGTGAAGCACAAGAACGGTAGGAGAACATCACATAGCTACTGGTCATGGACTCATGGTCCAAGGGAGACTACTCACAACTCATCCGGGCGGCGTCCATGGTGGTGCAGAAGCTCCTGATGGTGATCCTTCCCTCCGGCAGTGTGCCGGGAAGAGTTCTCCTGGTGCTCCCGATCTTGGAAGCGGCGGCGGCGGCGGAACAGAGATGAGATCGCGAAAAAGAGTTTCCGTCCCGAGGGTTTCGAAGGACGCTCTAAATATATGCCGAAGGGGGGCACCAGACGAGGCTCGGGGGGCCCAGGCGCCCCACGGCGCGGCCCAGGGGGGGCGCCGCCAGGGCGCCTGGGGCCCTCGTGCCCCCCCCCCCCGCGGCTGTACTTCGGGCGCAAGGTAGGTTCTGGAACGCTGATTTTTTATATAATTTTTCTGGATTTTTCCTGACAGTTCTCGTAATGTGAAAACCTGAAATACAAAAACAGCCGAAAACAGAAACTGGCACTGGGGGTGCACTGGATTAGTAGGTTAGTCGAAATATGATCAAAAGTGTATGGAAGTGTATGAATATCATAGCAATATCACCCAAAAGTGGCATGGAGCAAGCAGAAATATGATCAAAAGGTATATTTGATATACTTGTTATTGATGTGTACCTTACCAGCGCTCGTAGTAGCTCCTGTGTATTTGATACCGGTGCAGTTGCTCACATTTGTAACTCAAAACAGGAGCTGCGGAATAAGCGGAGACTGGCGAAGGATGAGGTGACGATGCGCGTCGGGAATGGTTCCAAGGTTGATGTGATCGCCGTCGGCACGCTACCTCTACATCTACCCTCGGGATTAGTTTTAAACCTTAATAATTGTTATTTAGTACCAGCTTTGAGCATGAACATTGTATCTGGATCTCGTCTTATGCGAGATGGCTATTCTTTCAAATCAGAGAATAATGGTTGTTCTATTTATTTGAGAGATATGTTTTATGGTCATGCCCCGCTGGTCAATGGTTTATTTTTGATGAATCTCGAACGTAGTGATACACATATTCATAGTGTAGATGACAAAAGATGTAAAGTTGATAATGATAGTCCCACATACTTGTGGCATTGCCGCCTTGGTCATATTGGTGTCAAACGTATGAAGAAGCTCCATTCAGATGGACTTCTAGAGTCTCTTGATTATGAATCATTTGACACGTGTGAACCATGCCTCTTGGGCAAGATGACCAAGACTCCATTCTCCGGAACAATGGAGCGAGCAACCAACTTGTTGGAAATCATACATACCGATGTGTGCGGTCCAATGAGTGTTGAGGCTCGCGGAGGCTACCGTTATGTTCTCACCCTCACGGATGACTTGAGTAGATACGGGTATATCTATTTGATGAAACACAAGTCTGAGACCTTTGAAAAGTTCAAGGAATTTCAGAATGAGGTTGAGAATCAACGTGACAGAAAAATAAAGTTCTTGCGATCGGATCGTGGGGGTGAATATTTAAGTCATGAATTTGGCACACACCTTAGGAGCTGTGGAATTGTTTCACAATTGACACCGCCCGGAACACCTCAACGTAACGGTGTGTCAGAACGTCGAAATCGTACTCTGTTGGACATGGTGTGATCTATGATGTCCCTCACCGATTTACCGCTATCTTTTTGGGGTTATGCTTTAGAGACTGCCGCATTCACTTTAAATAGGGCTCCGTCGAAATCCATTGAGACGACTCCATATGAACTTTGGTTTGGCAAGAAACCAAAGCTGTCGTTTCTAAAAGTTTGGGGTTGCGATGCTTATGTCAAGAAACTTCAACCTGAAAAGCTCGAACCCAAATCGGAGAAATGCGTCTTCATAGGATACCCAAAGGAAACAATTGGGTACACCTTCTACCACAGATCCGAAGGCAAAGTCTTTGTTGCCAAGAATGGATGCTTTCTGGAGAAAGAGTTTCTCTCGAAAGAAGTGAGTGGGAGGAAAGTAGAACTTGATGAGGTGACAGTCACCCCTCCTGTACCAGAAAGTAGCGCAGCGCAGGAAACTGCTCCTGAGGTGCCTGCACCGACAAGGGAGGAAGTTAATGATGATGATCATGAAGAAACAGATCAAGTTACTACTGAACTTCGAAGGTCCACGAGGGCATGTTCCGCACCAGAATGGTACGGCAACCCTGTCCTGGAAATCATGTTGTTAGACAACGGTGAACCTTCGAACTATGAAGAAGCGATGGCGGGCCCGGATTCCAATAAATGGCTTGGGGCCATGAAATCCGAGATAGAATCCATGTATGAAAACAAAGTATGGACTTTGGTGGACTTGCCTGATGATAGGCACGCCATAGAAAATAAATGGATATTTAAGAAGAAGACAGACGCGGATGGTAATGTGACCATCTATAAGGCTCGGCTTGTCGCTAAGGGTTATCGACAAGTTCAAGGGATTGACTACGACGAGACTTTTTCTCCCGTAGCGATGCTGAAGTTAGTCAGAATCATGTTAGCTATTGCCGCATTCTATGATTATGAGATATGGCAAATGGACGTCAAAACAGCATTCCTTAACGGCTTCCTCAAGGAAGAGTTGTATATGATGCAGCCGGAAGGTTTTGTCGATCCAGAGAATGCTAACAAGGTATGCAAGCTCCAGCGCTCGATTTACGGGCTGGTGCAAGCATCTCAGAGTTGGAATATTCGTTTTAATGATGTGATCAAAGCGTTTGGCTTTGTACAGACTTATGGAGAAGCCTGTATCTACAAGAAAGTGAGTGGGAGCTCTGTGGCATTTCTCATATTATATGTGGATGACATATTGCTGATGGGAAATGATATAGAATTCTTGGAAAATGTAAAGGCCTACTTGAATAAAAGTTTTGCAATGAAGGACCTTGGAGAAGCTGCTTACATATTAGGCATCAAAATCTATAGAGATAGATCAAGACGCCTCATTGGTCTTTCACAAAGTACATACCTTGACAAGATATTGAAAAAGTTCAATATGGATCAGTCCAAGAAGGGATTCTTGCCTGTTTTACAAGGTATGAGATTGAGCAAGGCTTAGTCGCCGACCACGGCAGAAGATAGAGAAAAGATGAGTGTCATTCCCTATGCCTTGGCCATAGGTTCTATCATGTATGCCATGCTGTCTACCAGACCTGATGTGAACCTTGCCATAAGCTTGGTAGGAAGGTACCAAAGTGAACCCGGTACGGAACACTGGACAGCGGTCAAGAACATCCTGAAGTACCTGAAAAGGACTAAGGATATGTTTCTCATTTATGGAGGTGACGAAGAGCTCGTCGTAAAGGGTTACGTCGATGCTAGCTTCGACACAGATCTGGATGACTCTAAGTCTCAAACCGGATACGTGTATATTTTGAACGGAGGGGCAGTCAGCTGGTGCAGTTGCAAGCAAAGCGTCGTGGCAGAATCTACATGTGAAGCGGAGTACATAGCTGCTTCCGAAGCAGCGCAGGAAGGAGTCTGGATGAAGGAGTTCATCATCGACCTAGGAGTCATACCAAGCGCTTCAAGCCCGATGACTCTCTTCTGTGACAACACTGGTGCTATTGCTATAACCAAGGAGCCCAGGTTTCACAAGAAGACCAAGCACATCAAGCGCCGTTTCAACTCCATCCGAAATTATGTTCAAGATGGAGATATAGATATTTGTAAAGTGCATACGGATCTGAATGTTGCAGACCCGTTGACTAAACCTCTTCCACGGGCAAAACATGATCAACACCAGAACTCTATGGGTGTTCGATTCATCACAATGTAACTAGATTATTGACTCTAGTGCAAGTGGGAGACTGTTGGAAATATGCCCTAGAGGCAATAATAAAAGTATTATTATATTTCCTTGTTCATGATAATTGTCTGTTATTCATGCTTGAATTGTATTGTACGGAAACAACGATACATGTGTGAATACATAGACCACAATGAGTCCCTGGTAGGCCTCTAGTTACCAGCTCGTTGATCAACAGATGGTCACGGTTTCCTGACCATGGACATGGGATGTCAGTGATAACGGGATCACATCATTAGGAGAATGATGTGATGGACAAGACCCAATCCTGAGCATAGCACGAGATCGTATAGTTCGTAATGCATAAGCTTTTCGGTGTCAAGTATTTATTCCTTAGACCATGAGGTTGTACAACTCCCGGATGCCGTAGGAATACTTTGGGTGTGCCAAACGTCACAACGTAACTGGGTGGCTATAAAGGTACGCATCGGGTATCACCGAAGGTGTCTGTTGAGTTGGTACGAACCGAGACTGGGATGTTGTCACTCCGTATGACGGAGAGGTACCTCTGGGCCCACTCGGTAAGACATCATCATAATGAGCTCAATGTGATTAAGTAGTTAGTCACGGGATGATGGATTACGGATCGAGTAAAGAGACTTGCCATGACGAGATTGAACAAGGTATCGGGAATACCGACGATCGAATCTCGGGTAAGTACCGTACCGATGGACAAAGGGAATGACATACGGGATTGAGTGAATCCTTGAAACGGTGGTTCATCCGATGAAGATCATCGAGGAACACGTGGGAACCAACATGGGTATCCAGATCCTTAATCCTCAATCTCTCATGAGAATATGCTTATGCATTAAAGAGGAGTCCATCATCTATTTTCTATGTTGTCCCGGTATGGATGTCCTCAAGTTGAGATCTATCAAAAACGAGAAATCAAATGCGATCTATCTCCTTGGACCTTTGTACATGTGGCATAGAGGTACCCCTTTGTGACACTTGGTTAAAACATATGTAATGCAATGATAACCCATGGGGATCCGAGCTAATTAGGACAAGGAGCGAGCACTATTGGTATTCGATGCATGAGGCTTGCAACTTATAGGATGTTCTATGCATGACACATATGAAGTACTACTACCGTTGACACAATTGCTTCCATGTTTTCAAAATAAAAAGCTTTAGCACTTAACCATTCTTTTACTTTTATGTTGAAGCACCAACTACCGAGAGCATGATTGTCATTCTGAGTGTAATGTGCATTGTCCCAAAGTAGCATTGTCTTTTGCATGATTGTGATATCGTTTATTCTGAATGATTGTATCTAGTCATCACTTAAACCTTGAAGGTGCCCCTGCATTTATGTTTTGCATCACTAAAGGGGGCAAGCTAGATATCACTTTATCATATTTGCACATCATGTTCATTGCAAATCTTTTTGATGTTTCAGTTTCATGTTGTAAAACTTTCAGTCATTTGTGATTTTCTTTTGAGGCAACTTAATTACTTTAGAATCATTGTCTCAGTAAGCTTTTGTCATATGACTATGAGAAAGTCCTATATGGTTAATAGCATGTCACCACGGAAATTATTCTTGTTATCATTTACCTACTCGAGGACGAGCAGGAATTAAGCTTGGGGATGTTGATACGTCCAAAACGTATCTATAATTTCTGCTTGCTCCATGCCACTTTTGGGTGATATTGCTATGATATTCATACACTTCCATACACTTTTGATCATATTTGGACTAACTTACTAATCCAGTGCACCCCAGTGCCAGTTTCTATTTTCGGCTGTTTTTGTATTTCAGGTTTTCACGTTTCGAGAACTGCCCAGAAAAATCCAGAAAAATTATATAAAAAATCAGCGATCCGGAAACAACACTGCGTCCGAAGGGCAGCCTGGGGGGGGGGGCACAGGGGCTCCAGGCGCCCTGTGGGCGCGCCCCCCCTGGGCCGCGCCGGGTGGGCGCCTGGGCCCCCCGAAGCCCGTCCGGTGCCCCCCTTTGGCATATATTTAGAGGGACCTCCGAAACCCTCAGAAGAAGAACTCTTTTCGCGATCCCATCTCTGTTCTGCCGCCGCCGCCGCTTCCAAGATCGGGAGCACCAGGAGAACTCTTCCCGGCACCCTGCCGGAGGGGAGGATCACCACCGGGAGCTTCTCCACCACCATGGACGCCTCCCGGATGACTCATGAGTAGTCTCCCTTGGACCATGAGTCCATGACCAGTAGCTATGTGATGTTCTCCTCCCGTTCTTGTGCTTCATTGATTAGTCCTCGTGAGCTGCCCTACATGATCGAGGCACCTATGTAATCCTTATGCTGTTGCTATGTTGAGTTTGCTGGGATCCGATGGATTATGAGATTATGTTCAGATTGATCTTGAGTAATATATTTGATTCACCTCTTTTATATTTTAGTTCATAAGTAATTCTTGCATGTTCTCCGTTGTTATTTATTGCTTTGGCCAAGTAGTAGGTAGTGACTCCAAGAGGGAACGTTATGCTTGATTGTGGGTTCATGCCCCTCGATGACTAGCTTGAGTGACAGAAACATGAGTCTAGGGGATGTGCTGTTGCCACAAGGGGGAAAACAACGATGCTTGTGCCCGCGGGTGCAAGGATTGTTTACTTTACGCAAAGTTCTTTTAATGTAGTTGTCTGTTGCATTGAGTTTACACTATGGGTGGGACTCGCAACTTAATACCAGCGAGATGTTCTGGATAGATATCTCAAGGTGGATGATTAGTAGTAGATATTGATGGATTTCGGTCTACTTACTTTGGCGTACCGCCCATGCTTTGAACCTCAACCTTTCTTGCAATGTAGTCAGCATTGGTTTGCGTTCGTGGTCCTGTCAATTGCCCAGCTGTAATTTGTTTACCTCACATAGCTGTTTTATCGTCTTTTGGGAGAGAGACATCACTAGTGAACATCATGAGACTCCGGTCCATATTACCATCATTGATCACATCCGCTATTTACTTTCCGTTATTATTTACTATTGCAAAAACTATCTATCACTACTATCATTGCTTTTAACCCTTTGTGAACTACAAGGCCGGAGGGATTGACAACCTCTCTGTACTCGTTGGGAGCAAAGTTATTTGTATCTGTGTGCAGGTCCATGTTGGTTGCTACTAATCTGGCGCCGTAGCAATTGACACCTACTTGTTGAACCTAGGAGTCTCTGGGGAATCGATCCTTGGCATCTTTGCTAGGGGAAACACTTCTACTTACTGCATCTTACACCTTCCACTTGGGGTAACCAACGAGGGGTTCGAGGCCCATCAACCATGAGGTTGTACAACTCCCGGATGCCGTAGGAATACTTTGGGTGTGCATCGAGGCCCATCACAACGTAACTGGGTGGTTATAAAGGTTTGCATCGGGTATCACCGAAGGTGTCTGTTGAGTTGGTACGAACCGAGACTGGGATGTTGTCACTCCGTATGACGGAGAGGTACATCTGGGCCCACTCAGTAAGACATCATCATAATGAGCTCAATGTGACTAAGTAGTTAGTCACGGGATGATGGATTACGGATCGAGTAAAGAGACTTGCCATGACGAGATTGAACAAGGTATCGGGAATACCGACGATCGAATCTCGGGTAAGTACCGTACCGATGGACAAAGGGAATGACATACGGGATTGAGTGAATCCTTGACACGGTGGTTCATCCGATGAAGATCATCGAGGAACACGTGGGAACCAACATGGGTATCCAGATCCCGCTGTTGGTTATTGACCAGAGAGTGGTCTCGGTCATGTCTACGTGTCTCCCGAACCCGTAGGGTCTACACACTTAAGGTTCGGTAACGCTTGGGTCGTAGAGATACATGCACGTGGAAACCCGAAAGTTGTTCGGAGTCCCGGATGAGATCCCGGACATCACGAGGAGTTCCGGTATGGTCCGGAGGTAAAGATTGATATATAGGAAGTCAGGTTTCGGCCATCGGGTGATCTCCGGGGGTCACCGGGAGTGTCCCGGGACCACCGGAGGGGCCCCGGGGGGTCCACCGGGTGGGGCCACCCATCCCGGTGGGGCCCCTAGGCCGCAAGGGGGAAGTGTCCAGCCCTAATGGGCTGGCGCACCACTTGGGACCTCCTCCCCATGCGCCTAGGGTTGAAACCCTAGGGGGGAGGGGGCGCCCCATTTGCCTTGGGGGGCAAGGACTCCCCCCTGGCCGCCGCCTCCCTTGCAGATTGGATCTGCAGGGGCTCGCGCACCCCCTGGCCCCCTATATATATGTGGGGGGGGGGGGAGAGGGCAGCCGCACCCTTGCCCTGGCGCCTCCCCCCCTCCCGTCACACCTTCGTCTCCTTAACGCAGGGCGCCCGGTGAAGCCCTGCTGCAATCTCCACTGCATCCACCACCACGCCGTTGTGCTGCTGGATCTCTGACGACTTCTCCTCCCCCCTTGCTGGATCAAGAAGGAGGTGACGTTGCTGTACCGGACGTGTGTTGAACGCGGAGGTGCCGTCCGTTCGGCGCTAGATCATCGGTGACGAAGAACGCGAAGAGTACGACTACTTCATCCACGCTTCTTCGAAAGCTTCCGCACGCGATCTACATAACGGTATATAGATGCACTCTTACTTGCTCGTTGCTAGATGTCTCCTTAGTTGGATCTTGGTGAAAGCGTAGAAATTTTTTGAATTCTGCTACGTTCCCCAACATTAACCTCATCAAACCGATTGTCAAGCTCTTGAATGGTTTGATCAATGACACCAAGATATACTTCTCTTCTATAACGATCATCATTTGTTTGTACTTCATAATACCGACGTGATCTTCGATTAGGCTCATAAATATCCTCCCACAAAGGAACTTGAATGTCATGTTTATTGCAAAATAAGGTTAGCTTTGCAAGAAATTCTTCCCAGCCATGAGACCTCATGTGTTGCATTCTACTCTTTGCCAAACTAACAAGTGTCATTGCATTGACAATATCTTGATCTCTCTTTTGCAAAGATTTGGACAACTCATTTGTATAGCCAAGAATAACAAGCATCAAGTGAAGATTGAAAACAAAGTCAAATGATTCAAAGGCTTGAGCAACTCCACGTATTCTTGTCCACTCACTTTTTTGTGAAGGATCTTTTCCAATAGCATCAAGTACTTCAAGGATTGTGGAATACATGCTAACAATGTGCATAATGGTTTTAAAATGAGAACCCCAACGAGTGTCACCGGGTCTAGCTAGTCCCATCTCTTGATTTAGCCCACTTCCACTTTCAATCTCACCCATTTCAAGTGCTTCCAACACCTTTTGAGCTCTAACATCTCGAAGCATGTCATGGCGCTTACAAGAAACTCCAACAATATTGAGAAAGTAAGAAACATGATCAAAGAACCACAAACATGGTTCATTGTCCTTTGCCACAGCTATAAGAACCAAGTGAAGTTGATGTGCAAAACAATGGATGTAATAGGCAGTGGGTGACTCTTTCATGATCAATGTTTTCAACCCTTTAATCTCCCCTTTCATGTTGCTAGCCCCATCATATCCTTGCCCACGTATTTGACTAGGAGTCAAATGATGATCTTTAAGAAAAGTTTGAATTGCATCCTTAAGTGACAATGAAGTTGTATTGGCAACATGAACAACTCCAAGGAACCTCTCACATCCTCTTCCCGATTTGTCAACAAATCGTATGCAGAGAGCAAGTTGTTCTTTATGAGATGCATCCCTAGACTCATCAGCTAGGATTGCATAGTGTTCATCACCAATATCTTCAATAATTCTTTTAGTTGTTTGCACCGCACAACATTCAATTATTTGATTTTGTATCTTTGGACTAGTCAAAATGCAATTCCCAGGAGCATTGTTCAAAACAAGTTTATTAACTTCTTCGTCATTTTCCGAAAGCCATTTAAGAAGTTCAAGGAAGTTCCCCCTATTGCTAGATTCTTCACTCTCATCATGTCCACGAAATGCCAATCCTTGGTTCAAAAGAAACCTCAAGCATCTATGTGAATAAGTTAGCCTAGCCTTGTACATACGTAAATCCTCTTTACACACCCTCACCATAATGTTATCAATCGATGGTCGGGGTGCCACAAATAAATTGTACTTCTCTTGAGCTTTGTTGTGAATGCTGTTAATACCACCCTCATGTTTGTCTAATGCATCAGGCCTATACCAATTTTTCCAACCACCTTTAACAAAGGCATCACCCTTAGGCCCCCCATTTGATTTGCCTTTGAACAAATAACACACAAAGCAAAATGCAGCCTCATATTTGACACTATATTCTAGCCATTTATAATTCTCAAACCAAACAAAGCTGAAGTGTCGATTTTTACCATACATTTTCTTGACTTCAAAGTTGTGCGCATATGGTTGGACTGCATTCTTTGCAATGTACCGTCTCCGAACTTCATCTTGATCATCAACGTTGTACTCCGAAATAGGAATCCTTTCCCCGGGATCAAGTGGAAGCCTTTGAATATTATATGGCCTTGCATGTGGATGTTGGGGTGATGGTTACCGACGCGCTTCATCGTCAATATCAGTGTCAATCTCTGCATCGGAATGGACTGGAGGTGGATCAACATCAATGTCTATCTCTGCATCCAAATGGACTGGAGATGGATCAACATCAACGTCAATTTCTTCGGCTGCAACCTTTCTTGATTTTGCCTCATAATTCCGAAAAAAAGACTTGATGTCACCATTCCTTTTCATCTTCAGTTCTATATTTAGAACATAATGTCAGCAAGACATCAATACTAAAACTAAAAATGCACATCTCTAGTCCTCTGGAGCTCTTTTTTGTTCACAAAACAAAATTTACTAACAAAGCACAGCCTGCTGATGTTTTGCACTTCTTCTAACAGCCTAACAATATTTTGTAATAATTCAGAAACAACACTAAAGAGTAAAGAGGCAGAGTGCTAGAGTGGAACAAACAAAATCTGCATCTGGTCAAGAATAGAACTCACCCAATGAGAGATTGACAGAAGAGCGTCGGAACGGGATGGACGACCGAGGAGAGATCGCGAGAATGGCGTCGGGAGATGGGATCAGATGCGCCGGAGCCCGGAGCGGCGGCCGTCTGGTCCGACTCATCTCAACGGTCGATGCCGACGGCGCCTCGGCAGAGGAGGCGGCAGTGCTGGGAGGCGGGACGGGGAGCGGCGATGGAGCGCCAGCGGGGAGCGGCGGGGCGGCGCACGAGCACAGAGCGGCGGGGCGGCGCACGAGCACGGAGCGGCGGCAGGGCGCACGAGCACGGGGCGGCGGCGGCTGAGCGTGAGCGAGATGCGTTTCTCCTCGCTGGCTCGCTCGCTCACAATGGAGCCCGAGAGGAGAGGATAAGGTGGGCCTGGGCTTATTAGTCAAAGTAGTCAAACAATTATATATATAAAAAAATCTCAAAATTTCTGGGTGTGCCACGGCACACCCGGCACACCCACTGGTTCCGCCGCTGTCGGAGAGTAGGATTTCTTTTACTCCTCATCCCTTTACCACTCTGGTGAGGACTCCTGACGATGTTCTACTCTCAAAAAGTCACTAATTTTTTTTTAGGATCACACGAGTATTGTTTGGATTGTTCCGTTGTCTTTGTGACGAGAACATTGTTCTCGATGCCACCTGTCATTAGGGGTTGTGGCAGTGTCCCGGGGAGTTGAGCTCCGAGGTGTTGTCGTCACAAATCTATCGCAGCAGTTCTGGAATACTTAAGACGGCCGACATCGAAAACTCTTTTATGCGGTTAGTGGCAAGATAACCCCGACATCACCCAGTACTGGGGAGGTAGTTCGGGAGTATTGCCATAGCTTGTATAGCATATGCGTTTCGAAGGTCCGAAGTAAACGGTTTCCGAAAATAACTGGTTATGTGTTGAAGGATGGATACAGCTAGATGTAGGATTAGAGTTGAGTGCGCGGTACTTCCCCTGTATCCCCAACACCCGATTGCATAACCGGAAACTTTCGGAAATTAATAGGTGGGTTCTTCTAGTAGCTCGTAGGCATTCTTCCAACGAGTGCATGATATAGAGTTCGGGGTTAAACATTGAGTGAAGTGGTTTTATGGGCGTTGTTCCAATTGGGACTTGCATCTTAAAGGATCCTTGGCTATGCTGATCTGGGGATTGCAAAACCCTTTTGTAACACGTTCCATGAGCTTTCAGCACGAACATGTGGAACGAAACTTCTATCTTGTATTTGTTCTATCCGCTCCTTGTTGTTTTTATTTACCTTTTGTTCTCCCAACTGGCTTCTCGGCAAGTGTTGTACCATTAAGCTATGGAATTCATTCGTTCAATTCTCTGTTCAGATGATATTGTGAAGATTATGTTGCAACATATCTATCCGTTGTTTTCGTTTTGATTCTAGTATTCGAGTTGCTTCGATGTCAAGTGTTGATTCCATACCTTTCCTGATCGATGTTCTCATATTTCTATGGGAGTGCTAATCCTTCTTGATCATCAAGATTGTTATGTTAAATTCTTTTCAACCGGCGTGCTTCGCTTCAAGTTAATCCAATCTCTTCATCATTTGCAAGATCAACTCTCAATCTTTTCTCAACGGTGTCTGTTTCATTCATCCCAAATTGCCTTTGTTTTTCCCGCCCTCCCGCCCTTCTTATTCTCGGGGTCAGAAATTCTAAAATGAAATATCCATTTTATTATTGTGAGGTTTCTTCATTCTTTTCGTTCAATTTCATTAGCCGGTGATTCTCGGAAGATGCTCAAGAGTTTCAAGTTCATCATTCTTTGTTCTCAAATTATGTCGATGGATGTAATTCAAGCTTAGTGTTGATCATATCTGTCCCTCTTGTTTCACATGTTTTCCATGTTGTAATTTCTTATCCAAGTCTCTCTTGTTTATTCAACTCCCCCTAATTCTTATTCGGAGTGTACAAGGTATATTTCTGTTTCAATTCTTAATCCGTTCAAGCTATTTTGAGGATTGTCATCTTATTCAAGCCATTTAATTCAACCGGTGCAATATCTCTTAAGAAATCTTTTTCAATGGTGATTTCTTTTGAGTGGGCCCTAACCCACAGGTATTTTCCCAGGATCTTACCTGACTCTTCTAATTTCTTTTTCCGGAGTTATTCTGAAATTATTTTCAAGTGTGACGTAAGTATGGATTCCATCAGTCATATGCCTTCTCCAAGATCGCTTTCGAATTCTTTTCACCTTTGGTTCAACCTTTTAATTCTTCATTCCGGAGTGCCTAATCAATTCATGGAGGTGTATCTCATCGTCTTCTCAGGTTTGAAGACCGGAGGAGTGTTTCTCTTAAATCTTGGCCCGTTCTCTTGAAGATCCATGGTTCTAGCTTCATACCATCCTCATAAGTGTTTTCGATTGTGAGAATTCTGTTTTAGACTCATCCGAAGCATTTCATGAATCCTTTCCATTGTGATCCTCCGAAGGTCGTCATTTCAGAAGATTTCTTCGTTCTCAGTCTTCAAGTTTGCCCTCCAACTATTCTTTATTGATGCCTCTTCGTTCGTCTCCATATTCTTCCGGTGCTTTGTTCAAGTATTCTTTAATCAGTCCGCGATCTCTTCGTCTCTTGTATCTAAATTTCCTCAAGTGCTTATTCTTCCCGGTGGATTATTCTTTTTCATCACCCGGTTTTCAATTCTTACCAGTGGTTCATCCAAGATTACTCTTTCGTTGTTATCGTATCAATTCATTTGTTCTTTTCATAATCCTACCGGTGCTTTGTTGAATATTTATCCAAGGTTGTGCTAGATCTCTCTTTAATTCTTTGCAACGAGAATAAGTAGTATGCCAAATCCATTGCTTATCGTCAATTTAAATTGGTGGAGGATACTCATAACATAATTCTTATTCTTGTTCCTTCCAAGTGTTTAATTGCTTCGTCTGGATTTCGTTCATGATATCAAATTATTGGTTGTTCATCTTTTCTTTCAGGAGTTCCAAACTCTCTCAATTATCTTGTCACGAAGCTCTATCTAAATCATTGCAAGGCTTCAATCTTATTCTTTTCATCCTTCCTTTTCATCCTTTTGTTACCGGAGTTTTCATGGTGGCTCATCATGATTTAATTCATCCTCGAAGTGTTCGTCAAGATTCTTGATCAATGAGCTCACCTATTCTTCTTCTTGCATTCTGAAGTGCAATTACTTCTACATTATCTCTTGAGGTGGTGTTATGTCATTCATGATAATTTGAGTTCATGTTTCATGATTCACATGTTGTCTAGAATGAGGTATTTTAAATCCATCAATCTCTTTGTCTGAGTTATCTTAGTATAGATTTAACCTAAAGCCTTCCATTGGGAATGTTGCTATTGTGGTGCTTATCAATGATCGAAGTTATCTCTTTATCATCTTGGTGGAAGAAATTTTTCATCTCTTTGGTGCTCTCAATCAAATCAACTGTTTCCGTTAGTGGCATAATTTCACTTCAAGTTTTGAGATGTTTTCCATAAGCCCACATCAAGCTTATTCGTTTCGTTGTTGATCTTCCATCAACCCCATTCAACCCTTCTTCGTAAGGATGCTTTCAAAATCATTTCTAGTCGAAGATGTTCTTCTTCTTCGATCTTTTCACTCCATTATTCGTTCCGGAGGCTTTGTCATATTGCTCTCTTCGGACCATCATCTTGTCATATCAAGATCATGTTCTTTCCTTTTCTCATCCATTTAACAAGAGTGTCGTGGCCTCCATTCTAGTTCTCTCTTTCTATCAAGTTTTCCCCTCTTTTCAACCGGAGTGCTGCCTGAAGCCTTTCTTACTCCTTGTGCCATTCTTTTAATTGTTTCGGAGGCAGTGTGTGGTCGATGTCATCAAGTATCATCCCATCTCCTTAAGTTCATGTTAAATTCCTTCCATTTTTCAGACGGAGTGATGTCCAAATTATTTCATTCTTATTCCTTCTCCATCTTGTTTTAACTGGAGTGGTTTTCAAATTTTGTTCGTCACCCTTGAGCTCTTCGTTCATGTCCTTGCAACCTTCAAATTCTCGTGGTGTCCCTTGTTCCTCCTTTTTACCGGAGTGCTCTTAACTTCGTTCATCTCCATTGTATTCTTTCTTTAACTTGTTTAACCTCTCAAGGTTCGTGGTTTCACTCGTTTGTCGAAGAAGCAACTTTGTTTTACCTCTTCCTTTATCCTCTTTTATCCGGTGCCATCTCTAGGATCTGGGGTCGAGATCCTCTGTTAGTGTGGGAGAGTTGTGACGCCCGAAGACCGACGCTCCAGAAGATTCCAGATGTTCCGGGTTCTCCCGTGTGTTTCATTTGTGCTTGCTTTATTTATTTTGTATTACATCGTGTCATCATGCCATCAAGTCTTTTAATTTTAAAACTCAACTAAATAAACTGTATGGATCCTCGATCCATTTAACTTGAGGGATACTCACTATGGTGACTTCTCTTTATAACATATAAAAGCCTCTCAATATTATTAGGGAGCTATATTAAATTATTCCATTTGTTTGGAATTCACCATAACACACTTGCATATTTTCCCCATGCCTTCTCTTTCTCAATTCCTTGCCTCAAACCTTGCCAACATTTCCTTTCCCTTTTATCGAGGCTCCTCCTAAAGTCTCAACATTTTTGGACATTTCAAAAACCAAGTCTTAGTTCAAACCCATTTGAAGTAAATTCAAATATGTTTGAATTATATCTCGATCATGCCACTTCTATTTTTCTCAGATTACGCTCATTTTTATGAGCCCGAGAAAAATAATCCCATGTGCAAACTCCTTCCCTAACCTCCCTTTCTTTTCTTTCTCTTTTTCTGTTTTTTTATTTAAGAGAGAGGAGAGAGGATCTAAGGCCATCCTAGCCGCGACCTCCGTGGCCATCAGGACACACCTAGGCCCAGCCGCCCCACCAGCTCCCTCACCTCGGCCCACTGGCCCATTAGGCCAGCTCCTAACCCTAGGCCCGACCAACCACCGCTGCTCGTCCCTCTCCCCGAACCCTCGATCCCATGTCTCCCTCCTCTCGTTCCCCTTACCCGACCCCCAATCCCCTCGTCCTTCTGCCTCGCCCGAGCCTCCCCTTCTCCTCCACGAGCGCCCGAGGCAGGGGATCTTGCAGCACCCGAGCGCCGCCCTGCTGCTTCTTCCACCCTCCTCCGGCTCCCTTCCTCCCTTTCTCCCCTACTCCGCCGCCAGTGCTCGTTCCCCCTTGCCTCCAACGACCTCGCACAGCGCCGCTCTAGTGCGATGATCCCCGGCCGTCCTCCTTCCCCGACCCTGCGCCTTCCTCCCTCCGTTCAGTGCGCCATCGCAGTCCACGCCCCAAGCGCCACGCCTCGTCTTCGACCAAGGCCGCCGGAGCAGCCCGACGGACCAGGCTGTTTCGTCCCCCTCCATCCTCGTCATCGTGCCGCTGCTCATGGTCTGCATCAACCTCCACCACCCACTTCTTGTTCTGCTCGGGAGCGGGCTCGACCTCACGCCAGTCGCCGAGTCCCCTGCGGTCGAGCTGTCGCTCGCCTTCAAGCTGACGCCACCAAGTCGACCTTGCCACCTTCTGCTGCTGGAGGTCGCCGCGTCATGGCCTCGTCTCCGGCCAGAACCATCCTCCTCGAAACTCCTGCTGCCTTTGTCTTGCTGAGACCACACAAGGGCCCGAATCCCATCTCTTGTTGCACACCAACCGGCTGAGCACTTTTGTCTTCTGTCGTGTGCGGCGGCCAAGTTCGAAGACCCCTTCATGGAATTCCAAGACCGTCAAGTCCGACGACGACATACGACTACACGATGAGATGCAAGTACCACAACAATATTTGTACCACTACCGTCGACCCTCGAAGACCCATGGAGACACGTCAAATTCCACTACCGTCGCAAGAACGAGACCCCTCAAGTACCACGACACCGACCCCGAACATCTACGGAATTGTACCACCACCGTCGCCGAAGACCCGTGCAACGGGAGCATCAAGTTCCACTACCATGGTATGAAGCACTACTTCCACGACGAGTCCAACTACCGCCGATGTGTACGGCTACGTAACGTGTACCAAAACCGCCGTCGAGGACCGATAGTACAACTACGTCCACTACCGTCGCGAGAACAACCACTCTTCCCCGACGACTTGAACCGCTTCGGGAACGAACGCTTCGAAGGTATAACCCCGAGACGACGGCCATGAACAGATGCATGTTTTGTTGTATGATATGCACCCTTTGTTGCACCGTGTTCGAAGTACCCCTCGTTGCCTTGTCGCCGAACCGTGGGAACCCGGCAACGGGAGCACCCCATCTCTTGCATGACACGCTCACGTCGACCCTTTCTTTTGCACCCGTCTCTCAACGAGTTACCGGTACTGAAATGTTGTTCCAGCACCATTTTCGGTTATCGTCGCCGTGGCACCCCTTTCCACCATGGTGACAAATGCTTCATATCTCTTATGTCAACCTTTAACTAAAAATTGCATAAAACTTGTAAATGTCATCCGCAGCATGATAACAACATTAAAAATGTTGAAATTGTTGTTTGCTTCAATAATTGCTAAATATGCACATGGGGATTTTCCGGAATTGTTGTTGATATTTCCGTCCTCATTTAAAATGACTAGATAGGGTAGTCTTGCTCATGCTTCACCTCTTGCCTTGTTTAATAAAAACATTTAATCTTGTCTTGTAAATAAACAAGAGTCAACTAAATAAATAAAATGTGGTGTTTCGCCAATATGCAACTCGTTGCATATTGAGCTCCGCTTAAATTGTAGTGTTGTTTGAGCACTTTGCCATTCCATGCATATTTAAACCGGACATGCATCATATTTGTTTGCACTTTATGCCATCTTTGTGCTTGTGTGTTTACCGCGTTGTTTGCTTCTTTCCGGTTTGCTTCTCTCCTTAGCTCCGGGTTCGTTCCGGAGTTGTGAGGTTTTGTTCGACTACTTCATGGACATGTTCTTCTTCCTTGCGGAATCCCAGGCAAGATGACCATCACCTTGGATACCTTTACTATCATGGCCATGCTTAGTGTCTCGATGCTATCGTTATATGTCGCGCTACCTATCAGTTGTTGTCAGCCTCTCCTTGTTGCCATGAAACCTCTAACCTTTGACACCTTCCTAGCAAACCGTTGTTTGGCTATGTTACCCGCTTGTTCAGCCCCTCTTATAGCGTTGTTAGTTGCAGGTGAAGATGAAGATCGTTCCATGTTGTAACTTGTTGTTGGAATATCACAATATCTATTATTATTATTTAACACACCTATATACTGGGCATGGGTGGAAGGCTTGGCCTTTTGCTCGGTGTTTTGTTCCACTCATGCCACCTTAGGAGCCGATAAACCGGCATTATGTTCCTTGATTTTGCGTTCCTTACACGGTTGGGTATATGGGGACCCCTTGACAGTTCGTCTTTGAATAAAACTCCTCCAGCAAGGCCCAACTTTGGTTTTAATTTTCTTCATAATAACAACTTAATTAATTAATTAAATTTGCATAGGGGGTCGCGCCCTCGGGGATTCTTTTCTACATATCAGGGGGGCCAGTGCTGATGGTGTTGGTCCCAAACGGGGAGTATGCGGGTCCACCTTGGGGAAACCCGAGGGTTGGTTTTACTCATATAATCGCCCATCCGGATGTGGCCTGAGACGAGATACGCGCGACTACTATCAGGGTGTCGGCACGCCGGGAGGTCTTGCTGGACTTGTTTTACCATTGTCAAAATCTCTTGTGCACCGGGAATTCTGAGTCTGATCGGGCCTTCCCTAAGATAAGGGGTAATATTATTATTATCTCTGATGACCGTGAGAGCTTGTGATGGACTAAGTTCGGACACCCCTGCAGGGTTATGATCTTTCGAAAGCCGTGCCCGCGGTTATGTGGTAGATTGGAATTTGTTAATGTCCGGTTGTAGAAAACTTGACAGAGGATCCAAAGTAAAACACACAAATGTATGAGTAACCGTGACTGTCTCTTTTCACTTTGAGAAGAGAACACGGTGGGGTTATGTTTGACTCGTAGGTAGTTCAGGATCTTTAGCGATCATTACTAGTTTGCGACCGTTTGCGTAGATGCTCATCTTATTCTTGTACTCGTAAGTTAGCCACCATATTATGCTTAGCCGCTGCTGCAACCTCACCACTACCCTTTTCCATACCCATAAAGCTTCGCTAGTCTTGATACCCATGGTTATGGGATTGCTGAGTCCTCATGGCTCAAAGATACTACAACGCCAGATGCAGGTACCGCTGAGAACAGTGCAGGAGTTGGTCCAAGAACTTCATTGGGAGCTCGATGAAGAGAGTGGCCGTATGTATGTGACGTTGTTTGACGATCAGTAGTGGTTCCTACTAGGGGCGATCTGGGCTTGTGTTATTTATGGTATCTTTCATTTGGATCTTCGTCCGTAGTCGGACTCTGATGTTATTTGGATGATGATTGTTTATGTAATGCATTGTGTGACGTGGCGAGTGTAGGCCAACTACTCTTTTGCAATTTCATCCCTCTTTTACATGAGTTGTGCAAAGATACCATGCTTGAGATCATTCTAGTATGATATTATGCCTTTAAGTCGTGCCTCGACACGTGGGAGGTATAATCTCATACTGGGCATTACAGCCGGCCCCCAGTCCGGATAGCATTTTGGAACCGTCAAAGTACATTGTCCAGTGGGAGTATGACCCGTACTCTTTAGGGAGTTCGGCTTTGATCCATTCCGCGACAAAGTCGGCCAACACCTGGGATTTAATAGTCTAGCGCGGCTTGTAGGATATTTCGAACGGTAAGAGCTCAATGGACCATTTGGCTATGCGTCCCGTGGCGTCTTTATTATTGATAATATCATTGAGTGGTACCTCGGATGCCACTGTGATCGAACACTCTTGAAAGTAGTGCCAAAGTTTCCGAGATGACATGAAGACTGCATAGGCAATTTTCTGATAGTGGGGGTACTGTGATTTACACGGCGTGAGAACCTCAGATGCATAGTATACGGGCTTTTGAACGGGGAATTTATGTCCCTCTTCGGCTCGATCGATGACGAGCACGACACTCACCACCTGGTGAGTAGCTGATATGTACAGCAACATTGGTTCACCAACACCGGGGGCGGCTAGGATTGGGTTGCTTGCTAGTAGAGCTTTTATTTCTTCCAATCCGGCTGTGGCCGCATTTGTCCATTCGAAATTGTCAGTGCGCCATAGCAATCTGTAAAGTGGCAATATTTTTTCTCCTAACCTGGAGATGAAGCGGCTTAAAGCCACTACGCAACCTGCTAGTTTTTGCACTTGCTTGAGATCGGTTGGTATTTGTTGGTATTTTGAGTTCTGAGAGGGCCCAGAATTTGGCCGGGTTAGCTTCGATTCCTCTGTGGGATATGATGAACCCTAATAGCTTTCCGGCTGGAACGCCGAAGACACATTTGTCTGGATTGAGCCTTATGTCATATGCTCGGAGGTTGGCAAACGTAAGGCGGAGATCATCCACCAAGGTCTCGACGTGTTTGGTCTTTACGACTACGTCGTCAACATATTCCTCCACTGTTTTGCCAATTTGTTTTTCTAAGCATGTTTGAATCATGCGTTGATATGTGGCGCCAGCATTTTTGAGTCTGAAGGGCATAATGTTGAAACAAAAGGGGCCGTACAGGGTGATAAATGTCGTTGCGGCCTGATCAGATTCCTTCACCTTTATCTGATGGTATCCGGCATAAGCATCAAGGAAGCACAACGAGTCGTGTCCGGACGTTGCATCGATAATTTGGTCAATGCGCGGCAAAGGAAAGGGACCCTTTGGGCAAGCCTTATTCAGGTATGTGAAATCGACATAGAGGCGCCATGATTTATCCTTCTTCAGTACCATGACTAGGTTGGCTAGCCAATCCGGATGTTTATTTCTTAGATGAATCCGGCTTCCAATAGTTTGGCTACTCTTCTCCCATTGCTTGTCTTTTGGGTTCGGAAAATTGTCGCAGTGACTGCTTGACTGGTTTGAACCCTTTTATAATATTGAGGCTGTGTTCGGCCAGCCTACGTGGGATTCCTGGCATGTCTGAAGGGTGCCACGTGAATATATCCCAATTTTCCCGAAGGAAGGCGCGTAATGCACTGTCTACCGCCGGATCAAGCTGTGCCCCGATGGATGCCGTTTTGTTAGGGTCCGTTGGGTGCACTTGGAATTTAATGATTTCGTCAGCGGGCTTGATGGAGGTAGACTTTGATCTTTTGGCAAGGATGACATCGTCAGCATCCACCTTTGATCGTAGGGTGGTTAGTTCTTCAGTCGCGAGAGCTTCGGATAATGCCTCTAAGGCTAAGATGCCGTTTTGTTTTCGGCGCGGAGTGCTCTATCCGGATCACTTATTATTGTGATCACCCCATTGGGCCCTGGCATTTTAAGCTTCATGTACCTGTAATGGGGTATACCTTGAAATTGCGAGAAAGCGTCCCGTCCTAGAAGGGCGTGGTATCCGCTGTGAAAGGGCACAATGTGAAAGAGTAGTTCCTCCGATCTGTAGTTGTCGGGTGAGCCGGACACTACATCAAGCTTAATGCTTCCCGAACACTTGGCCTCACGGCTTGGTATAATTCCCCTAAAGGTTGTTGGAGTGCTCAATGTGGGATTTCTCGACCTGCATTTTTGCAAGCGTTTCTTCATATATGAGGTTTAGTCCGCTTCCTCCGTCCATAAGTACTTTAGTGAGGCGGAAGCCGTCTACTATTGGGTCTAGTACAAGATCTGCTGATCCTGGGATCGGTCGGACTCGAGGTGCGTCTTCGGCAAAAAAACTAATTGTCGTGTCGCTCCATGGGCTTGCAGAGCTAATTTGGCAAACCTCGGCAAGTTCGCGATTTGATCTCTTGCGACGATTATTTGAGGGGAATGTCTCGAAGACAATGAAGACATCGATGTATTTCTCCTTTGGTGCGGTGGTGGCAAGAATTGTCGTACCACTCTTTGCTACCTGCCGGAGTACCCAACATGCTCCAAGGCGATGGTTTGGGACATTATCCGAGGTTGCGTGTATTTGGCAAGGTGTATCGAGTAGTTCGTCCAGTACGGACCTGTGCCTTAAAAGAGGCTTGTTCTTCTTGCCAATAGGAATGCTATCGGATGACCAACTAGGGTAAGTCCGTTTAGCTTTGGTGACGTACTGTCCGGATATGGACTGTTCTAGAGGTGTATTCTGGGCTTTCCAAGTATTTTCCATTGCACAGTACTTCCGTACGAACTGCGATAATTCTGTGAAACTCAGAACACGACGTCGGTTGAGGGCGTTCAAGACTCCCTCGTCCGTGCAATTGCGGTGAAATAGAGAAACCACTTTGTCGTCGCAGCGGTCCCTGACCTTGTTTTTAACAAGTAGGAATCTGGCCCAGAAGTGGTTGACCGTTTCCTCGGGCTGTTGTTATATGTTCATGAGGTCATCTATGTCCGGGATTTCAGACTTACTTGAAAAGCTTTTCCCAGGGTGGGTGGGTGTTGGTAATTTTGAATCCCGACCCATAGTGGTATTCGGGGTTTTAACAACCCCCGATGGTGACAATCCGGTTTCGATGGGATCTAATTGCCCTTCGGGTCCGGCGTCGGTCCCAGAGCTCAAAGAACATAGTGCGCCTCCTGACTGGGAGGTGTTCGGCTCGATGGGTTTGGAGATCCAGACTATTGCGGTCTCCGTCTGTAGAGGAGAAGTCTATATGGCTCCGTCCTCCACTGCTACTACCAGATAAGTGATCGGAGAAGGGCCGATCTCGTCATGGCTGGATTTAAGTCCGATTTGATCTCCTGGTGATGAGAGCCCAAGGGCGGCGATGCAATCCAACAGCTCATTTATGGGCGTGAATTCTGCCAAAGTCGTGTCATCGGAGTAGCCGAAATCGGCATAAAGGTGATGCTTGACGACCGCAGGGAGTGCGGCCAGCCCAGAGGCCATGCGGGCACATACAGTGAACCCGCCGAGCTGGAGGACCTAGCCAAAGCCAGGTTATTTCCGAGGGTGATCCCGTCGTCGATGACGAGACACGCCATCGATCGCTCATGGCAAGCGCACAACAGAGCTCTCAATGAAAGCACCATTGTTGGTGTCAAAACCGGCAGATCTCGGGTAGGGGGGCCCAAGCTATGCGTTTAGAGGATCGATGGTAACAGGAGGCTGGGGACACGATGTTTACCCAGGTTCAGGCCCTCTCGATGGAGGTAAAACCCTACTTATTGCTATATTAGTATGGATGAATATGTGTAAAAGAGTTGATCTACCTCGAGATCGTAATGGCTAAACCTTAGGTCTAGCCTATGAGGACATTGTAAGATGATCCCCTCTACAGACTAAACCCCTCGGCTTATATACACACCGGAGGGGACATAGGGTTACAAGGGTGACTTGGGGAGGAATAAATTGATACATCCGGACTCTACACCTACCTTTCTACGTACATAGAAGTCCTGACCGAATACGGGGGATGGCCTTCTGCTTCATGCGGCCCATCAATGCAGCCCAGCTTCAACGACCCAGATGACTGAGGACCCCTGAATACAGGACTCCCTCATTGGGTCCATGCGCGGCTCCAACACCGTTGAGTCTACGGCTTCCGCGGCGGGGTTGAGCTTCCCATCCTCGGGTGACGCGATCTATTCCGGACCTAAGGCCAGAACAGTTACATGTGTTATTTCCTGGTCCGATGACAGAGTTAGGCCATGTTCATCATGGTGGCAGGGAGAGGTCGCCGTGGGCTCGAATCCGTCGAAGATCAAGTCTCCGCAGATATCGGCGATGTAGCTCAAGCTTCCAAATCTGACTTGATGGCCAGGGGCGTAGCTCTCAACCTGCTCGAGGTGGCCTTCTATGTTGGCACAGAGCATGAATCCACCGAACACAAAAAGCTGGTCGGGAGGGAAACTTCTCTCGGTGGCGCCGTCATGGTTGATGAAGCGATCCATCAGTCCTTCGGTCGACAACATAGTGGAACTCTCAATGAAAGCACCAATGTTGCCGTCAAAACCGGTGGATCTCGGGTAGGGGGTCCCAAACTATGCGTCTGAGGATCGATGGTAACAGGTGGCTGGGGACACGATGTTTACCCAGGTTCAGACCCTCTCGATCGAGGTAATACCCTACTTCCTGCTATATTAATATGGATGAATATGATTACAAGAGTTGATCTACCTCGAGATCGTAATGGCTAAACCCTAAGGTCTACCCTATGTGGATGTTATAATTCTCTAGCCATTACGGCCTAAACCCTCCAGTTTATATATGCACCGGAGGGCCTAGGTTTGTACATAACCGATTTGCAGAGGAAGGAAAGATTACACCCGAACCTAAAACCTACCATTATACGAATTCAGGTGTCCTATCCGGATACGAGAGACGATCTTCATCAATGATCTTCACGGCCCACCAGTCCGGCACATCACGAGTTATCCGGCCACACGAGGACCCCTCAATCCAGGACTCCCTCACCTAGCTTGGCAGTCGATCAATAGCCTGGAGGGTAGTAGTCAGGGTGGTAGCTCATGCAGGCTCTTGGTATGGACGCCTCTTCCTGCTGTGCTGCCACTACTGCTGCGTTATGAGCTCGGGCCTCGCTCTCAAGAACAAAATATCTTCCATTGATGTTATAGTCAAAAAGAGCAGGCGCAAGAAAATATGTGTCCACAACATGTGATTGGTTAAACAACACATTATAAGTGAAGTTATAAACCTTTCCCTTGAGAATCTTATGCTCTTTCAAGGTGTCAAAATCTAAATACAGTGTGGGTAGGATGGGATCAAAGGGTAAAGGTGAAACACCCAGCCTTCGTGCTAAACGCGTGGCGTAAATTCCACCATAGAACCAGCCATTGTTAGCGTTACGCTGAAGTCTACGTGCAACAATCGCTCCAAGGTTATAATTCCTTTCACTAGTGAGGGCGGTGTGGATGAGGCTCAAGTCTGGCGCATAAAGTATGCTACAGTCTTGCTTGCCTACTATGCATTTCCCATTAAATAACGCAAAATACTGAATTGCGGGAAAGTGAATGCTCTTTATTCTTCCTTGTCTCACTCCCCTATTTTCACCGTAACAAAGGCTAGTCAAGAATGACTCATACTCAGCCGTTGGTGGCTCATCAAGCGAACCCCAAAAAGGAAGTTTGCAATGGTAAGCAAAATTCTCTAGTGGAATAGTAAATGGATTATCATAAAGCATAAACGACACCCTAAACTCTCGTGGAAAATATTTAAATTCTTTAACAAATGATTCAGTGAGAAGTTGGAGTTGTTCACACTTATCTGAAAGGTAGGGACCGAGGCCGACATTGTGAACATATTGCTCAAATTCCTCCTTAATGCCCACCCACATCATATACTCATCACAAGGACATAAGCATGTTTTGGTAGTGGCACTTCGTGTGGAACTTTCACTTGGTTCAACATAAGAATGGCGGATGGAACTGTCACTAGAAGATGCCCCCGAGGATCTTCTCCTCGAAGAACTCCTTCCAAACAAGTTCATAATGTCCGCATACAATTTTTCCTATGAATAAAAATCTGAATTTTTAGTTCACAAAATTTTCCCAACAAAACTTCACAAAATTGGTAGCAACTACTCATAGGGATACATAGAAGCCATAGCAAGCATTCAAGCTACTTAGGACACTAAGAATTCAACATGCAAGCACATCTACAGCGACACCAAGAGTAGCTAATTATTCAAAGTATAAACCACTAAAACAAAAACTAATTGGACAAATGGTGGAGTCACATACCAATCAACAATCCCTCGAAACAGTTTCAGAAACGGAGCTTCGAGCAAAGAGATCGAAATCCGCGGGTTTGAGCTCAAGAACACGGGAGAGAGAGCAATGGATTTTTTCCTGGAGGTATGTGATGATGTGGGCTAAAGAGGTAAGTGAGGGGGCCCACGTGGGGACCACAACCCACCAGGGCGCGACTGGGGGTCCTGGCGCGCCCAGGTGGGTTGTGCCCACCTAGTTCACCTCCCTCTAGTATTATTTGCACTAAAAATTCAGAAATATACAGAAAAAAAATTGTATAAAATTTTCAGGGCATTTTGAGAACTTTTATTTTTGGGTCATTTTTATTGCAAGGGAATTCAGAAAACAGACTAGACATGGCATTTTATTTAATTTAACTAGTAAAAATAGAAAATAAAAAGTAAGGACAGTAGGTAGTGCTTACTAAATTCGTCAACTTCATAACGCTCAAAAATGATTCATTAATAAGGTTGATCAGGTCTTATTAACAACCACTTTCGATTAGCATGAAACCGAAGAACTTTCGTAAATCACTAAGTTACCTCAATGGGGATATGGATGACCCCAATAATAAGCATTTCATATTTCTTTTTGATAGTAGGTAGAGGTATTTGAAAACTTCCAATAGTAATTGTCGGAGATTTTTCAATAACATTAATACCATCCACTTGGAATTGTTTCTTCAGAAAGTGCATCGTATGCTCATTACCATTGATATGAAAAGTGACCTTGCTTTTATTACAATCAATAACAGCCCCTGCAGTATTCTAGAAGAGTCTACCAAGAATAATAGACATATTGTCGTCCTCGGGCATCTCAAGTATAACAAAGTCAGTTAAAATAGTAACATTAGCAACAACAACAAGCACATCCTCACAGATACCGATAGGTATGGCAGTCGATTTGTCAGCCATTTGCAAAGATATTCCAGTAGGTGTGAGTTTATTCAAGTCAAGTTATTTATATAAAGAGAAAGGGATAACACTAACACCAGCTCCTAAATCACACAAAGCAGTTTTCACATAATTCTTTTTATAGAGCATGGTATAGTTGGTATACCCGGATCTCCAAGTTTTTTAGGTACTCCATCTTTGAAAGTATAATTAGCAAGCATAGTGGAGATTTCAGCTTTCGATATTTTTCTCTTATTAGTGATGTTGTCTTTCATATGCTTTGCATACGGAGGCATTTTTAAGATATCAGTTAAACGAGTACGCAAAAAGACTGGCCTTAGCATTTCAGCAAAGCGTTCAAATTCTTCATCATCTTCTTTTTTGTTGACTGGGGTGGAAAAGGCATAGGTTTTTGAACCCATGGTTCTCTTTCTTTTCCGTGTTTTCTAGCAACAAAATCTCTTTTATCATACCTTTTATTCTTAGGTTGTGGGTTATCAAGATGAACAGGTGGTTCTATCTCAACATCATTGTCTGGTCCTTATCATTGCTTGGTTGAGATCCTTCATTAACCTCATCATTATATTTTTCATTATCACTAGGTGAGTGAGTGTTCATTACTAGATTGAGTTTCAGCATCAGAGATAGAAACATCATTATCATTATCAGGAGGTTTTTCTATTTTAGGTTCACTAGAAATGTGCAAAGTCCTATCATTTTTCTTTTTCTTTTTCTTCTTAGAAGGACTAGGTGCGCTAGTGTTATTTCTTTGTGAATCCTGTTCAATTCTTTTTGGGTGTCCCTTGGGATAAAGTGGTTCCTCAGTCATTTTACCTCCTCTAGTTGCAACTCTAATAGCAAAGTTATGCATATAGTGATTCATTTCATCAAGTAATTCTCTTTGAGATTTAGCAACTCGTTCTAATTGAGTTTGAACCATAGAAGCATGTTTCCCCACACCTCTAACATCATTTGAAATTCTAAATAACAAGTCACTCAGGTGAGCAATCATATCAGAATTGTAATTCAATTGTTTCATAACATTTGCATTGAAGTGATCTTGCTTTCTAATATAGTTTTCAAACTCATAAAGGCATTGGCTAGGATGCATATTGTGAGGATGATCATTGTCATTGAACTTCATAAGAGAATTTACCTCTACCACCTTAGGCAGTGGTGGTGCATTAAGCCCATGTATTTCTTCAATAGGAGGTAAATTTTTAACATCCTCGGCTTTAATACCTTTTTCCTTCATAGATTTCTTTGCCTCTTGCATATCTTGAGGACTAAGATATAATATACCCCTCTTCTTCGGAGTGGGTTTAGCCAGTGGTTCAGGAATAGTCCAATCATCATAATTTTTCAATATGTTATTCAATAATTCTTCAGCTTGAGCAATACTTTATTCCCTGAAAACACAACCAACACAACTATCTAGGAAGTCCCTAGAAGCATCAGTTAGTCCATTATAGAAGATATCAAGTATTTCATTTTTCTTAAGAGGATGATCAGGCAAATCAATAAGTAGCTGGCAAAGCCCCCCCAAGCTTGTGGGAGACTCTCTTCTTTACTTTGCACAAAGTTAAATATTTCCTCCAAGGCAGCTTGTTTCTTATGAGCAGGAAAATACTTTCCAGAGAAGTGGTAAATCATATCCTGGGGACTACGCACACAACCAGGAGCAAGAGTATTGTACCAAGCTTGAGCATCACCCTCTAAGGAGAACGAAAATAATTTGAGAATAAAGTAGTAACGAGTTTTCTCATCGTGAGTAAAAAGGGTGGCTATGTCATTTAGCTTAGTGAGATGTGCCACAACAGTTTCAGTTTCATAACCATGAAAAGGATCAGATTCAACCAAAGTGATTAACTCTGGGTCGACAAAGAATTCATAATCCTTATCATCAATAAAGATAGGTGAAGTAGCAAACTTAGGATCACATTTCATTCTAGCATTCAGAGATTTTTCTTTATACTTGTGTAGTAATTTCTCTAGATCTTCTATATCATTACAAGGAAGAATATCTCTAGTTGCTTCTTCACCCATAACATAACCTTCCGGTACCTTAGGCAATTCATATCTAGGAAGGTTAGTTCTAGCAGGTATTTCAAGAGTTTCAGTTTCAAGCTCGTCATCGGATTCAACAACATCATGTTGTATTACTCTAGCAATTTGTTCATCAAGAAATTCATGAAGTGGCACATCATCATTATCAAGCAAGGTACTAGCATCATCGTAAGCATCATTCAGAGTAAAAGTAGCATCATCAATAACTTGCGACATATTAGAATTGATAGCATGTGGTGGTGTTGCAAGTTTACTTATAACAGAAGGTGAATCTAAAGCAGAACTGGATGGCAGTTCCTTACCTTCCCTCGTCTTTGAGGGAAATATGTTAGTCTTTGGATCCTTCAGATTCTTCATAGTGATAATATGATAATAATCCCAAGTGAATCAACAAATATAGCTATGCTCCCTGGCAACGGCACCAGAAAAAGGTCTTGATAACCCACAAGTATAGGGGATCGCAACAGTTTTCGAGGGTAGAGTATTCAACCCAAATTTATAGATTCGACACAAGGGGAGCCAAAGAATATTTGACGGTATTAGCAGCAGTTGTCAATTCAACCACACTTGGAGATTAATTATCTGTAGCAAAGTGATCAGTAGCAAAGTAGTTTGATAGTTTTGATAGTAGTGACATCAACAATAGTAATAGTAACAGTGATATCAGTAATTTTGTAGCAAGTGTAACAATAGCAGCAACAGTAGTAACTTATCAAGATCAATATGGGACAAATTCGTAGGCATTGGATTAGTTATTTTTGGATGATATTCATCATGTGACAGTTATAACCTAGGGCGATACAGCACTAGCTCCAGTTCATCGATATAATGTAGCCATGTATTCCGTAAATAGTCATACGTGCTTTATTAAAAGAACTTGCATGACATCTTTTGTCCTACCCTCCCGTGGCAGCGGGGTCGATATTGGTAACTAAGGGCTATTAAGGCCTCCTTTTAATAGAGAACCAGAACAAAGCGTTAATACATAGTGAATACATGAACTCCTCAAACTACGGTCATCACCGAGAGTGGGCCTGGTTGTTGTGACTCTGAGGTTGTCGGTTCATAATCGTAGTAGGTGACTATAACTTGCAAGATCGGATCTAGAACATGGATATAATGATGATAACATAAACGATCCAGATCTGAGATCATGGCACCTGGGTCCAGAGTGACAAGCATTAAGCATATCAACATCAATCTAAGAACATAGTGGATACTAGGGACCAGGCCCTAACAAAACTAACTCGATTACATGATGAATCTCATCCAACTCCTCACCGACCAGCGAGCCTATGAAGGAATTACTCACTCCCGGTGGGGAGTGCTACTTCTCGAGCTTGCGTTGTATTCCCTCGAAGAGGAAAGGGTGATGCAGCACAGTAGCGTAAGTATTTCCCTCAGTTTTTGAGAACCAAGGTATCAATCCAGTAGGAGACCACGCGCGAGTCCCTCGCATCAGCACAAACAAATAAGAACTCCGCAACCAACGCGATAAGGGGTTGTCAATCCCTTTACGATCACTTACGAAAGTGAGATCTGATAGATAGGATAGGATAGTGTTTTTGGTATTTTTGGTATAATAACTGAAAGTAAAGAAAGTAAATAAGCAACAGCAAAAGAAATTGAAGGGAAAGTAATATGATAAAGATAGACCCGGGGGCCATAGGTTTCTGATACGTCCATTTTGCATCATGCTTATGAGTTGATATTTATTGCATTATGGGCTGTTCATACATGTTTTGTCACAATACTTATGCCTTTTCCCTCTTATTTTGCAAGGTTTACATGAAGAAGGGAGAATGCCGGCAGCTGGAATTCTGGGCTGGAAAAGGAGCAAACTCTGGAAACCTATTCTGCACACTCCAAAAGCCCCGAAACTCCACAGAACATTTTTTCGGAAAATATAAAAAATATCTGGCAGAAGAAACCCACGAGGGGGGCCGCTGGCTGGCCTCGAGGGTGGGGGGCGCGCCCCCTTCCCAGGGCGCGCCCCCTGCCTCGAGGGCCAGCCGGTGGGCCCTAGGTGACCATCTTCTCCTATATGAAGCGTTTTGAACTGGAAAAAATCAAGAGAAGGCTTTCGGGACCAGACGCCGCCGTCTCGAGGCGGAACCGAGGCAGAAACCAATCTAGGGCTCCGGTAGAGCTGTTCTGCCAGGGATACTTCCCTCCGGGAGGGGGAAATCATCACCGCCGTCATCACCAACAACTCTCCCACCTTGGGGAGAGCTATCTTCATCAACATCTTCACCAACACCATCTCCTCTCAAATCCTAGTTCATCTCTTGTATCCAATCTTTGTATCAAAACCTCATATTGGTACCTGTGGGTTGCTAGTAGTGTTGATTACTCCTTGTAGTTGATGCTAGTTGGTTTATTTGGTGGAAGATCATACGTTCAGATCCATTATGCATATTAATATCCCTTTGATCATGAACAATATTATGTCTTGTGAGTAGTTGCTTTTGTTCCTGAGGACATGGGAGAAGTCTTGCTATTAGTAGTCATGTGAATTTGGTCTTCGTTCGATATTTTGATGAGATGTATGTTGTCTCTCCTCTAGTGGTGTCATGTGAACGTCGACTACATGACACTTCACCATTATTTGGGCCTAGAGGAAGGCACTGGGAAGTAATAAGTAGATGATGGGTTGCTAGAGTGACAGAAGCTTAAACCCTAGTTTATGCATTGCTTCGTAAGGGGCTGATTTGGATCTATATGTTTCAGGCTATGGTTAGGTTTACCTTAATACTTCTTTTGTAGTTGCGGATGCTTGCATTAGAGGTTAATCATAAGTGGGAGGCTTGTCCAAGTAAGGGCAGCACCCAAGCACTCGTCCACCCACATACCAAATTATCAAAGTACCGAACGCGAATCAGATGATCGTTATGAAAACTAGCTTGACGATAATTCCCATATGTCCTCGGGAGCGCTTTACCTTGCATAAAAGTTTGTCTAGGCTTGTCCTTTGCTATAAAAAGGATTGGGCCACCTTGCTGCACCTTATTTACTTTTACCGTTTGTCACTTCCTACCAATTATCTTATCACAAAACTATCTGTTACCTATAATTTCAGTGCTTGCAGAAAATACCTTACTGAAAACTGCCTATCATTTCCTTCTGCTCCTCGTTGAGTTTGACACTCTTACTTATCGAAAGGACTACGATAGACCCCCTACACTTGTGGGTCATCAAGACTCTTTTCTGGCGCCGTTTCCGGGGAGTGAAGCGCCTTTGGTAAGGAAAAATTTATATAGTGTGTTGAAATTTATTGTCACTTGTTACTATGGCTCAAAATTCTTTGAGGGGCTTGTTCGGGGTATCTTCACCCCGAGCAGAAGAGCAAAGAGTTGATCCTCAGCCTACTGCACCTATTGAAAATGTTTTCTTTGAGATTCCTTCGGGTATGATAGAGAAACTGCTTGAAAATCCCTATACAGGAGACGGGACGCTTCATCCCGATTTACATCTAATCTATGTGTATGAAGTTTGTGGATTGTTTAAGCTTGCAGGTATGCCCGAGGATGTTATCAAGAAGAAGGTTTTCCCTTTATCTTTGAAGGGAGACGCATTGACATGGTTTAGGCTATGCGATGATATGGGATCCTGGAACTATAATCGTTTGAAGTTGGAATTTCATCAGAAGTTCTACCCTATGCACCAGGTTCATCGTGATCGTAATTATATTTATAATTTCTGGCCTCGCGAAGGAGAAAGCATCGCTCAACCTTGGGGGAGGCTTAAGTCAATGTTATATTCATGCCCCAATCATGAGCTCTCAAGAGAAATGATCATTCAAAAATTTTATGCTCGGCTTTCTTATAAGAATCGCTCCATGCTCGATACTTCTTGTTCTGGCTCTTATATGATGAAGACTATTGATTTTAAATGGGATTTATTGGAAAGAATTAAATGCAACTCCGAAGATTGGGATCTCGATGAAGGTAAGGAGTCAGGTATGACCCCTAAGTTTGATTGTGTTAAAGCTTTTAAGGATACCGATGTTTTCCGTGAGTTTAGCACTAAGTATGGACTTGACTCTGAGATAGTAGCTTCTTTCTGTGAATCCTTTGCTACTCATGTTGATCTCCCCAAGGAGAAGTGGTTTGAATACCACCCCCCTATTGAAGTAAAAGTAGTTGAACCTATTAAAGTTGAAGAAAAGATTATCACTTATAATGTTGATCCAGTTATCCCTACCGCGTATTTCGAGAAACCACCTTTCCCTGTTAGGATAAATGATCATGCTCAAGCTTCAACTGTAGTCCGTAAGAGTAATACTAGAACATCTACACCCTCTGAGCAAATTAAAGTTGAACCTAGTGTTGCTATGGTTAAAGATCTCTTGGTAGAAGAGTTAGATTGGCATGTTATTTATCTCCAAGGAGAGTCTGCTAGAATAGCTAAACCCAATGCTAGGAATAGACATAAACCTGTTGTAGGCTTGCCTGTTATCTCTGTCAAGATAGGAGATCATTGCTATCATGGTTTATGTGACGTAGGTGCTAGTGCAAGTATTATCCCTCTTGACTTGTATAACGAAATTATGCATGATATTGCACCGGTTGAGTTAGAGGGGATTGATGTTACTATTAAGCTTGCTAATAGAGATACTATTTTACCAGTTGGGATTGTTAGAGATATTGAAGTTCTATGTGGGAAGGTTAAATACCCTGCTGACTTTCTTGTTCTTAGTTCCCCACAATATACTTTCTGTCCCATTATATTTGGTAGACCCTTCTTGAATACCGTTAATGCCAAGATAGACTGTGTGAAAGATATTGTCACTGTCGGATTAGGGGATACGTCTCATGATTTTAACTTTGCTAAATTCTGTAGACAACCCCTTGAAAAGGCACCATCCAGTAAGGATGAACTTATTGGTCTTGCTTCTATTGTCGTGCCACCTAATGATCCTTTAGAACAATACTTGCTAGACCATGAAAATGATATGCATATGAATGAGAGAAGGGAGATAGATGAAATATTTCTTACACAGGGACCCGTATTAAAAAACAACTTGCCTGTTGAAATCCTAGGGTATCCTCCTCCACCCAAGGGTGATCCCGTGTTTGAACTTAAACCCTTGCCTGATATCTTAAGTATGTTTATCTTGATGAAAAGAAGACATATCATGTTATTATTAGTGCTAACCTTTAAGAGCATGAAGAAGAAAGATTATTGAAAACTCTGAAGAAGCACCGAGCAGCTATTGGATATACTCTGGATGATCTTAAGGGCATTAGTCCCATTGTATGTCAACACAAGATAAAATTGGAAGAAAATGCTAAACTAGTTATTGATCATCAGCGCCGGTTAAATCCTAAGATGAAAGAAGTGGTAAGGAAGGAAATTCTAAAGCTTCTAGAGGCAGGTATTATCTATCCCATTGCTGATAGCCAGTGGGTAAGTCCTGTCCATTGCGTTCCTAAGAAATGAGGTATGACTGTAGTCTCTAATGATAAAGATGAATTGATCCTGCAAACAATAGTTACAGGTTATAGGATGGTAATTGATTTCCGTAAGTTAAATAAATCTAATAAGAAATATCATTACCCCTTGCCATTCATTAATCAAATGCTAGAAAGATTATCCAAACATACTCATTTCTGCTTTCTAGATGGTTATTCTGGTTTCTCTCAAATACCTGTGTCAAAGGGGGGGGGGGTCAAGAAAAGACCACCTTTACTTGTCCTTTCGGTACCTTTGCTTATAGACGTATGCCTTTTGGTTTATGTAACGCTCCTGCTACCTTTCAAAGATGCATGATGGCTATATTCTCTGATTTTTGTGAAAAGATTGTTGAAGTGTTCATGGATGATTTCTCCGTTTACGGAACTTCTTTTGATGATTGCTTAAGCAACCTTGATCGAGTTTTGCAGAGATGCGAAGACACTAACCTTGTCTTGAATTGGGAGAAGTGCCACTTTATGGTTAATGAAGGCATTATCTTGGGACATAAAATTTCTGAAAGAGGTATTGAAGTTGACAAAGCTAAAGTGGATGCTATTGAAAAGATGCCATGCCTAAGGATATCAAAGGTATACGAAGTTTCCTTGGTCATGCCGGGTTTTATAGGAGGTTCATCAAGGACTTCTCCAAAATTTCCAGGCCTCTGACTAATCTTTTACAGAAAGATATTCCTTTTGTCTTTGATGATGATTGTCTAGAAGCATTTGAAATACTTAAGAAAGCATTGATCTCTGCACCCATTGTCCAGCCTCCTGACTGGAACTTACCCTTTGAGATTATGTGCGATGCTAGTGATTATGCTGTAGGAGCTGTTCTAGGGCAAAGAGTTGATAAGAAATTGAATGTTATCTAGTATGCTAGTAAAACTCTAGATAGTGCCCAAAGAAATTATGCTACCATTGAGAAAGAATTTCTAGCAGTTGTGTTTGCTTGTGATAAGTTTTGACCCTATATCGTTGATTCTAAAGTAACTATTCACACTGATCATGCTGCTATCAAATACCTTATGGAAAATAAAGATGCTAAACCTAGACTTATTAGATGGGTTCTCTTGCTGCAAGAATTTGACTTGCATATTATTCATAGAAAGGGAGCTGAGAACCCCGTAGCAGATAACTTGTCTAGGTTAGAGAATATACTTGATGACCCACAACCTATTGATGATAGCTTCCCTGATGAACAACTAGCTGTCATAAATACTTCTCGTACTACTCCTTGGTATGCTGATTATGCTAATTATATTGTTGCTAAGTTTATACCTCCTAGCTTCACATACCAGCAAAAGAAAAAGTTCTTCTATGATTTGAGACATTACTTTTGGGATGACCCACATCTTTATAAAGAAGGAGTAGATGGTATTATTAGACGTTGTGTGCCCGAGCATGAACAGGAACAGATCTTACGCAAGTGCCACTCCGAAGCTTACGGAGGACACCATGCGAGAGACAGAACCGCACACAAGGTATTGCAATCCGATTTTTATTGGCCTACTCTCTTCAAGGATGCCCATAAGTTTGTCTTATCATGTGATGAATGTCAAAGAATCGGTAATATTAGTAGATGTCAAGAAATGCCTATGAATTATTCACTTGTTATTGAACCATTTGATGTTTGGGGCTTTGATTATATGGGACCTTTTCCTGCCTCTAATGGGCACACACATATCCTAGTTGCTGTTGATTACGTTACTAAGTGGGTAGAAGCTATTCCAACTAGTAGTGTTGACCATAACACCTCTATTAAGATGCTTAAAGAAGTTATATTTCCAAGGTTTCGAGTCCCTAGATATTTGATGACTGATGGTGGTTCACACTTTATTCATGGTGCTTTTCGTAAGATGCTTGCTAAGTACGATGTCAACCATAGAATTGCATCACCCTATCACCCACAGACTAGTGGTCAGGTAGAACTAAGTAATAGGGAGTTGAAATTAATCTTGCAGAAGACAGTTAATAGGTCTAGGAAGAATTGGTCCAAGAAACTAGATGATGCATTATGGGCCTATAGAACTGCATACAAAAATCCTACGGGTATGTCTCCATATAAGATGGTATATGGAAAAGCTTGTCACTTACCTCTTGAGCTGGAACATAAGGCATATTGGGCTATTAAAGAGCTCAGTTATGATTTCAAACTTGTCGGTGAAAAGAGACTATTTGATATTAGCTGTCTCGATGAATGGAGAACCCAGACCTACGAGAATGCCAAGTTATTTAAAGAAAAGGTTAAAAGATGGCATGACAAAAAGATACAAAAGCGCCAGTTCAACGTAGGTGATTATGTTTTGCTATTCAACTCTCGTTTAAGATTTTTTGCAAGAAAACTTCTCTCCAAGTGGGAAGGACCTTACATTATCGAGGAGGTCTATCGTTCCGGTGCCATAAAGATCAACAACTTCGAAGGCACAAATCCGAAGGTGGTGAATGGTCAAAGGATCAAGCATTAGATCTCAGGTAATCCTATAAATGTTGAAACTAATATTATTGAAACCATAACCCCAGAGGAACACATAAGGGACACTTTCCAGAATGATTTAGCCTTCGAAAAGGAAGAGGTACGTGATACGGTAAGTAAACCGACTCCAAAACAGTTCGAAAGGCAAATTTTCTCCGTTTTGGAATATTTAGAAAAATAGAAAAATATACCGTAGTCCGGAGGAGACACGAGGTGGCCTCAAGGGTAGAGGGCGCGCCCCCCCGCCTCGAGGGCACCCCGTGTGTCCCCTAGACTCCGTTTTCTTGTGGGTTACTCCTTTTGTTCGGGAAAAATTCATTATATATACTCCCGAAGGTTTTGACCTTTGTATCACGCAGAATTCTTCTGTTTTATTTTCGAGCTGTTTTCTGCTAGGGTTTTGCGAAGCTAGGCATCATGTCGTCTCCCTCCTCCAACAATGAAGGCAACGATGCTTGGCTAATGAAGATAGATCTGAAGAGAGAAGGACCCGAGGAGATCCACAAGGAGAAGAAGATCAAGATGGAGGTGTAGGATCCGGCTCCGGCAGTGGGAGAAGAAGACACCTCTAAATCCCTTCCTAATATCTTTACCTCAACTGAGCTAGAAGCTTTCAGGATGCTTGATTTAACTCAGATCCGCAACAAGCATCTCACAAGTGAAAATCTTTTGTTGAAGGATTACATAGCTGCTCTCGAAGGTATTATCCGCAAGCTGGAAGATCTCCTGCGCTCAATATATGAGGATCCCCCGTCAGTACTTGCAACTCCATCATCACCAACCCCGAAGAAGGATACATAATCATATGGGTATGGGCACTCCCCTTGGCAACTGCCAAGCTTGGGGGAGTGACCCCGGTATCGTATCACCATCACTCTTATCTTTACCGTTTTACTTAGTTCGATCCTTTTGGTAGTATCTTGATCTATTAGAATAAAGTTAGCATGATCTAGTTGTGAGATTTTGCTTTGTGAGCTTTATCCTTTGTAACCGAGTCCGTGAGCTATATAATACAGATTAGTGTTGAGTCAAGGGCTTGATTTCCTCACTTGGGTCATGATAAAAGAAAGAAAACAAAAGGAGAATCATAGAGATCATATCGACCTTATGGGAAGTAGTGACTTCACATATAAGAGTATGATAAATAAAAGTTGTTGGGAGGTGACAAACATAGTTTTGGTCATCGTTGCAATTAATAGGAAGTAATAAAAGAAGAGAGGCTTCACATACAAATATACAATCTTGGACATCTTTTATGATTGTGAGCACTCATTAAAGTATGACATGCTAAAGAGTTGATGTTGGACAAGGAAGACAACATAATGGGTTATGTATTTTTATATCCGAAATAAAGTATATTGTCATGGATATTCCAACATGTTGAGCTTGCCTTTCCCTCTCATGCTAGCCAAATCTCCTTGCACTAAGTAGAGATACTACTTGTGCTTCCATACATCCTTAAACCGAGTTTTGCCATGAGAGTCCACCATACCTACCTATGGATTGAGAAAGATCCTTCCAAGTAAGTTGTCATGTTGTAAACCCGCTAAATATGTATGATTTATTAGTGTGGGAGAAATTAGCTTTATACGAGCTTGTGATATGGAAGTAATAAAAGCGACGGACTGCATAATAAAGGTCCTTATCACAAGTGGCAATATAAAGCGAAGTTCTTCTATGCTAAGACTTTGTGCATCCAACCATAAAAACACATGACAACCTCTGCTTCCCTCTGCGAAGGGCCTATCTTTTATTCTTGTATTATAAGTGTCAAGGTGAGATCCAACTTTCCTTTTTCATTTTATCCTTTGGCAAGCACACTGTGTTGGAAAGATCCTGATATATATACCCACTTGGATGTAAGTTTTCATAATCTTTTATTGTTGACATTACCCTTGAGGTAAAAGGTTGGGAGGCAACACCATAAGCCCCTATCTTTCTCTGTGTCCGATTAAAACACCATAAACATAAGTATTACATGAGTGTGAGGAATTATGAAAGATTATATGATAGTTGAGTATGTAAGCTTGCTGAAAATCTCTTATATTGACTCTTTCCGATGTTACGATAAATTGCAATTGCTTCAATGACCGAGACCAAAGTTTGTTAGTTTCTGATGAAGTTTATGATGCATACTTGATATTGTGGATGAATTGTTACTTTTGCATAATGATCATATGACTACATTCATTTAAGTTGCTGTTATGAGAATGGTCATGATGCCCTCATGTCTGTATTCTGTTTTTATCGACACCTCTATCTCTAAACATGTGGGCATATTTTTCGATATCGGCTTTCGCTTGAGGACAAGCGAGGTCTAAGCTTGGGGGAGTTGATACGTCCATTTTGCATCATGCTTATAAGTTTATTTTTATTGCATTATGGGCTGTTCATACATGTTTTGTCACAATACTTATGCCTTTTCCCTCTTATTTTGCAAGGTTTACATGAAGAAGGGAGAATGCCGGCAGCTGGAATTCTGGGCTAGAAAAGGAGCAAACTCTGGAAACCTATTCTGCACAACTCCAAAAGCCCCGAAACTCCACAAAACATTTTTTCGGAAAATATAAAAAATACGTAGCGGAAGAAACCCACGAGGGGGGCCACTGGCTGGCCTCGAGGGTGGGGGGCGCGCCCCCCTGCCTCGAGGGCCAACCGGTGGGCCCCAGGTGACCATCTTCTCCTATATGAAGCGTTTTGACCTGGAAAAAAAATCAAGAGAAGGCTTTCGAGACGAGACGCCACCGTCTCGAGGCGGAACCGAGGCGGAAACCAATCTAGGGCTCCGGCAGAGCTGTTCTGCCGGGGATACTTCCCTTCAAGAGGGGGAAATCATCACCGCCGTCATCACCAACAACTCTCCCATCTTGGGGAGAGCTATCTTCATCAACATCTTCACCAGCACCATCTCCACTCAAACCCTAGTTCATCTCTTGTATCCAATCTTTGTATCAAAACCTCAGATTGGTACCTGTGGGTTGCTAGTAGTGTTGATTACTCCTTGTAGTTGATGCTAGTTGGTTTATTTGGTGGAAGGTCATATGTTCAGATCCATTATGCATATTAATATCCCTCTGATCATGAACAATATTATGTCTTGTGAGTAGTTGCTTTTGTTCCTGAGGACATGGGAGAAGTCTTGCTATTAGTAGTCATGTGAATTTGGTCTTCGTTCGATATTTTGATGAGATTTATGTGTCTCTCCTCTAGTGGTGTCATGTGAACGTTGACTACATGACACTTCACCATTATTTGGGCCTAGTGGAAGGCATTGGGAAGTAATAATTAGATGATGGGTTGCTAGAGTGACAGAAGCTTAAACCCTAGTTTATGCGTTGCTTCGTAAGGGGCTGATTTGGATCCATATGTTTCAGGTTATGGTTAGGTTTACCTTAATACTTCTTTTGTAGTTGCGGATGCTTGCATTAGAGGTTAATCATAAGTGGGAGGCTTGTCCAAGTAAGGGAAGCACCCAAGCACCGGTCCACCCACATACCAAATTATCAAAGTACTGAACGTGAATCAAATGATCGTGATGAAAACTAGCTTGATGATAATTCCCATATGTCCTCGGGAGTGCTTTACCTTGCATAAGAGTTTGTCCAGGCTTGTCCTTTGCTATAAAAAGGATTGGGACACCTTGCTGCACCTTATTTACTTTTACCGTTTGTCACTTGCTACCAATTATCTTATCACAAAACTATCTGTTACCTATAATTTCAGTGCTTGCAGAAAATACCTTACTGAAAACTACCTATCATTTCCTTCTGCTCCTTGTTGGGTTTGACACTCTTACTTATCGAAAGGACTACGATAGATCCCCTACACTTGTGGGTCATCAGTTTCACTAGTGGCTTCTCTCATGATAGCAGAATTCTACGGTGGGTGAACAAATTACTATCGAGCAATTGATAGAAAAGCACATAGTTATGAGAATATCTAGGCAAGATCATTATATATAGGCATCACATCCGTAACAAGTAGACCGAAACGATACAATACGTGCCTTGCTGCCCCTACTATCACTGGGAAAGGACACCGCAAGATTGAACCCAAAGCCAAGCACTTCTCCCATTGCAAGAACTATAGATCTAGTAGGCCAAACCAAACCAATAATTCGAAGGGACTTGCAAGGATATTATAATCATACATAAAAGATTTCAGAAAAGAATCAAATATTGTTCATAGATAATCTTGATCATAAACCCACAATTCATCGTATCTCGACAAACACACCGCAAAAAGATTACATCGAATAGATCTCCTCGAAGATCGAGGAGAACTTTGTATTGAGATCCAAAAAGAGAGAAGAAGCCATCTAGCTAATAAGTATGGACCCGAAGGTCTGTGGTAAACTACTCACAACTCATTGGTGAGGCTATGGTGTTGATGTAGAAGCACTCCGTGATCGATCCACCCTCCGGCGGAGCTCTGGAACAGGCCCCAAGATGGGATCTCATGTGAACAGAAGGTTGCGGCGGTGGAATTTGGGTTTTTCTATTGCCTCGATGTTTTCAGGGTATGTGGATATATATAGGAGGAAGGAGGGCATCAGGGGAGCCAGAGGGGGCCCACGAGGGTGGGGGGCACGCCTGCCCCCCTGGGTGCGCCCTGGACCCTCGTGGCCGCCTCTCTTGTTCCCTCGCGTGTACTCCAAGTCTTCTGGGTAGATACGGTTCCAAAAATAACTCTCCCGAAGGTTTCATTCCGTTTGGACTCCGTTTGATATTCCTTTTTTGTGAAACACTAAAATAGGAAAAAACACAATTTTCACTCGGCCTTGGGTTAGTAGGTTAGTGATAACCCTCAACCGTAAGGGATCGAGATAGTCTTCGCGGGTAAGAATAACCCAATTTATTGATTCGACACACGGGGAGCCAAAGAGTATTTATAAGCTTTAACAGTTGAGTTGTCAATTCAACCGCACCTGAAATATACTAACTTGCAACACAAGATAAGTGGCAACAGTGATATGATAGTGATGATAGTAATAGTAAAAAGTAAACAGTAAAAGTAAACAACAGTAGTAAATGGCAGAAGTAGCAACTAGTGACAAGCAAGGTTTAAAATACTGTAGGCTAGGGAGATGGATGGTTGGGCGTTGCATGGATGAGATAGATTCTAACTTGGGGCACGGCACACGGAAAAGTAATGATCATCTAGGCAAATATCAAACATTAGGCATGTATCCCGTAGGTAGTTGTACGTGCTTGCAATAAGAACTTGCACAACATCTTTTGTCCTACCATCCCGCTATGAACGGGGCCAAAAGGAACTAATGGATATTAAGGTGCTCCTGTCAAAGAGCACCGGAACAAAGCAATGAACTCAATGGATACATGTAATCCTCAAACTACGGACCATCCCCTTTGGTGTCCCAAGCTGTCACTTTTGGGATCGCCGGTTCCGAACCGTAACAGGTGCATACAACTCATAGATAGGATCAAGAACACAAATATATTCATGCAAACACATATGGTTCAGATCTGAAATCATGGCACTCGGGCCCTAAGTGTGAAGCATTAAGAATAACAAGTTGTAGCAAAGATGATAAACACCATACTAGATGATAGGCAACATGCCCCCAACAATCTGACGAACTATTACATGATCTAACTCATCCAATCCCTACCATCCCCTTCGCCTACAGCAAGGGAATTACTCACACATGAAGGGGGAAGTCATGGAGGGATGATGGAGTGGTGATGATGATGACGATGGCGACGATCTCCCCTCTCCGGAGGCCAAATCAGCCTCCAGATTAGCCCTCCCGAAGAAGAACAGAGGGTGGCGGCGGCTCCGCGATGAAAAACAGCGAAAGAACTTCCGATCTGGGGTTTCTGCGTCGGGAGGAAAAATACGGGCTAAAGTAGGGCACCAGGGGGTGTGGGCCCCATCCAGGCGCCCCCCGGCGCGGCCCAGGGGGGGGGGGGGCGCCCACAGGGCGCCTGGGCACCCCTGGCCCCCCTCTGGCCCCACTTCTGGCATTTGGTTTCTTCGGGTGCGTGGATTTTTCGTGGATTTTTCTGAGATGCTTAAAAATCCGTTTTCCTGCACACAAATAAATCATACAGGCAGCTCTGCTGAAAATAGCGTCAGTCCGGGTCAGTTTAGTCCAAATCATGCAAGAATGAGGTCATAACAATATCAAAAGTGTTTGGAAAAGTAGATACGTTTGAGACGTATCAACTCCCCCAAGCTTAGCATATTGCTTGTCCTCAAGCAATTCAGTTCAACGAACTGGACGCGACAAAGAAAACTTTGACAAACTCTTTTGCTTCATTAGATGTATATAAGCATGTGCTACGAAAAGAGTTCAGCAAGTATTAAAACAGTACTTATGAGAACAATGCAAGGAGCAATCCTTCTTTCAAGTGACCAGTCACAAATAATTAAGAGTAAATAATATATTACTGAAAATCAAGACAAGATCACATTGCACATAGCTTGAGCATATTAAGGTGGTATCTCGCTAGCCTCCATGAGTGAAGCAAAAATAAATGCAGAGACTCATCCAGAGTTTTAAAGGAGACTAGAGCTAAGAATTTCAGAATAAATCATATCACAAGTATGCAGAAGACAATGTAATACTTTGGGACAATGCACATTACACTCAGAATGACAATTATGCTCTCCTAGTCAGTGCTTTGAAGAAAGAAGATGAGACTCTCGAACCGTGGCTTTTATTGGCAAAGTTGAAAACCCGTGATCGGAAACAAAAACTAAACATGTACCAGAGCTCTTGGTTTTAAAAACAGAAGTAAATATGTTTTTGAGAGGTGCATATTTCGTCAACGAATGCTAGCAGATAACTCAATCACTTTTTAAGCTAGACAAGTCTCGAGGAACGGCTCCCGCATGAGGATGATCACATCCTCTTAATCTCTTTTGTTTACCACTGCCAAAGTTTTCTGATTTCTCATGAACAAAGCGTGAAGGAGGGTTTGTTTGTTATATTATCTTTTCGAGCCGGGCGCACTCAATGCCAGTTCCTTTTCATATTAGGGGTTTGCACATTATGCATGCAATCCAGGGGTGAAACTTGTCCAACTTAAAGAGATCATGAATTAACTACTACTTCCTCATGAGCTAAAACATAGGCACAAAAAGAGAAATGCTTTTGATTAATTTCGAGATGGTACATGAAAGTCTTTGTTAGGAATGGCAGGTAAATACCATATATAGGAAGGTATAGTGGACTCATATGGCATAACAGGTTTAAAGGTTTTGGATGCACAAGCAGTCATTCCGCTTAGTACGGGTGGAGGTTTAGCAAAAGACTGGGAAGCGACCAACTAGGGAGCAATAACGGTCATAATCATGCAGAGCGACAAAGCAACATTGAATCGGGCATGAAAGTGATATAACTATTCTAAAACTCAAAGATCATCAAGGCAAAGTAGACTTTTTAGTCTTAAACATGTGTAAGCATGTGCCAAGTCAATCCAAAAATTCTCTAAAGGGAAATACCACCTTAGTATGCCAGACTATGAACAGTGCGATGCATGTAGATCATTTCGATAACACATTACGTACTCTAGTTATTCGGGACTAGCCACAAGGAAAGCATGAACCACTGAAAGAGCATTGTAAACATAGCACTATGTCGCTACAAGCTGGTCTCTAGATCATAAGTACAGGCATATGTACAAAAGTAGAAACAGAAAGAGTTCATACCGGTCTTCCTTGTTGCTTCCTTTCAGTCGATCTTCGTCATTACTGCTTGTCACTTGCACGATCGAACGTAGGAAATATAATCAAATGCCATCACGGACTCGAGCTGATCTCTGAAAACAAAGCAAACTAAAGAGAGAAAGGAAATCTTTTTGAGTTTTTCAAAAGTTGAATAAAAAGCAAAAGAAAGAGAAAATCTTTTTTTTGTTTTTACAAATAGAGGAATAAAGAAGAATGGGCAAAAACTTCGAAAAGATCAAAGCGAATAAAACGGATAATACAATGAAAAAGTGAGAAGGGCACGTACTCCCCCAAGCTTAGGCTTTTGGCCTAAGTTGGTAGCAGCTACTGCCCCTAGGAGCCTCCTGCTCTAGGGGTATGGTGGTGAGACCAAGGGTCGTAGAAGGATGATGGCACGTACACCGAACTCCTCGGAGTCTCCCACGAGGAAGGTTCCGAGCGCCAAACAGAGGAAGACCCTTCACCAAACTCGGTGGCGGCCTCATCCTGAAAATGTGGTATCTCACCGTGCCTCTCCTTGTCGGGAACAACCCCCTCCATGGGGTTATGGAACTGATGCTGGACCATGAACTCATCGAACTGGACAACATCAAAGGACCATCCGTTCCTGCGAGAAAAATCAAACAAAAGAGGTGCAGGTAGACGGATCTCGCGTTCCGTGGTAGTTCCGAAACGCAAGATATAAACAAGGTTATCAAGCTCAGAACCCATGGTAACAAACTTATGCCTTTTCATAGCAGCAAGATCAAAGCTTAAATAAGTAAAAGGAGTATCATCAGGGTGTGGGGTGCCTCCAAGATGCTCTAAGATAAGCGTGGCATAAATGCCACCATATAAGTCCCCCTTGTTACCGTTCATAGCAAGGCGTCGAGCAATTAAAGTACCAATATTATAATCAGACCTCCCTGAGAGGGCTGCTGCCAGGATAGCAATATTCGGAGCAAAAATGCTGCTCGTGTTGTCACGAGCTAACACCCCTCTAGCAATATAATATGCAAAATACCTGAGGTGAGGAAACAAGATACTGGAGATCTTCGACCGATGAATATCCCTCGTACCCATGCTGCAGAGAGAGTTGATGACGGTTTTCAGCTCGGAGGGCTGAGTGGCCATCCTTGCCGTCCTCCCAACGTTCGGCACACCTATTACTTCACAAAAATTTCCCAGAGTCATGGTGATAAGATCATTATAAATTTTAAACTCAATAGCACCTGAATCAGGATTATATCTAAAACTGTTAATGAAACCGGAGGTGAGTTTCTGATACTGAGTAACACGGCTCGTGACGAGTCATGTCAAACCTGCATTAGCACAAAGATTATAAAACTCATCCTTGATTCCCGCAGCTTCCATGAATTCATCACATGGAAATGTCATCGCACGTGCTGGACTTGTGTCTTCCAACAACTCCAGGGGCACATGATCTTCATTATAGCTCACCCTAGCAGTCGATGGTGAAGCTGCGGCTCTAGTGACTCGATCGGAGCGTGCGGGCCTCCTCTTCTCAAGCCATCCTTTTGCCCTTCCTAACAAACCCATTTCTGAAATTTTTTACAATTTACAAAAACGAGGATTAAAACAAAGTGAGCTAAGGCAAACTACTCAACTCACTTGCCCAAGGCATAAACTTGCATCAAAACTCGGAAAACAACTTTCTACACATGCATGCAAGCTCATCTCTACAGCACCAAGAACTACTAAATTCTCACAAATGAGGCCACCAATCAAAAATCTAATTGGAGGGGTGGAGGAGTCACATACCAGGGAGTATTTGCTCAAAATTTCAGGTCAAATGATGGGCTGTAGAGAGAGATCGAAGAATCGCCCCCAAGAACAGCAAGAACAGCAAGAACAAGACCAGAACTCGGGTTTCTGGAAAAAGAGAGAGAGAGAGGGGAAGAAGAAGTACCTGGAGGGGGGTCCCGTGGGCCCTAGGCGCCCTGTGGGCGCGGCCAGGGGCTGGGCCGCGCCAGCTTGCCGCCTGGGCCACTGGTGGCCCCCCCTGGCTGGCCCCAGGACTTTCCGAGTCTCTCCCGTTGTGGAAATTTTCAATATAATTTTTCTGGAATTTTTCTGAAAACTTCACTGTTGAATTTTTTTCGAAGTTCAAAAAGCTGCGAAACTCTCTGAAAACTTGAAGCAGTTAGTAGTATTGTGAAGCTTCAAAAACATAGATACTTGGTACAGCAAGTATGACAACACTAAAAACAAATAAAAACATAGAAAGCTCAACTTTTTATCCATATAAAACACGTTCACTAGTAAGGTTGATCAAGTCTTACCAACAAACAAGCGGTATATAGAACAAAAAGTCTCACCTCCTACGAAGTAATCACTGAACTTTTACCTTGATGGACATTGTCCCTACCATGATAGTTTTGTATTTGTGAGGCACATGTAGTGGACAGTCCCATTCTCCAATTTTCACGGTCTCGATATTCTCTATAGAGTTGAGGGCATGCCTCCTGTCGGTCTTCTTCGGAAAATATACCGTGTGTTCTTTATCATTCACATGAAAGGTAACCTTCCCTTTGTTGCAATCAATAATAGCACCTGCGGTGTTAAGGAAAGGTCTACCAAGAATAATGGACATGCTCCCATCCTCGGGCATGTCAAGCACAACAAAATCAGTAAGAATTAAACAATTAGCAACTTCAACTGGAACATCCTCACAAATACCTATCGGAACAGCGGTTGACTTGTCAGCCATCTGAAGGGAGATATCTGTAGGAATTAGTTTCTCTAAGCAGAGCCTCTCGTAAAGAGAGAGAGGCATAACACTCACTCCTGCTCCAAGATCACATAAAACAGTTTTGACATAATTATTCTTTATGGAGCAAGGGATGGTGGGTATACCTGGATCACCGAGCTTCTCAGGAATCTTTCCACTGAAAGAATAGTTAGCAAGCATAGTAGATATTGCATCATTAGGAACTTTTCTTTTGTTAGTGACAATATCTTTCATATATTTTGAATAAGGAAGTAACTTAATAGCATCAGTCAAAGGAATTTGAAGAAAAAGAGGTTTAATCCATTCACAAAACTTATTGTAATGCTCTTCTTCTTTAGATTTGATGGACTTACCTAGAAAGGGCATGGGTTTCTGTACCCATGGTTCTTTCTCCTTCCCATGTTTTCTTGCGATGAAGTCTTCTTTAGTGTACCTCTTACGTTTGTCAGGTGCTTCTTCTTCTCGAACTTCAGGCGGATCATTCTTCTCATTATCATTACCTTCAGGTTCAGCACCGTCTTCAGTCTCAGCATCGGAGATAGATACACTGTTGGGATCAATAGCTGGCTCTTCATTTGCAATAGAATCATTAGAATTGTCAGTCTCTTTATGTTTCTTCTTCTTATTTGGAGAGACAACAATTTCTTCTTCCTGTATTTGAGAATCTTGCTCGATTCTCTTCGGATGTCCCTCTGGATAAAGAGGATCTTGAGTACTAGTTCCTCCTCGGGTCTTAATCCCAAAAGCCTGCAATTTATCTTGTTTGGCATTGTTAGCAAGCAAATCTCTTTGCACATTAGAAATTTGATCAAGCTGAGTTTGAACCATATGAAAATGCTTCACAAGACATTGAACATCATTAACCGTTCTATCTAAAACACCAAGCAACTTTTTGATAGCAAGGGAATTATCATGCAACTGACTTTCTATCCTCTCATTAAAATGATTCTGTTTCATAATAAAATTATCAAACTCATCTAAACATTGATCAGGAGGCTTACCATGAGGGATGTCACTTGCGTTGAAATCTAAAAGAGAGTGTACCTCTACCATAGGAGGGTGAGTGGTAGGCTCACACAACTTCTCAATAGGGGGTAGATTATTCACGTCTTCAGCTTTAATACCTTTCTCTTTAATAGACTTCTTTGCTTCTCGCATATCCTCGGGGCTTAGAACAAACATGCCCCTCTTCTTCGTTGGTGGAGGTGGTTCAGGGATGGACCAATCTTCATGGTTTTTGGCAATCCTGCCCATTAGATCTTCCGCATCGTCCGGTGTTCTTTTCCTGAAAACACAACCAGCACAACTGTCCAAATAGGACCTAGATTCATCAGTTAGACCAGCATAGAATATATCAATTAATTCATGCTTAGGAATTTCATGTCCTGGTCTAGCCCGAATCAAACCGCAGTACCTCCCCCAAGCTTTAGGGAGGGACTCATCCTGCAACTGTTTAAAGTTGTAAATTCTTTGTAAAGCAGCATGTTGCATATGAGCAGGAAAGTACTTATCAACAAAAGAGTGAGCTAAGTCCCGAGGACTCTTAATGGATCCGCATGGAAGTGAATCATACCATGCTTTAGCGCCTTCCTTCAAGGAGAAAGGAAGAAGCTTGGTCACATAAAAGTAGCGTATCTTCTCATCTGTGGTAAACAGGCTACCTAGCTCACCAAGTTTAGTTAGGTGTGCAATAGCATCATCATTTTCTCTGCCATGAAAGGGGTCAGCTTCAACCATAGGTATAAGTGAAAGATCAACAGAGAAATCAAAATCAGGATCATCAATGCATATAGGAGATGTAGCAAACTCAGGATTAGGAACGGTTTTGTTTTTCAAAGAGTGTTTTCCAAATATTTTCTTAATAGTTTCAGGGTCAGAGCCGGCAAACTCTGTCAGTTCCCTGCATAAATCTTCATCAAGTATATAGTAATCATCATCAAGGAGCCTCTCCTGGAGTTTACTCAAATCAGGATAATCATAAGTTTCACCAATAGGGTAGCGAGTAACAGGAAGTTCAATTCCATATTTCTCAGCAGCAGCAGTAATTTGTTTCTCAAGAGCATACCCAAGCGAACTAATATCATCATCAAAAGTAGTAGAAGCATCATCAAGTAGACATAGTAACAGATTCAGTAGGAGCATCATGTGGTGGTGGTGAGGCAAACTTACTCATAACAGAAGGTGAATCAAGAGTAGCACTAGTGCTCAGAGCAGTACCTCTTCTTGTAGTGGATAGTAAGATCGGAACCTTGGGGTCACCTTTCTTACCCATAGTGAATAAAGTGCAGCAGGTAGGATACCTCAAGTAGACTTGTAAATATTGCTATGCTCCCCGGCAACGGCGCCAGAAAACGGTACTTGATAACCCTCAACCGTAAGGGATCGAGATAGTCTTCGTGGGTAAGAATAACCCAATTTATTGATTCGACACACGGGGAGCCAAAGAGTATTTATAAGCTTTAACAGTTGAGTTGTCAATTCAATCGCACCTGAAATATACTAACTTGCAACAAAAGATAAGTGGCAACAGTGATATGATAGTGATGATAGTAATAGTAAAAAGTAAACAGTAAAAGTAAACAGCAGTAGTAAATGGCAGAAGTAGCAACTAGTGACAACCAAGGTTTAAAATACTGTAGGCTAGGGAGATGGATGGTTGGGCGTTGCATGGATGAGATAGATTCTAACTTGGGCACGGCACACGGAAAAGTAATGATCATCTAGGCAAATATCAAACATTAGGCATGTATCCCGTAGGTAGTTGTACGTGCTTGCAATAAGAACTTGCACAACATCTTTTGTCCTACCATCCCGCTATGAACGGGGCCAAAAGGAACTAATGGATATTAAGGTGCTCCTGTCAAAGAGCACCGGAACAAAGCAATGAACTCAATGGATACATGTAATCCTCAAACTACGGACCATCCCCTTTGGTGTCCCAAGCTGTCACTTTTGGGATCGCCGGTTCCGAACCGTAACAGGTGCATACAACTCATAGATAGGATCAAGAACACAAATATATTCATGCAAACACATATGGTTCAGATCTGAAATCATGGCACTCGGGCCCTAAGTGTCAAGCATTAAGAATAACAAGTTGTAGCAAAGATGATAAACACCATACTAGATGATAGGCAACATGCCCCCAACAATCTGACGAACTATTACATGATCTAACTCATCCAATCCCTACCACCCCCTTCGCCTACGGCAAGGGAATTACTCACACATGAAGGGGGAAGTCATGGAGTGATGATGGAGTGGTGATGATGATGACGATGGCGACGATCTCCCCTCTCCGGAGGCCAAATCAGCCTCCAGATTAGCCCTCCCAAAGAAGAACAGAGGGTGGCGGCGGCTCCGCGACGAAAAACAGCGAAAGAACTTCCGATCTGGGGTTTCTGCGTCGGGAGGAAAAATACGGGCTAAAGTAGGGCACCAGGGGGTGTGGGCCCTACCCAGGCGCGACCCAGGGGGGGGGGAGGGGCGCGCCCACAGGGCGCCTGGGCACCCCCTGGCCCCCCTCTGGCCCCACTTCTGGCATTTGGTTTCTTCGGGTGCGTGGATTTTTCGTGGATTTTTCTGAGATGCTTAAAAATCCGTTTTCCTGCACACAAATAAACCATACAGGCAGCTCTGCTGAAAACAGCGTCAGTCCAGGTCAGTTTAGTCCAAATCATGCAAGAATGAGGTCAAAACAATATCAAAAGTGTTTGGAAAAGTAGATACGTTTGAGACGTATCAGTTAGTCCCAAAAATAATATAAAAGTGTATAATAAAGCCCATTAAACATCCAAAACAGAATACATAATAGCATGGAAGAATCAAATATTATAGATACATTGGAGACGTATCAAGCATCCCCAAGTTAATTCCTGCTCGTCCTCGAGTAGGTAAATGATAAAAACAGAATTTTTGATGTGGAATGCTAACCAACATTATTCTCAATGTAATTTCTTTATTGTGGCATGAATGTTCAGATCCGAAAGATTCAATACAAAAGTCTATATTGACATAAGAATAGTAATACTTCAAGCATACTAACAAAGCAACCATGTCTTCTCAAAATAACATGGCCAAAGAAAGTTCATCCCTACAAAATCATATAGTTAGGCTATGCTCCATCTTCGTCACACAAAATATTCCAATCATGCATAACCCCAGTTTCAGCCAAGCACTTGTTGTTGGAAATATGCCCCAGAGGCAATAATAAAATGGTTATTATTATATTTCCTTGTTCATGATAATTGTCTATTGTTCATGCTATAATTGTATTATCCGGAAACACTAATACATCTGTGAATACATAGACCACAACATTACCCTTGTGAGCCTCTAGTTGACTAGCTCGTTGATCAATGGATGGTCACGGTTTCCTGACCATGGACATTGGATGTCATTGATAACGGGATCACATCATTAGGAGAATGATGTGATGGACAAGACCCAATCCTAAGCATAGCACAAGATCGTGTAGTTCGTATGCTAAAGCTTTTCCAATGTCAAGTATCCTTTCCTTAGACCTTGAGGTTGTGCAACTCCCGGATACCGTAGGAATACTTTGGGTGTGCCAAACGTCACAACATAATGTGTGGCTATAAATGTACACTACGGGTATCCCCGAAAGCATCTGTTGGGTTGGCACGAACCGAGACTAGGATTCGTCACTCCGTATGACGGAGAGGTATCTCTGGGCCCACTCGGTAAGACATCATCGTAATGAGCTCTATGTGACTAAGGAGTTGGTCACGGGATGATGTGTTATCGAACGAGTAAAGAGACTTGCCGGTAATGAGATTGAACAAGGTATCGATATACCGACGATCGAATCTCGGGCAATTACTATACCGGTAGACAAAGGGAATCATATACGAGATTGATTGAATCCTTGACATCGTGGTTCATCCGATGAGATCATCGTGGAACATGTGGGAGCCAACATGGGTATCCAGATCCCACTGTTGGTTATTGGCCAGAGAGATGTCTCGGTCACGTCTGCATGGTTCCCGAACCCGTAGGGTCTACACACTTAAGGTTCGATGATGCTAGGGTTATAGGGAATATATGTACGTGGTTACCGAATGATGTTCGGAGTACCGGACATCACAGGAGTTTCGGAATGGTTCGGAGGTAAAGAATTATATATAGGAAGTGAGGATTTGGCCACCGGAAGTGTTCCGGGCATCACCGGTAATGTACCGGGACCACTTGAAGGGTTCCGGGGGTCCACCGGGAGGGGCCACCAGCCCCGGAGGCCTGCGTGGGCCAAGAGTGGGAAGGGACCAGCCCCTTGGTGGGCTGATGCGCCTCCTACCAAGGCTCAAGGTGCAGGGAAGAGGAGAGGGGGCAAACCCTAGGCGTAGATAGGCCTTAGGGCCCACCCTAGGCGCGCCCCCTCTCTCCCCCCTCTGGCCGCCCCTCCCAGATCCAATCTGGGGCTGCCGCACCCCCTAGGGAGGGAACCCTAGATGGGGGCAGCCCCTCCCCTTCCTCTATATATAGTGGGGTTTTGGGGCTGCCAGACACATGAGTCTCTCTCTCTCTCTCTCTCTCTCTCGGCGCAGCCTTACCCCTCTCCCTCCTCGTCTCTCATAGTGCTTGGCGAAGCCGTGCTGGAGTGCCACGCTCCTCCACCACCACCACGCCGTCGTGCTGTTGCTGGACGAAGTCTTTCCCAACCTCTCCCTCTCCCCTTGCTAGATCAAGGCGCAGGAGACGTCACCGGGCTGCACATGTGTTGAACGCGGAGGCACCGTTGTTCGGTGCTTAGATCGGATTCGGCCGCGATCTGAATCGCTTCGTGTACAACTCCACCGACCACGTTCTTGCAACGCTTCCGCATCGCGATCTTCAAAGGTATGAAGATGCACTCCCCTCTCATTGCTAGTAAACTCCATAGATAGATCTTGGTGATGCGTAGAATTTTTTTGAATTTCTGCAACGATCCCCAACAGTGGCATCATGAGCTAGGTCTATGCGTAGTTTCTATGCACGAGTAGAACACAAGTTGTTGTGGGCGTATATTTTGTCAATTTACTTGTCGTTACTAGTCTTATCTTGTTTCGGCGGCATCGTGGGATAAAGCGGCCCGGACCGACCTTACACGTACGCTTACGTGAGACAGGTTCCACCGACTGACATGCACTAGTTGCATAAGGTGGATAGCGGGTGTCTGTCTCTCCCACTTTAGTCAGATCAGATTCGATGAAAAGGGTCCTTATGAAGGGTAAATAGTAATTGGCATATCACGTTGTGGTTTTGGCGTAGGTAAGAAACGTTCTTGCTAGAAACCTATAGCAGCCATGTAAAAACTTGCAACAACAATTAGAGGACGTCTAACTTGTTCTTGCAGCATTGTGCCGTGTGATGTGATATGGCCAAAAGGAAGTGATGAATGATATATATATATATATATATATATATATATATATATATATATATATATATATATATATATATATATATATATACAGCCGGTCTATTCTCATAACATTATGAGAATAATATTCTCATAACACTTCCGAACTGCATTGCAAAAATGCATTGGAGAACTATGCGCACTGCTTCCGTCTTCTGCTGTGCACCACATAGAGGTGCAGCAGGAAACATTCATTTAGCATCGTTTCTGTCTAGTTTGAGTGATTTCTACTGGTTTATTCGTGCTTGCGCTTATTTAATTTGTGGTTAAGCACTGAATTCTGCGAGAAAACGACGAAAATCCTTGGATTTTGGCGGATCTGCGTCCGTTCGTCCGCTTTTCTCTGTTTCTCTGTTCCTCCAGTGCGGATCGAAATTGCTGCGTTTTGTATGTAATATTCTGTTGTTTTCGGCATTTACGGGGCTGCTCTTGATCTATCCGTATAAATTGGAGCGGATTAAGTTGTTATTTTGGAAGAATTTTAAGTTTTCTGTCCACGTTTTTTTGCGGCGTGACTGGCTCTGGTCGTTTATCAAAGATGTTCTTTGAGTTTTTTTGCATTATATAGTTGTTAGAACTGCATCGCAGGCTGTGTTTTTCGTCTGTGAATCGCGGTCAAGAGCGGTGGACTGCAGTAATATGCAAATGCGCGTTTGAATTTTTTGTAGTGCGGCGAACTGCATTAATATGCAATGCGAGCCTGTATGAACTGCATTACAGCCACCGGGGTGTCGGGGGACTAGTTTGATTAGTTTTTTTGCTTTTGTTAAGCGCGGCGGACTGCAGCAATATGCATTGCGGAATGCATTTTGTTATGTAACCGCACTGCTTTATTTGTCGTTTTTTTTGTGTTGTTTGTTTTACATATATATATACTGGTGGGTCAATTGGCTCCCCTCCCACCTTATCCCTGGCGGCTCCCATCTCATCTTATCCGTGGCGGCGCCACTCCTGCTCGATCTGTTTTTTCTCCCAACCAGATCTGTTTTTCGCCTGGCAATGGATTGCGCGTGCGGCTGCCTGGCAAGGGTGGAGCCGATGCTGGAGACATGCGTTTTTTCTGAATGTTTGGTTCTGAACCAGAAGCAGCGGCATAGCGCTCTCTGTTCTATTCTATATTCTTCAGGTATTGGATTTCGGGCTCCATTCGTCCATCAGTTGACTGACGATGATGTCAGTGTTTCATGGGTATGTATTTCTCGGATATTCTTTTTCATGTGTTGTTTGTAGTTAACGCTACCTGAATTTTTGTAGGAGTGTTAGTTTTCTGAAGAATTTTTTTTGCTACCAAGTATAAGCGAACTGCTTTTCCCGTAGTAGTTTTTTTATGAACATTGTAGGAGCAGCAGCAATGTTTGTCTAGTCAATATTATTACGTGTTGAAATCAATATTTTTTTATGAAAGATTGTAATCTTTTTCTTAGTTGTTCTTATATTTTTTTTCTGTTCTTGTTGTTTTTCTTTGCAGAAATTCCCTTCTGGTCTAGTGAGGGTAACAGAAAGCTGTGTTAATTTGGTGTTGGTCAGCAAGAATGAATATCATGATGTTGATGTTATGTATTCTGTTGGCTCTGATGATTGTTTGGTTCTCAAAGATGGCTGGAAGGAATTTGTGGAGGAAGCTGGTCTTCAGGCAGGGGATGTTGTGATGGCTATGTTTTTTAGGCATGCAAAGTGTTTGGAAATCAAGTTAAATTTGCTTTAGATCAGTCTCGCTTGAGCAGCAGCAGCATGAGACATTTTTGTTGTAATAATCTGACATTTTTTTGCGTGGCTTCTAGTGTTTTTTCTTATGAGAATTCTGAGTATAAGTGAACTGTTTTTTTACATATAGTCTTTCATGTGCATCCTATCAGCAGCAGCAGTTTCCTTTTTTTTAACCCATAGAGGGAACTAGAGTTTTTTTAATAAAAGAGCACAGCATCAACCTTCTTAACAGGGAGCAGTTTTGTGAAAGAATTGTCTATGTGAACTGCTCTGATAGTTTTGTTTTTTATGTGTATCCTAGATACAGCAGCAGTTTTGAAGCAATATACACACTGAAAACATACTACGGAGAACTGCATATATTTGATAGATAGAAACCACGGTTCTGCGGTCATAATTAACATAGTACATCATCAAGCAAACTAACGCAACACAAGCAAACATTGTCCCAAAGCAAACTAGAACGAAAGCAAACTAATCTACATACGCAGAGGAAACTAAATCGAGCACTTGCGACAGGAATCGTTGGGTTTCAGCATCTGTCCTGCTTCACCAGTTCCACCCGTTGGAGTTGGAGGTGGAAGTTGATCCGCCCTTGCCCCACCCCCTCCAGGAAGACCTCGGGCGCTTCCCGGTCTTCTCTGTTTCAGCGCGCGTGAGGCCTTTCTTCATGGTGCTAATTCTGTTCCATATCTCGAACGCAGCGTAGGCGTCCTTGGCAGCATACTCGACGTGCTTGGTGCTGAGAATGGAAGTCCACAGGCTGTGGTCGTGGTCTGTCATCTTCATCTTCATGTCTGCGTACTCGTCGTCGATGATCGCAGCAGCTACATCGCCCAGCGAGTCCAGTGGCTTCGTTCCATCAGGCACCCTCCAGTTCGTCTGGATGTCGATGAAGTTGGCGACGTTTAGGTCGCAGGCTGCGAGCTTCTGCTTGTCCTGCTCGATGGCGAAGCCAGCGAACTCGAACCTAGGGAAAGTGAACCGCAAGTTATACCTTTCGGAACTGCATACACGGGCATATAGAACTGCAACGCGTACTCGGCAGAGAGAATTGCTTACCTTGGGTCGTCGAGGAACCTGTCGAAGGGGACGCATCTCTTGCCCAATGTACCACATACCTAGAAAACAAGCACTGGCTGGTACTTGCCGATGGATAGTTGAACCACGGCCGCTCTGCGGTGGTCGGGTGTGTACTCCACGTCGATGCCGACGATCTTCTGGCGGCGCCGCTGGAGAAGTGTCTTGAACTCTTCGACGTACGTCGCCATGACGGCGACGTCGGTGGTGTAGATCACCTTCAGCTTCGTGTTCCCGTGCGCATGCACGGCGTCGTAGGTTCTGCTGAACCCCATTGCTGCAAAGAGGAGGTACAGGAGGAGGAAGGCGCAGCGTCGTGTGTTTTTGTGCGGACGGCCTGTTCGATGGAGCGCGGGATTTAAATGGGAGCGGCAGCAACTTCTGCCGAGGACACGATCTCTTCTCCCAACCGTGTAGGCGATCGTGGGTTCGTGATGATCCTGGCGTTCGTGCGGCGTGCAACCGTCGGGATAGAGGAGGGGCGGGGCGCGGGCGCTTCGGGCGATAGTGGGCGCATTTATTTTAGGGCAGGCGAACCGAATCGTCCGCCGTAAGCGAACTGCATCGCTTCAGAAGCGTAATCGTTTCCCGTAAGCGAACTGCATCGCTTCAGAAGCGGAATCGTTTTTGTTTACATTTTTTTGCACTAAGCGCACTGCACTGTGTACTCGAAGGTTACTGCACTGAAGCTTTTAAACGCACCACGCACACACTGCAGTGTATTTGTTTATCCTAGCCTGACTCTACATTTTTTCTTTTCTATCTGCTTTTCTGTACTGATTCACGTTCATGGTCAGATTCTATACGAGCAAGAGAACTGCATTTCTCAAAATGACATTCCGATGTCGGGTTTTTCATATAGAAGAGAACCGCATTATGAGAGTGGAATTCTCATCTTATTTTCTTTTTTCATATAGAAGAGAACTGTATATTATTACACGATAACGATATATATAAATGATGAAGTTAATATGTTTTTTTAAAATGCAAAACTGCATATGTGTTTTGATCTACGCCCTTTTCCTGGTGCTTCTTCACAGATTGTGCACTGCATTTGTTTCAACGTTTGTTGCTGCTTCTGTCTTGCTCTTGTTGTTCGCGTTACCCCTCGTAACGGGACCGTGCGACCGCGACGCTTGCCTACGCGCTGGATTATGCGTTCTGTCTCTCCCCTTCGTTTTTGATGATGGTTCTTCGATTTCTTCATCTGCTTCTTCTTCTTCCTCGTCTTCTTCTTCTTCTTCCTCATCTTCCTCCTCGGTTTCATCAGCTTTGCTCGCTTCCTCACTCTCTTCTCTGTCAGCATCTTCTTCGTCATCTTCTTCGTTATCTTCTTCATCTTTCTCCTCTGTTCTATTTGGACAAGTTCTCGCGTTATGCTTCTCTCTTGTTGCAGACGCTACATAGTCTTCTCTTTGGCGTATCATCTTGTTGGTCAGCTTGGTGATTTGTGGTGGCATTTTCAGCCTGGATTTGTTTCAGCCTCTCCTCACATGTTCTTGAGTTGTGTCCCGCAATCTTATTGCATGATTTACACATCCTTACCCCCAGTGGTCTTCCTTCGCTGTCCAGTTCCGGCTCAGGCCTGCTATTTTTTCTAGGGCTTTTTTCATTTGCTGTAGCTTTTTTATTGGCTGACTTGCTCTCTTTCTTTCTCCCTTTTGTGTTTGAAACCGGCGGGGGAAGAATTGTGTCATCCATATTATGAACTGCACCATCAGCAGCATGTTCCTGCTCCTTTCCTTGGACTTCACCCCGCGCATCCATTATCTTCTCTGCCTCTTCTTCTTCTTCATTTATTACGTTCACTTCTTGTATGAGTTTTCTCATCCCAGCTAAAGCTCTGTTGTAACCTCTATCCGACTTGACACCTCTGTTCGCCAGGTCCATTGCAGTTTCTGCAAGTAGTCTCCTACGGCAGAACATCGAACTCCCATCCGGAGCAGTTTGCTCATAGTCTCTGCGGTCAAAAGTTGGATTTTGGCGTGCGTTCCGTGTGTATCTCTTCAATATGTACTGTTCAGGTATCTTGTCCACCCGCAGCTGATCCAACATGCAAATGATGTGCACGCAGAACAGGCCTGCAGCAAAAGAAATTTTTTGGGTTACTCGTACTAGCAAACTTCACATAAATAGGCAACATTTTTTAATTTTTTTGGTTTTTGTGAACTGCATTATAAATAGGTCCTGTGTCTGCTGCTATAGTGAACCTCACTATATATTTTTTTGTTTTTAATCTCTTTTTTTTGCTACGAGCAATAAGTGAACTTCATTTTGTTTTACGTGTGCTTATTTTTTTTGTTTTCCTGTATCACTTACCTGTGTGTGTCCACAGCTTGCATTCGCATTCGTAGATACCGTTCGTCACATCAGCAACCACCTGGAACTCGTGTCTTGCCCAATCAAAATCATCAGACCGGTTGTAGTGGCGCACCAAATATTTCGTTGGGTTGTTAGTGGACTGCTCTGATCTGAAGGCTGTGCTGTGGTAGTGCGTTTGCTTGAAGTCAGCAAAGACCGCCCTGGTGTAAATCTTGGAGAGCTGAACCTCGAATCCAAACTGAGTAGTAGTCTTTATCTCCGTCTGTGAAACAAAGAAAACCAGTTAAGTAGTTGTCTTTTTTGCAGCAAAAATCAAGAAAGCGAGTATTTGTTTTTATTAATTGCTGATCCATCTCTGAAAATTTTGTTCTGTTTTATATACCTCGTTAGCTATGGTCTCCGCGTGCTCGACGCCCTTCCTTGTCTAGATGCACCTGTCCACCTGGGACGCAAAGATGTGCAGGTCGTGTCTTTCCTTGACAAAGTTCCTCTTCAAGATCCGGTTCATGCTTTCACTTCTCTGTGTCGACGTCATCCGTGCACAGAACACCTCCTTGTAGTAAGTCGATATCCATTCTTTTCTGTCTGCCCACAGCGCCTTCATAATCTCATCATTTTGCAGGTTATACTTTCCCATGAGCTCACGCCAAGCGCGTTCAAACTTTGATGGCATCAGTGGGTGGTTGAGAACGGAGGTCAGCTCATCCTTGAATTTCTCATAGGCTTTGTACGGCAAGGACAGGTGATCCTTGTATTTTTTCAGTATATGCCAACGGCATAACTTGTGCAGCGTGCCTACGAGCGTACTTTTTATCGCGGCATCCATGGAGGGGCATTGATCTGCATGTTTTTGAAAAAAAACAAGCATCGAGTTATTGAGAGAACTGCATATCCTTTTTCTGCTTTTTTTCATTTTTTTTTTCATTGGATGTAAGAAATGTACTACAAAACTTGGCAGTGAACTGCATTGTTATTTGAGTTCACTCTTTTTTTTCAGTATACCTGTGAGTATGCAGATTGGCCGCTTGTTGTTCATGCAACGCAAGAACGTCCGGAACACCCACTCGAAAGTCGGTATTGTTTCGTCTCTGATGAGAGCCACAGCGAATATTGTACTTTGGAGGTGGTGGTTGACTCCAACGAAGACGCCCAGAGGCATGTGGAACTTGTTGGTCTTGTATGTCGTGTCAAATGTGACACAATCTCCAAAATCTTCGTACGAACCCCTGCAGCTGGCGTTCGCCCAGAATATGTTGCGCACACGGTTATCGACATCTTTGTCGTAATCATAGAAGAACTCTGGGTTTATTTGCTGCATCTTCTCAAAGAAAGCTAGGAGTTTCTTCACATCGTCCTCTGTTTCCTCCCCCGCGAATTGGTGCTTCCTGCAGTTCGAAATAATAATATACTTGCAGCATTAGGGACATACAGAAAATGCACAAAGCGAACTGCATGAAATAGACGAGATATCGTTTTTTGTTTTAGTGAACGTACCTGTTCACCCAGTCACGGCTGGTGCGCCCCATAAAGTGCAGTCCTCCTGACATCCTCGACAGGGTTGACATCATCTGCGTGTGCGTGAGGTTGTCGCTCTGCATGTCCTTCACTAGTTTATCGAGCAACGGGTCATCCGTCTTATGCGAGTGCATGTGCAGAAGCATAGCCGGGCTGTCAATCATCCTGTGGTTGTGATTGAGCTCAATCTCTACTATCACAAACACATCCTTTATTTTTTTCAATCTCATCCCCGCCTTGCAGCCAGTCCTCTTTGATATTTTTTCCCGCTTTCTGTCATAATCAGTGACAGTTTGTTTGCTTCTGCCTTCCTTTGAGCACACGATGTATCTGTTTGTTCTGTATCCGCCGTTTTTGCGTGTGCCGAAGCCTGCATGCCTCGCATACGTGTTGTAGAATTCTCGCGCCGCATCTTCTAATGTGAACTGCATACCTTTCACAGGCACACGTTCTAGGAGCATGTTCTCATCCTGCACACATACAACACGGAATGTTTCTTTTTTTGTTAATGAGAATGCACAAGCTGAAACTATGCGTAATAACTGAACTGTAGTAGTCAGGCAAGGATGCTTACGTGCGTGTACTGTTTTTCTTCTAACGGTGTTTGCAGCTCACCGATGTTTATTGGGCATGGAGGGGTGACAACAGACCTGTGTAATTGACGATCGCGAGGAGGCAGAAGTGTGGAGAACTTTACTTTTTTGGTTGCCTGCGGCCCTCCTTGATTCTGCTTCCGATTCTTTTGTTGGGCAGTAGGCGGCCTTGGTGGAATTCCACTGTCCCTTTGTAGACGAATCGTTTGCACATGGACCTGCCGAACTTGCTGGGTTTCAACATCGGCTTCTGGAGGTGCTATATCATCCGTTCTGATCTGCTGACCAAATGTTTCAAAGACAAGTGTGTACCTTGGCTGCATAACTGTTATGATTTGCTCCTCGTCATCATCCTCGTCCTCATCATTTTTCTGCGCGTGTTCACCCATGAAGACCAGATCGTCGTCGTCCTCCTCTTCATCCTGCGGTTTTCTTGTTTCACTGCCTTCTCCATCTCGAATGATGTTTGGTTCGCTGTTTTCATCTTTATCCTCTACATCTTCCTCCACGGAGTAGGCAGTTCTGTTTGTCGTGTTAAAGAAACCCCTAGGTAATTCAGGTGTTATCCATCCAGGCATCTCCCACTCTTCTCTTCCAATGCAGTTCAGGGGCTCAGGGTGGTAAATGATTCGAGGCATCTTCTGTTTTTGAGGCATAGCGAATTCCTGCAGGTTATTAAGCCAAAGCTTTTTTTTATGCAGGTCAACAATGAAATGAACTGCATCTTTCGTTCTATATATCATTATATTTTTGCAAACGGTAAGGATTTGCACTTTCAATGTGTCATTCTACAGCAGGGGCACTGCTAGTTAACGTGAAGAAACAATGCACTTCAGCTCTAGGAACATCGCTCTACTTTTTTAGTCAATGTGGACTGCAATTTTGATCCATACAGCGTATTTTATTTTTCGAACTATCCTTTTCTGATTTTCTACTTTTGGAGACACACGTGACTGCAGTCGACACAAGATGGGGGACTGCATGTGTATAAAAACGGCACTGCAAACTGGATGGGGGGGTTGGTATGTTGATTTTCTTACCTTATATGCAGTTCCCTCCTTCTGCAGATGCAACTCTTGCTGCTGTTGTCGTGCAGTCCACCTCCGCTGCAGGAACTCATGCGCTTTTTCCACCTTGGCCATTGTTGCGGGAGAAGGTTGGACGTGAACCATTGCAGTTCACATCCATGACGAATTCGATGTAGTAGTCAACGTTGCAGTTCGCTTCCCCCTGTCATGCATGGCTGAGGCTGGATGCTTCAGGGGCGGATCCTCCAGGTGTTGTTGGGGCGAAGGTGAGGTGCGGCGTCGCTTCCTAAAAGCCGCCGCGGAAATTTCGTCCCCGACGGACTGCATCGCCGGCCGTTTTGGCGGGCGCTCCGCTGCCGCTACGAGGCGGGGGGAGGGGGTGGAGGTGAGGTGCAGGACGCCGGCCGCCGGCCGCCGTGCGCTCCGGCGCTAGGAGGCGGGGGAGGGGTGGGGAGAGGACGCCTGCCGCCATCCGCCGTGCGCCCCCGCGCTAGGATGCGGGGAGGGGTGGGGGAGGACGCTGCCCGCCGGCCGCCGTGCGCTCCCGCGCTAGAAGGCGGGGGAGGGATTGGCGAGGACGCTGGCCGCCGGCCGCCTGGGCGCTCCCACGCTAGGAGGCGGGGAGGGGTGGGGGAGGACGCCGGCGTCGGGCGCTAGGAGGCGGGGAGTGGACGAGTTGGTTGTTAGGAGAATAAGCTTTTTGTTAGGAGAATAATGTCTTAAGGGGTGTTATGAGAATAGACCCACCATATATATATATATATATATATATGATGTATGAGATTGATCATGTTCTTGTAATAGGAATCACGACTTGCATGTCGATGAGTATGACAACCGACAGGAGCCACATGAGTTGTCTTATTTTATTGCATGACCTGCGTGTCATTGAAATCGCCATGTAATTACTTTACTTTATTGCTAACCGTTAGCCATAGTAGTAGAAGTAACGTTTGGCGAGACAACTTCATGAAGACACGATGATGGAGATCATGGTGTCATGCCGGTGACGATGATGATCGTGGAGGCCCGAAGATGGAGATTAAAAGGAGCAAAATGATATTGGCCATATCATGTCACTAATTGATTGCATGTGATGTTTATCATGTTTTACATCTTATTTGCTTAGAACGACGGTAGCATAAATAAGATGATCTCTCACTAGAATTGTGTTCCCCCTAACTGTGCACCGTTGCTAAGGTTCGTTGTTTCGAAGCACCATGTGATGGTCGGGCGTGATAGGCTCTAACGTTCGCATTCAACGGGTGTAAGCCAGATTTACACACGCAATGCACTTAGGGTTGACTTGACGAGCCTAGCATGTACAGACATGGCCTTAGAACACAGAAGACCGAAAGGTCGAACATGAGTCGTATAGAAGATACGATCAACATAAAGATGTTCACCGTTGATGACTAGTCCGTCTCACGTGATGATCGGACACGGCCTAGTCGATTCGGATCATGTATCACTTAGATGACTAGAGAGATGTCTATCTGAGTGGGAGTTCATTAAATTTGTTTAGATGAACTTAATTGTCATGAACATAGTCTAAAATCTTTACAATATGTCTTGTAGATCTAATGGCCCACGCAAATGTTGCCCTCAACTTCAGTGCGTTCCAAGAGAAAACCAAGCTGAAAGACGATGGTAGCAACTATACAGATTGGGTCCGTAACTTGAGGATCATCCTCATAGCTGCCAAGAAAGCATATGTCCTTGAAGCACCGGTAGGTGATGCACCCGTTTTCCCAGCAACTCAAGACGTTATGAAAACGCCTGGCAGTCGCGTAGTGATGATTACTCCCTGGTTCAATGCGGCATGATTTACATCTTAGAATTGGGGCTCCAAAAGCGTTTTGAGCAGCACGGAGCATATGAGATGTTCCAAGAGCTGAAAATGGTTTTCCAAGCTCATGCCCGAGTCGAGAGATATGAAGTCTCCGACAACTTCTATAGTTGTAAGATGGAGGAGAATAGTTCTGTCAGCGAGCATATACTCAGAATGTCTGGGTTACACAACCGCTCGTCTCAGCTGGGAATTAATCTCCCAAATGACGCGGTCGTTGACAGAATCCTTCAGTCGCTCCCACCTAGCTACAAGAGCTTTGTGATGAATTTCAATATGCAAGGGATGGAGAAATCCATTCCTGAGGTATATTCAATGTTGAAATCAGCGGAGGTGGAGATCAAAAAGGAACATCAAGTGTTGATGGCGAATAAAACCACTAAGTTCAAGAAAGGCAAGGGTAAGAAGAACTTCAAGAAGGACGACAAAGGAGTTGCTGCGCCCGGTAAGCCAGTTGCCGGGAAGAAGCCAAAGAATGGACCCAAGCCTGAGACTAAGTGCTTTTATTGCAAGGGAACGGGTCACTGGGAGCGAAATTTCCCCAAATACTTAGCGGACAAGAAGGCCGGGAACGTCAAAGGTATATGTGATATACATGTTATTGATGTGTAACTTACCAGCGCTCGTAGTAGCCCCTGGGTATTTGATACCGGTGCAGTTGCTCACATTTGTAACACAAAGCAGGAGCTGCGGAATAGGCGGAGACTGGCAAAGACGAGGTGACGATGCGCTTCGGGAATGGTTCCAAGGTCGATGTGATCGCCGTCGGCATGCTACCTCTGCATCTACCTTCAGGATTAGTTTTAAACCTCAATAATTGTTATTTAGTACCATCTTTGAGCATGAACATTATATCTGGATCTCCTTTAATGCGAGATGGCTACTCATTTAAACCTGAGAATAATGGTTGTTCTATTTATATGAAAGAAATGTTTTATGGTCATGCCCCGCTGGTCAATGGTTTATTCTTATTGAATCTCGAACGTGATGTTACACATATTCATAGTGTGAATGCCAAAAGATGTAAGGTTGATAATGATAGTCCCACATACTTGTGGCACTGCCGCCTTGGTCATATTGGTGTCAAACGTATGAAGAAGCTCCATGCAGATGGACTTTTGGAGTCTCTTGATTATGAATCATTTGACACGTGCGAACCACGCCTCTTGGGCAAGATGACCAAGACTCCGTTCTCCGGAACAATGGAGCGAGCAACCAACTTGCTGGAAATCATACATACTGATGTGTGGGTCCAATGAGTGTTGAAGCTCGCGGTGGCTATCGTTACGTTCTCACCCTCACTGATGACTTAAGTAGATATGGGTATGTCTACTTGATGAAACACAAGTCTGAGACCTTTGAAAAGTTCAAGGAATTTCAGAATGAGGTTGAGAATCAACGTGACAGAAAACAAAGTTCTTACAATCAGATCATGGAGGAGAGTATTTAAGTCATTAATTTGGCACACACCTAAGGAAATGTGGAATGGTTTCACAATTGACGCTGCCTGGAACACCTCAGCGTAACGGTGTATCCGAACGTCGTAATCGTACTCTGTTGGACATGGTGCGATCTATGATGTCTCTTACCGACTTACCACTATCATTTTGGGGTTATGCTTTAGAGACTGCCGCATTCACTTTAAATAGGGCACCGTCTAAATCCGTTGAGACGACACCGTATGAACTATGGTTTGGGAAGAAACCTAAGTTGTATTTTCTAAAAGTTTGGGGATGCGATGCTTATGTCAAGAAACTTCAACCGGAAAAGCTCGTACCCAAATCGAAAAAATGTGTCTTCATAGGATACCCTAAGGAAACTATTGGGTATACCTTCTACCTCAGATCCGAAGGCAAGGTCTTCGTTGCCAATAATGGATCCTTTCTGGAGAAAAAGTTTCTCTCAAAAGAAGTAAGTGGGAGGAAAGTGGAACTTGATGAGGTGATTGTCACCCCTCTCGAACCGGAAAGTAGCGCAGCGCAGGAAGATGTTTCTGTGGTGCCTGCAACGACTAGAGAAGAAGATAATGATCATGACCATGAAACTTTGGATCAAGTTACTATTGAGCTTTGTAGGTCCACGAGGACACGTTCCGCACCAGAGTGGTACGGCAACCCTGTCCTGGAAATCATGTTGGTAGACAACGGTGAACCTTCGAACTATGAAGAAGCGATGGTGGGCCCGAATTCCAACAAATGGCTTGAAGCCATGAAATCCGAGATAGGATCCATGTATGATAACATAGTATGGACTTTGGTTGACTTGCCCGATGATCGGCAAGCCATAGAACATAAATGGATCTATAAGAAGAAGACTAACGCGGATGGAAATGTTACCATCTATAAGGCTCGGCTTGTCGCTAAAGGTTATTGACAAGTTCAAGGAATTGACTATGATGAGACTTTCTCTACCGTAGCGATGCTGAAGTTCGTCCGAATCATGTTAGCAATTGCCGCATTATATGATTATGAGATATGGCAAATGGACGTCAAAACGGCATTCCTTAACGGCTTCCTTAAGGAAGAATTGTATATGATGCAGCCAGAAGGTTTTGTCGATCCTAAGAATGCTAAAAAGGTAGGCAAGCTCCAGCGCCCCATCTATGGGCTGGTGCAAGCATCTCGGAGTTGGAACATTCGCTTTGACGAGGTGATCAAAGCGTTTGGGTTGAGAAGCCTGTATTAACAAGAAAGTGAGTGGGAGCTCTGTAGCATTTCTTATATTATATATGGATGACATATTGCTGATGGGAAATGATGTAGAACTCTTGGAAAGCATAAAGGCCTACTTGAATAAATGTTTTTCAATGAAGGACCTTGGAGAAGCTGCTTACATATTAGGCATCAAGATCTATAGAGATAGATCAAGATGCCTCATTGGTCTTTCACAAAGCAAATACCTTAACAAGATATTGAAGGAGTTTAATATGGATCAGTCCAAGAAAGGGTTCTTGCCTGTATTGCAAGGTATGAGATTGAGCACAGCTCAATGCCTGACCTCGGCAGAAGATAGAGAAAAGATGAGTGTCATCCCCTATGCCTCGGCCATAGGTTCTATCATGTATGCCATGCTGTGTACTAGACCTGATGTGAACCTTGCCATAAGTTTGGTAGGGAGGTACCAAAGTGATCCTGGAATAGAACACTGGACAGCGGTCAAGGACATCCTGAAGTACCTGAAAAGGACTAAGGATATGTTTCTTGTTTATGGAGGTGACGAAGAGATCGTCATAAGGGGTTACGTCGATGCTAGCTTCGACACAGATCTGGATGACTCCAAGTCACAAACCAGATACGTGTATATTTTGAATGGTGGGGCAGTCAGCTGGTGCAGTTGCAAGCAAAGCGTCGTGGCGGCATCTACATGTGAAGCGGAGTACATAGCTGCTTCCGAAGCAGCGCAGGAAGGAGTCTGAATGAAGGAGTTCATCACCGACCTAGGAGTTATTCCAAGCGCGTCGGTGTAATGCCCAGGATGCGACTATATCTCCTACGTGTCGAGGCAGGACTTAGAGACATAAGCGCATTCAGGAATGATCGCAAGCGTGGTATCTTTGCGCATCTCATGTAAAAGTTCAGGGATGAAAGAGTAAAATAGTTGCCTTACACTCGCCACGTCACACAATGAATACAATAACATACATTCATCCAAATAACACAGGGTCCAACTACGGACGAAATCCAAACAAGAAAAGACACCACGACCACAAGACCTGATCGCCCCTAGTAGGAACCACTACTGCTCGTCAGGATACGTAACATAGAAACGACCACTAATACAATACGTGCCTTGCTGCCCCTACTGTCACTGGGAAAGGACACCACAAGATTGAACCCAAAGCCAAGCACTTCTCCCATTGCAATAACTATAGATCTAGTAGGCCAAACCAAACTAATAATTCGAAGAGACTTGCAAGGATATTATGAGCACACATAAAGAGTTCAGAGAAGAACCAAATATTTCTCATAGATAATCTTGATCATAAACCCACAATTCATCGGATCTCGACAAACACACCGCAAAAAGAGATTACATCGAATAGATCTCCTCAAAGACCGAGGAGAACTTTGTATTGAGATCCAAAGAGAGAGAAGAAGCCATCTAGATACTAGCTATGGAACCGAAGGTCTATGGTAAACTACTCACAACTCATGGTGAGGCAATGATGAGGATGTAGAAGCACTCCGTGGTAGATCCCCCCTCCGGCGGAGCTCCGGAACATGCCCCAAGATGGGATCTCATGGGAACAGAAGGTTACGACGGTGGAACTAGGGTTTTCTATGTTGCTCTGATGGTTTCGGGGTACGTAGGCTTATATAGGATGAAGGAGGGCACCGGGGGCCTTACGTGGGACCCAGGAGGCAGGGGGGCGTGCCCTAGGGGGGGGGCACCCTCGTGGGCGCCACGTGGCCCCTACTCCGTGGTTCTCAAGTCTCCCGTGCGTGATTTTCTCCAAAAATATCTCTCCCGAAGGTTTCATTCCGTTTGGACTCCGTTTGATATTCCTTTTCTGCAAAACCCTGAAACAGGCAAAAAACAACAACCTGGACTAGGCCTTTGGGTTAGTAGGTTAGTCCCAAAAATAATATAAAAGTGTATGATAAAGCCCATTAAACATCCAAAACATCATAAATAATAGCATGGAACAATAAAAAATTATAGATATGTTGGAGACGTATCAAGCATCCCCAAGCTTAATTCCTGCTCGTCCTCGAGTAGGTAAATGATAAAAAACAGAATTTTTGATGTGGAATGCTAACCAACATAGTTTTTAAATGTAATTCTCTTAATTGTGGCATGCATGTTCAGATCTGAAAGATTCAAGACAAATGTCTATATTGACATAAGAAATAATAATACTTCAAGCATACTAACAAAGAAATCATGTCTTCTCAAAATACTATGGCTAAAGAAAGTTATCCCTACAAAATCATATAGTCTGGCTATGCTCCCTCTTCATCACACAAAATATTCATATCATGCACAACCCCGATTTCAGCCAAGCACTTGTTTTCATACTCTATTCTTTCAACCTTTCAACTTTCACGCAATACATGAGCGTGAGCCATGGACATAGCACTATGGGTGGAATAGAGAGGTAGTCGTGGAGAAGACAAAATGGAGGGATATAGTCTCACATCGACTCAGCGTATCAACGGGCTATGGAGATGCCCATCAATAGATATCAATGTGAGTGAGTAGGGATTGCCATGCAACGGATGCACTAGAGCTAAATATGTATGAAAGCTCAACAAAAGAAACTAGTGGGTGTGCATCCAACTTGCTTGCTCACGAAGACCTAGGGAATTTGAGGAAGCCCATCGTTGGAATATACAAGCCAAGTTCTATAATGAAAATTCCCACTAGTATATGAAAGTGACTAAACATGAGACTCTCTATCATGAAGAACATGGTTCTACTTTGAAGCACAAGTGTGGAAAAAGATAGTAGCAATTGTCCCTGTTTTCTTTTTTTCTTTTTTCTTTTCTTTTTTGGGCCTTTCTTTTTTTGGCCTTTTTCTTTTTCTTTTTGTGGAGGGGCTTTTTTGATTTAGCCTTTCCTCACATGGGACAATGCTCTAATAATAATGATCATCATACTTTCATTGAATTACAACTTGATATTACAACTCGATACTACAACAAAGTATGACTCTATATGAATGCCTCCGGCGGGTACCGGGATGTGCAATGAATAAAGAGTGACATGTATGATAAATTATGGATGGTGGCTTTGCCACAAATACGATGTCAACTACATGATCATGCATGGCAATATGACCGTATGATGCGTGTCATATGAACGGAACGGTGGAAAGTTGCATGGCAATATATCTCGGAATGGCTATGGAAATGCCATGATAGGTAGGTATGGTGGCTGTTTTGAGGAATAATATGGTGGCTCTTTTTAGGAAGGATATATAGTGGGTGTATGGTACCGGCGAAAGTTGCGCGGTAGAAGAGAGGCTAGCAATGGTGGAAGGGTGAGAGTGCGTATAATCCATGGACTCAACATTAGTCATAAGAACTCATATACTTATTGAAAAAATCTACGAGTCATCAAAACAAAGCAATCAACGCATGCTCCTAGGGGGGAGGTTGGTAGGAGTTAACCATCGCGCGCCCCCGACCTCCACACAAAGGTTGACACTTTACAAATAACTCATGCTCTAACTTCGTTACATAGCGGTTCACCATACGTGCATGCTACAGGAATCACTAACCTTAACACAAGAATTTCTCAATTTCATAATAACTCCACTAGCATGACTCTAATATCACTACCCTGATATCTCAAAACAATTATCAAGCATCCAACTTCTCATCATATTCAATGCACTTAGTGATTTTTTTTACTACATTGATATTGGATGTCTATCATGTGAAGACTAGTTTTATAGCCTAAACACATTACCATGCTGTTTTAATAGACTCTTAAAAGGATATAAGTGAAGCATGAGAGTTCAACAATTTCTTCGAAATATTATCACCACCGTGCTCTAAAAGATATAAGTGAAGCACTAGAGCAAAAACTATTCAACTCAAAAGATATAAGTGAAGCACATAGAGTGTTCTATCAATTACTAGGCCATATTTAACTCTCTCAAATAGGTGTGTCCAGCAAGGATAATTGTGGCAAACTAACAAGCAAAGACTCAAATTATAGAAGACGCTCCAAGTAAAACACATATCATGTGGTGAATAAAAATATAGCTCCGAGTATAGTTACCGATGGATGAAGACGAAAGAGGGGATGCCTTCCCGAGGCATCCCCAAGCTTAGGCTCTTGGTTGTCCTTGAATTTTAACTTGGGGTGCCTTGGGCATCCCCAAGCTTAGGCTCTTGCCACTCTTTGTTCCGTAGTCCATCAAAGCAATACTCAAAACTTGAAAACTTCACAGCACCAAACTTAGACAAAAATCTCGTGAGCTCCGTTAGTATAAGAAAGCAAACAACTACTCAAGGGTACTGCAATGAATTCATTCTTAGTTTAAGTTTGTGTTAACCCTACTGTATTCAAACTTCTCTATGGTTCATACCTCCCAATCCAGTAGGAGACCACGCACGAGTCCCTCGCACCTGCACAAACAAATAAGAACTTCGCAGCCAACGCGATAAGGGGTTGTCAATCCCTTTATGGTCACTTACGAAAGTGAGATCTGATAGAGATGATAGTTTATATTTTTGGTATTTTTGCTTATAAGAACATAAAGGTAAAGCGGAAAAAGTAAAGTAGATGTAGATTGACATGTTGAGAATAGACCCGGGGGCCATACTGTTCTCTGGTGGCTTCTCTCATGATAGCGATATTCTACGGCGGGTAAACAATTTACCGTCGAGCAATTGATAGAAAAGCAAATAATTATGAGACTATCTAGGCATGATGATTATATATAGGCATCACGTCCGAGACAAGTAGACCGACTCCTGCCTGCATCTACTACTATTACTCCACACATCGACCGCTATCAAGCATGCATCTAGTGTATTGAGTTCATAAGAACAGAGTAACGCCTTAAGCAAGATGACATGATGTAGAGGGATAAACTCAAGCAATATTATATAAACCCCATCTTTTTATCCTCGATGGCAATAATACAATACGTGCCTTGCTGCCCCTACTGTCACTTGTAAAGGACACCGCAAGATTGAACCGAAAGCCAATCACTTCTCCCATTGCAAGAACTATAGATCTAGTAGGCCAAACCAAACCAATAATTCAAAGAGACTTGCAAGGATATTATGAGCACACATAAAGAGTTCAGAGGAGAACCAAATATTTCTCATAGATAATCTTGATCATAAACCCACAATTCATCGGATCTCGACAAACACACCGCAAAAGAGATTACATCGAATAGATCTCCTCGAAGATCGAGGAGAACTTTGTATTGAGATCCAAAGAGAGAGAAGAAGCCATCTAGATACTAGCTACGGACCCGAAGGTATGTGGTAAACTACTCACAACTCATGGTGAGGCGATGATGACGATGTAGAAGCACTCCGTGGTAGATCCCCCCTCCGGCGGAGCTCCGAAACAGGCCCCATGATGGGATCTCACAGGAACAGAAGGTTACGGCGGTGGAACTAGGGTTTTCTCTGTTGCTCTTATGGTTTCGGGGTACGTAGGCTTATATAGGAGGAAGGAGGGCACCGGGGGCCTTACGTGGGACCCACGAGGCAGGGGCGCGCCCTAGGGGGGGGCGGCCCCACCCTCGTGGGCACCACGTGGCCTCTACTATGTGGTTCTCAAGTCTCCCGTGCGTGATTTTCTCCAAAAATATCTCTCCCGAAGGTTTCATTCCGTTTGGACTCCGTTTGACATTCCTTTCGTTCAAAACCGTGAAACAGGCAAAAACAGCAATCTGGACTGGGCCTTTGGGTTAGTAGGTTAGTCCCAAAAATAATATAAAAGTGTATGACAAAGCCCATTAAACATCCTAACCATCATAAATAATAGCATGGAACAATAAAAAATTATAGATACGTTGGAGGCGTATCAAGGGGTGTTGGGCCAAAAGAGATAGGGGTTTTTAGCCCACGTGGTTAACCGTTGGAGTATCAAACGACCTCCAAACGAGACGAAACTTGACAAGCGTTCTACCGGTGATATACCAAGACCACTTGACAACTCCCGGCCCATTCCGAGGATGTTTCTAACCCACTCACAAAACAAAGGCTTGAGAGGTGCGACATGCACGTGTGTGAGAGTCGGAACTCGAAACGGACAACGGAGAGAATGAAGACGATGCAACTACACACGGATGCAAATGAGACTATGCCAATGCAATGCACAAAATGAAAATGACACGGTGACATGCAACACACGCACAAGACAAAAACGAAGAAACCCGAAATGAAGGAAGAGCCCATAATGGAATTGATTAAGTCAACGATGCATATATTGCCATAAAGGGAAGTTTTACATCCGAGGCGTTACAGTCAGTCCCGATGACTCTCTTCTGTGACAACACTGGAGCTATTGCCATTGCCAAGGAGCCCAGGTTTCACAAGAAGACCAAGCACATCAAGCACCGTTTCAACTCCATCTGAAATTATATTCAAGATGGAGACATAAATATTTGTAAAGTGCATACGGATCTGAATGTCGCAGATCCATTGACTAAGCCTCTTCCACGAGCAAAACATGATCAACACCAAAACTCTATGGGTGTTCGACTCATCACAATGTAACTAGATTATTGACTCTAGTGCAAGTGGGGGACTATTGGAAATATGCCCTAGAGGCAATAATAAAATGGTTATTATTATATTTCCTTGTTCATGATAATTGTCTATTGTTTATGCTATAATTGTATTATCCAGAAACAGTAATACATGTGTGAATACATAGACCACAACATGTCCCTAGTGAGCCTCTAGTTGACTGGCTCATTGATCAATGGATGTTCACGGTTTCCTAACCATGGACATTGGATGTCATTGATAACGGGATCACATCATTAGGAGAATGATGTGATGGACAAGACCCAATCCTAAGCATAGCACAAGATCGTGTAGTTCATATGCTAAACCTTTTCCAGTGTCAAGTATCCTTTCCTTAGACCATGAGGTTGTGCAACTCCCGGATACCGTAGGAATACTTTGGGTGTGCCAAACGTCACAAAATAACTGGGTTGCTATAAAGGTACACTACGGGTATCCCCGAAAGCATCTGTTGGCTTGGCACGAACCGAGACTGGGATTTCTCACTCCGTATGACGGAGAGGTATCTCTGGGCCCACTCGGTAAGACATCATCGTAATGAGCTCTATGTGACTAAGGAGTTGGTCACGAGATGATGTGTTACAGAATGAGTAAAGAGACTTGCCGTTAACGAGATTGAACAAGGTATCGGTATACCGATGATAAAATCTCGGGCAAGTACTATACCGGTAGATGATACGTCTCCAACATATCTATAATTTTTGATTGTTCCATGCTATTATTTATGAAGTCTTGGATGTTTAATGGGCTTTATCATTCACTTTTATATCATTTTTGGGACTAACCTACTAACCCAAGGGCCCAGTCCAGATTGTTGTTTTTTTTGCCTATTTCAGGGTTTTGCAGAAAAGGAATATCAAACGGAGTCCAAACGGAATGAAACCTTCGCGAGAGATATTTTTGGAGGAAATCACGCACGAAAGACTTCGGGGCCAAGCCAGGGGATAGAGGGGCCACCCTCGAGGGCGGGGGACGCGCCCCCCTGCCTCGAGGGCAACCCGTGTGGCCCCCCTTGCCCCCCTTCTTCCTATATATACCTACGTACCCCAGAAACTCCATACGCAGAGAGAAAACCCTAATTCCACCGCCGTAGCTTCTGTTCCCATGGAGATCCCATCTTGGAGCCTATTCCGGGAGGGGGATCCATCACGGAGGCCTTCATCATCATCATCATCGCCCTCACCATGAGTTGTGAGTAATTTACCACAGACCTTCGGGTCCATAGCTAGTATCTAGATGGCTTCTTCTCTCTCTTTGGATCTCAATACAAAGTTCTCCTCGGTCTTCGAAGAGATCTATTCGATGTAATCTCTTTTTGCGGTGTGTTTGTCGAGATCCGATGAATTGTGAGTTTATGATCAAGGTTATCTATGAAAGATATTTGGTTCTTCTCTGAACTTTTTATGTGTGCTCATAATATCCTTGCAAGTCTCTTCGAATTATTGGTTTGGTTTGGCCTACTAGATCTATAGTTCTTGCAATGGGAGAAGTGGTTGGCTTTGGGTTCAATCTTGCGGTGTCCTTTCCCAGTGACAGTAGGGGCAGGAAGGCACGTATTGTATTGTTGCCATCGAGGATAAAAAGATGGGGTTTTCATCATATTGCTTGAGTTTATCCCTCTACATCATGTCATCCTTCTTAAGGCGTTACTCTGTTTGTCTGAACTCAATACACTAGATGCATCCTAGATAGCGGTCGATGTGTGGAGTAATAGTAGTAGATGCAGAATCGTTTTGGTCTACTTGTCTCAGACGTGATGCCTATATACAATGATCATGCCTAGATAGTCTCATAATTATTCGCTTTTCTGCTCGACAGTAATTTGTTTACCCGCGTAGAATACCGCTATCATGAGAGAAGCCTCTAGAGAAAACTATGGCCCCCAGGTCTATCTTTATCATATTACTTTCGCGTCAACTAACCAATTTCTGGCGCCGTTGTTTATTTTCTTTCTTTATTTTCTGTTTCTATATCAAAAATACCAAAAATACTATCTTATCATCTCTATCGGATCTCACTATCGTAAGTGACCGTAAAGGGATTGACCACCCCTTATCGCGTTGGCTGCGAAGTTCTTATTTGTTTGTGCAGGTGCGAGGAACTGGCGCATTGTCTCCTACTGGATTGATACCTTGGTTCTCAAAAACTGAGGGAAATACTTACGCTACTGTGCTGCATCTCCCTTTCCTCTTCGAGAGAATACAACGCAAGCTCAAGAAGTAGCAAGAAGAATTTCTGGCGCCGTTGCCGGGGGGACTTACGCAAAAGTCATATACCAAATACCTATCACAAACCCTTATTGTCGGCGAAACTGATCGCCCACGAACACCTATGGGACTGGAGCCCCTTTTAGGTACGGCAAGGGGGCGGAGGATGCACAAAGAGCGGGTCGAGACGAACACGCGAGCAGTTTACCCAGGTTCGGGCCGCACGGATGCGTAAAACCCTACTCCTGCCTTGGTTTGTATTGCGTTCTTGGATCGGGAGCGAGAAGAGTTATCGTGCTGATCGCTAACAGGACCGAGCTTGAGAGTGATCATTGATTCGAACCTCTTCTACGTTGCGCATGGGCCTCCTTTTATAGGTCAAAGGGGTCACCGACAGGTGGCAACGCGAATGAGGGTAAAAACGTAAAATGGGTGGTAGTTGGAACAGTGTTTGCATGGTGCTCTATACCTAACTCTGACGGCAGGGGACAAGGGCATTGAATGCCCGTCGCCGTCGCCCCAAACAGTGTAAAAAGCGACCGTCAGGGCGCCACCGTTCGCCACAACGGTGGCCTTGTCATCGCAGCTTGCCACCGTGTACCCCAGGCTGCACAGCCTTCCGCGACGTGTGCCCGGAAGTGTCCCAGAGCGACACGTGGGTGGATAAGCTGGAGCGCAGGTATCTAGTGGAGGTTTGCCGCGGCAAGCGCCTTGCCGCGGCCGCTATCTTGTCGCGCCCGGGAGCTTGTCGCTCGCCAGGCCTTGCCGGGACGCGTGGCGCGTCGCGGCAAGTTCTCTTGGAATGCCTTGTTCGGCCTCCCCAGCAAGCTCCTCTTGCCAGGGTCTTGCGCCAAAGAAGTGATCTTAAGCCTTGAGTGGCCTTCCCGGCAAGCTCCTCTTGCCGGGGCCTTGTTTCTTTAACTTGAATACTTTGTTCTTGAATGGCTCCAAAGGAACCACAGTGGACCTTGGTGGTCGCACGGCAAGCCCTGCCACAAGACGCTGCGACTGCTCGTGCACAAGTTTGGGATACTAAGGTACCCCTACTTTAGTACACCGACAGGAGCCCCCAGGCCTGGGCCATACACGGTGCCGAGCGCTGTTGGGCCAGGCCCTAAACAGTGCACGGGCACGCGTGGCCCGCGGCACGCCGTATCCACCGCGCCCCTCCCTAACGGCACGCGTCAATCGCGGCGTCGTGGGAGAGATCGTGGCCTGTTTCTTTAATGGGGAAATGCAGAACGTCCCCCTCTCCCCCCTTAAAAGCAGGGGAAACACGACAGTTCCTTCCATTCGCCCGTTGCTTCCTCAATCTTCAGAAACCCCCGCCGCTCCCCTCCTCCCCGAAGGTCGAAAGAGAGCAGGGCTCCGCTCCCTCCGCCGCCACCAGCATCACCAGCGCCGACAACCTCCCCCGCCGTCCCCGCCATGGCTCCGAAGGGCGAGAAGGCGAAGGCCGCGATGTCCGCCGAGGCGCTGCGGCTAACAGCAATGCGGAAGAAGATGGCGGTCTTCCCGCCAAAGCTAGACGCGGAGGAGCTGAAGGAAACCTTCTACCTCTTCTGGTCGAGGGAGACAAAGGCGCATCCGCGCACCAAGGTACTCCCCGCCATGGCCTGCGAGATGTTCCCGGGTGGCTATGCCTTTTTTGCTCTGTTCTTCTACTGCGGGCTCTGCCCGCCCTTTTCGGAGTTCTTCTGCGACATCATGAATACCTACGGGTTTCATCTTCTTGATTTCACCCCAAACGCTGTCTTGACCTTGGCCATTTTCGCACATCTGTGCGAAAATTTTGTCGGAGTCTACCCCAATGTAGCTCTTTTCCGTCATTACTACATACCTAGAGTCGAGACAGGGTCGCCTCTATCTGGAGGGATCTCTTGGATCTCTAGGACCCATAAGAAGGAGGCGTACTTGACGGGGGAGCTCCGCGGCAAGTGGGACGAGTGGAGAGCCAACTGGTGTTGGATCATGGAGGATGACCCGCAGCCATTCACTTCCCGGCGCCAAACCGCAGTAGTACGCGGCAATGACTGGAGTGACCTGGCTCCCGAGGACGACAAGCTGAAGATAGCCACCACTCGGATTCTTCACCTCCGACAAGCCAAACTCACTGTTGGCGCCGTAGGAGCGGACTTTCTTCGTCGCCGCATCGCCCCCTTGCAGGAGAGGAAGAGGGCTGCCTGGGAGTTTGAGAACGCGGCAGACATCATGAGGCTGCGCCCAGGCCTCAATTACAATTTTACTGTCTTGGAGCTCAACGCAATGCTTCAAGCACTGTTCAAGTATGACTCTGCCCATCCTGAGTGGTTCGCGTTGCCGCCAGGCGTAGTTTCGCTGTGTAGCAGCTCTGCGCTCAGCGCCATCCGCGCGGTGATGCCGCTGTGCGATTCCCACGGGATCAACCCCACTTGGCGGGAACCTTCCGACGAAGCTGTGCAGACATTCATCGACAACTTGGTGGAACTGCCAGTCGACGCCGATGAGAAGAAGGGCCTCACCCGCGACACCACCGACCAGGAGATGGCATATATTGCCACTAGGCTGGAAGAGGCAGCGGCAGCCAGGGCCGCGGGCGAGTTCGGGTACACTATGGAGGAAGCGGAGGCAGCGGAGGCGACAAGTCTTGCCGAGCAGGAAGAGCTTCGCAAAGCGGGGAAGCTTGCCGGGCGACTCGCCGGGACAAGCGAGCCCACCGAGCAAGGCGCCGAGTCGAGCGGGCCCGCCGAGCAGGGCGTCGGGTCAAGCGATCCTGCCGAAGACTCAGGCGGCTCGCTGAACCTCGGCTCCTCATCTTCCTCGTCGGGCAGCTCGCCACCTCCAGCAAGTCCTCCAGCTCAGACAAGGAGGCGCCTCCGCAAGGTCGCCGACGTGGTGGGGCGGTAGGCGGGCCAGCAGCCGCAGCGCCGCCCGACACGCACAGCCGCGACGAGCAAGGCCGCCAAGGGAGCGCCTCGTGCTTCAACGGCAACGGGAGGGGGATCTTCCCAGACTGGCGCCTCTTCTCCCGCCGCCCCTCGTGCTTCGGCGGCAACTGGAGCGGGGTCTTCTCAGACCACGGTCCCTGCTCCCGCCAAGCGGCCGAGGGAGCCCACTCCTCCGCCTCCTCGCGCTGGGGTGCGCGAGCCGGATTTTGACTTCTCCGCGCTCAGCTCCGACGAGGAGGAAGAAGAGTAAGTCTTCGTGATTCTTGTTTCTCTCTGATTTTCTGTTGATTCATGTCTTGTATCTCTTTTGCCCGACTCTGATTCTGTCTTTCTTCCAGCACTCTGGCCCAGAGGGCGGCGAAGAGGGCCAAAGTTCCGGTGATCGTCATCGAGGACGAGCCCGCCGCAGCAGCAGGGGGTGTGCCTGCGACGAGCTTGCCGGACCCGGCAGCTGTTCTCCAGAGCAGCCCCCAGTGCAGCCCCCAGCGTAAGGGTAGTTTTCTTTTTCGCTTGTCGGGCGCGCTTGGGCCTTCTATCCTTGTTGATGTTTTTTTTGTTGACTTGTGCAGAAGCAGAGCAGCAGCATCAGGAGCGCCAGGAGACCGCCCCCGACGCGCCGCACGTCTCGACCGTACCGCCAAGGGGGAGCTCCCCAGCAAGGGAGGACACTCCGCCAAGGGCGAGTACCCCGCCAAGGGCGAACACCCCGCCAAGGGCGAGTACGCCGCCAAGGGATGGCGTGAGCGGCCCTCCACCGGCGGGAGCTACCACCACGCCGCCGAGGGAGAACTCCCCGGCAAGGGACCCCACCGAAGAGGAGGCCCGCGCAGGTATACCCTTGGATTTTTCTTCTTTTGATCTTCTTTTTTTTGGATATTTGCTTGACTATTCTTCTTTCTTCTTCTTTCCTTCTGTCTGACCCGCCCGCCGCAGAACCGATGGAGACGGAGGTCGCCGTTGAGGAGGACGCGCGCGGCAACACTAGCGATGCTGCCGCTACCGAAGAGGCGGCCGGTGCTGAAGAGCCCGCCGCCGGCGAGGCCGCCAAGGTTGCTGGCGCGGCAGCTGAGGAGGGATCCGGCAGTCGCACTGACGGCCCTGGTCGGCCCAAGAGGAAATGGAGTTCTCCGACAAGTGCATGAGCCAAGATCTGACGTTTGGCTTGAGCACGAGCGGGAAGTAATTGGCGAGTATCTTCTCGTCTCGTCCCCCGGCAGCCTGCACCGCGATGGTGTAGATGCTGAGGAACTCCGACGGATGAGTCTTGCCGTCGTACTTCTCGGGTACGTCTGGCTTGAAGTTCTTCATGCTGGGCCACTGGACTTGCCGCAGCTCGCGAGTGAACGCAGGACAACCCGTCGCGTACGGCAAGTCGCCTGGTCCGCAGGTTCTTGCCGTAGAAGCTGACGTTCCCGCAGCAGCACATATGCCTTTACTCCTTGTTGTTGAGCCACAGGCCCCAGCATGGGCGCAACAGATTGTCCGTTTCCTTCAAACAGGAGAACTTCCCGAAGAGCCAGAAGAAGCAGAAAGAAGAACCCGTCAGTCAAGTATGTATTAGTTTGTCGGCAACGAACTGTACAGAAGAAGACTCAACGGTGTGAAGTTGAAGTGTATTCCCCGGGAAGATGGACAAAAGCTGTTGGCAGAGATACACGGAGGCATATGTGGCCACCACATTGGTGCCAGGGCACTTGCCGGCAAGGCATTCCGGCAAGGTTTCTTTTGGCCAGAAGCCCTCCAGGATGCAACTGCGCAAGTAACCAAGTGTGAAGCATGCCAGTTTCATTCCAAGCAGATACATCAACCAGCTCAAGCTCTCCAGACGATCCCTTTATCCTGGCCATTTTCGGTGTGGGGGCTCGACATCCTCGGCCCCTTTCCCCGCGCAGCCGGGGGCTTTGAGTACTTGTACGTCGCCATCGACAAGTTCACAAAGTGGCCGAAAGTGGAACCAGTGAGAAAGGTGACCGCACAGTCAGCAGTCAAGTTCTTCAGGTCGATTGTTTGCCGTTTCGGGATTCCTAACAGGATCATCACCGACAACGGTACGCAATTCACAAGTCGCACCTTCATGCAGTACGTCCAAGACCTTGGCGCCAAGGTCTGCTTCGCTTTTGTTGCTCACCCGAGGAGCAACGGTCAAGCGGAGAGGGCAAACGCTGAAGTGCTGCGCGGACTCAAGACGAGAACTTTCGATAGGCTGCACAAATGCGGAAGAAACTGGATCGAGGAGTTGCCAGCGGCTCTTTGGTCGATCAGGACGACGCCAAATCGAGCCACTGGACAGACACCCTTTGCTCTTGTCTATGGAGCAGAGGCAGTTCTCCCCATGGAACTTGTATACGGGTCGCCTCGAGTGCTCGCTTACGATGAGCTCGAGCAAGAGCAGCTGCGACAAGACGACACACTGCTCCTTGAGGAAGACCGTCTTGAGGCTGCTGTACGAGCTGCTCGATACCAGCAAGCTTTGCGCTGCTACCATAGCTGCAAGGTTAAAGCCAGAAGTCTCGAGGAAGGCGACCTTGTTCTTCGGCGCGTTCAGTCCGCCAAGAATTCCAACAAGTTGACGCCGAAGTGGGAAGGCCCTTATCGGGTGAAACAAGTCACAAGGCCCGGCGCTGTCCGCCTTGAGACCGAAGAAGGCTTACCGGTGAGCAACTCCTGGAACATTGAGCATCTTCGCAAGTTTTACCCATAAGGCGCGGTTGCCGTGATCCGCTCCGGCAACCACCTTTTGTACGAGTCTTGCCGCTGTTGCATGTAATCCTTTGTACAGCCGGGCGCAGACCCCGTGCATCAGTAAAGCTTATGTGCATCGCACAACTTGTCATTTCATGCCCTTTTTACTTTCTTGCATGTACTATCTGAAACTTTGTGCAACACATATCCCCGGTAAGCAATAACGAGCCACATGGCGCCATATCTCTGTTTTCTCTTCTTTCTTTTCTCTCAAGCGGAAGAAGTTTCCCTCGCGCACAAGTTTGCCGGGGAGGAGGAGAAGATGGTGGTATGGACCAAGTGCCGTTCAAGAAAGTCTCGCCTTGCCGGGAAGCAGACGACACAAAAGCTAAGTTGCCAAAGTTTGAGCAATCAAAATTTTAAATTTTTGAGTTATCTTCCTTGAACGACCGCACTTTGTATGGAAAACCTGTGCGCGGAGGAACCAACTCGTGGTTAGCCGCGCCCTTACTTTGTTTCGAGCACGCTCAACGGCTTAAGTGTGCTGCGACAAGTGTCGCGCCCTTACTTCGTTTTCGAGTTCGCTCAACAGTTTAAGTGTGCTGCGACTAGTTGCGACAAGGTTTATTGTCGGCAACGGCACTGCCAGCAGGCTGCTGAAGTTCCGCACTCAGCGCTCGCGGCAAAAGTACCTACGCCAGCATTTCCTAAAAGCGTAGGGTGAAAACATACAAAGCAGAGAAGTCAAGTAAAGAAAATAACATAGCATTAACTACCCCAAAACAAAGTTATATTACAAAGCAACTTGTGGCAGTTCTAATAGACTATTGTTCATAACGTGATTGGCAGCGACAAGGAAAGAAGACAGTGAACAAGGCTAATCCGCGCGGTCGCCCTCGACCCTCTTGATGCCGCCCACCTTGTTCACAATAGGCGCGACAAGGGCCTTAAGCGCCTCCTGGTCAACGTCCGGCGGCAAGCTCCTGAGGACGTTGGTGAGGTTGAGGCCTGGGTTGCGGTGCGCTATCTTCATCAACACCTTCTCGAGGGCCCCCGCGCAGAGCCTGCGCGACTCGTCCGCCAGCTGCTTTGGGATACTTTCCCAGAGCTGCTGGAGGGCCGTCGCCACACCCCTGAAGAACAAAGTCAACTTGGCGCTGTGATGGAGATTCTCGTCGGTGGAGTACCCGAGGTGCTCTGTCCCCAGCTCCGCCAGCTCCTTGTCGATGTCGGCGGCGGCGGCAACAAGACCCTCTGTCCAGTGCTCCACCATCAGCCTGAAGTTGTTTTGGGAGATGGCGGCGCTGTCCAACAGCGCCTTCGCGGCCCTGAGCTCCTCCTTCAGGTTCGCCTCCCGCTCTCTGGCGCCGTCAAGCGTCGTGGTGAGGGTCGACAGCTTCAACTCCAGGTCGGCGATGGAATCCTTGGCGACGGCGAGCTCCTTGCCCTTGTCGGAGAGGCGGACCTGCAGCTCGGAGTGGCCGTGGGCGTCCTTCTCCCTCTCGAGCGTCAGTGCGACAACCTCCTCACCGCTCGTCTTGAGGTCGACCTCCAGTTGCGCCAGCCTCGCCTCCAAGTCCCCCTTGGCGGTCTCAGCAGCCGCAGCAGCATCCTTCGCTTCCTGCAGAGCTCCGCCAAGAGACTGTTCACGCGCGGCAAGCTCGTCCTCGTGGCTGTCGAGGTCGACCTTCCGCTGTGTCAGTTCGCCTTCTCGCCGGGATAACTCCTCGGCGGCGAGCCGTTCCTGCTCCTCTGCTTCAGCCTTCTCAAGAATGAAGGCCTGATGCGCCTCGGCAAGCTGCTCCCGCTCCTCCGCCAAGGATCGGAGAGCCGCTTGGTTGTTGGCTCGGAGCTCTTCGGCGTGCTTCTCCAAGTCGGCGCCCGCCTTGGCGGCCAGAGCCTCTCGGGACTCCAGCTTGGCCTGCCATGCGCGGTACAAAGCCAGAAGCTTCCGCAGCAGCCGCTCCTCCTCGGGCTCGCTGCTGCTGCTTGGCGCGTCGACGAGCTTCAATCTGGCGGAGGCAAGGACCTCCCCGTCGAAGACCTCTCCCTCGGCAGGCGCCCTAGACGTGGACGCCCATGGGAGCTAGATGAAGACTCCGTTGCCGGCCTCCAGATAGGCGCCTGGCTCGGCCGCGGCAGCAGAGGGATCGGCAGCCGGCACAACGTCTGACGCTCCTGCGGCCTCAGGGCCGTCAGTGCGACTGCCGGATCTCTCCTCAGCTGCCGCGCCAGCAGCCTTGGCGGCCTCGCCAGCGGCGGGCTCGTCAGCACCGGCCGCCTCTTCGGTAGCGGCGGCGTCGCCAGTGTTGCCGCGCGCGTCCTCCTCAACGGCGACCTCCGTCTCCATCGGTTCTGCGGCGGGCGGGTCTGACAGAAGAAAAGAAGAAGAAAGAAGAATAGTCAAGCAAATATCCAAAAAAAAGAAGATCAAAAGAAGAAAAATCCAAGGGTATACCTGCGCGGGCCTCCTCTTCGGTGGGGTCCCTTGCCGGGGAGTTCTCCCTCGGCGGCGTGGTGGTAGCTCCCGCCGGCGGAGGGCCGCTCGCGCCATCCCTTGGCGGCGTACTCGCCCTTGGCGGGGTGCTCGCCCTTGGCGGGGTACTCGCCCTTGGCGGAGTGTCCTCCCTTGCCGGGGAGCCCCCCCTTGGCGGTACGGTCGAGACGTGCGGCGCGTCGGGGGCGGTCTCCTGGCGCTCCTGATGCTGCTGCTCTGCTTCTGCACAAGTCAACAAACAAAACATCAACAAGGATAGAAGGCCCAAGTGCGCCCGACAAGCGAAAAAGAAAACTACCCTTACGCTGGGGGCTGCGCTGGGGGCTGCTCTAGAGAACAGCTGCCGGGTCCGGCAAGCTCGTCGCAGGCACACCCCCTGCTGCTGCGGCGGGCTCGTCCTCGATGATGGTCACTGGAACTTTGGCCCTCTTCGCCGCCCTCTGGGCCAGAGTTCTGGAAGAAAGACAGAATCAGAGTCGGGCAAAAGAGATACAAGACATGAATCAACAGAAAATCAGAGAGAAACAAGAATCGCGAAGACTTACTCTTCTTCCTCCTCGTCAGAGCTGAGCGCGGAGAAGTCAAAATCCGGCTCGCGCACCCCAGCGCGAGGAGGCGGAGGAGTGGGCTCCCTCGGCCGCTTGACGGGAGCAGGGACCATGGTCTGAGAAGACCCCGCTCCAGTTGCCGCCGAAGCACGAGGGGCGGCGGGAGCAGAGGCGCCAGTCCGGGAAGATCCCCCTCCCATTGTCGTTGAAGCACGAGGCGCTCCCTTGGCGGCCTTGCTCGTCGCGGCTGTGCGTGTCGGGCGGCGCTGCGGCTGCTGGCCCGCCTGCCCCCTGCCACGTCGGCGGCCTTGCGGAGGCGCCTCCTTTGTCTGAGCTGGAAGACTTGCTGGAGGTGGCGAGCTGCCCGACGAGGAAGATGAGGAGCCGAGGTTCAGCGAGCCGCCTGAGTCTTCGGCAGGATCGCTTGACCCGACGCCCTGCTCGGCGGGCCCGCTCGACTCGGCGCCTTGCTCGGTGGGCTCGCTTGTCCCGGCGAGTCGCCCGGCAAGCTTCCCCGCTTCGCGAAGCTCTTCCTCCTCGGCAAGACTTGTCGCCTCCGCTGCCTTCGCTTCCTCCACAGTGTACCCGAACTCGCCCGCGGCCCTGGCTGCCGCTGCCTCTTCCAGCCTAGTGGCAATATATGCCACCTCCTGGTCGGTGGTGTCGCGGGTGAGGCCCTTCTTCTCATCGGCGTCGACTGGCAGTTCCACCAAATTGTCGAAGAATGTCTGCACAGCTTCGTCGAAAGGTTCCCGCCAAGTGGGGTCGATCCCGTGGGAATTGCACAGCGGCATCACCGCGCGGATGGCGCTGAGCGCAGAGCTGTTACACAACGGAACTACGCCTGGCGGCAACGCGAACCACTTAGGATGGGCAGAGTCATTCTTGAACAGTGCTTGAAGCATTGCGTTGAGCTCCAAGACAGTAAAATTGCAATTGAGGCCTGGGCGCAGCCTCATGATGTATGCCGCATTCTCAAGCTCCCAGGCAGCCCTCTTCCTCTCTTGCAAGGGGGCGATGCGGCGACGAAGAAAGTCTGCTCCTACGGCGCCAACAGTGAGTTTGCCTTGTCGGAGGCGAAGAATCCGAGTGGTGGCTATCTTCAGCTTGTCGTCCTCGGGAGCCAGGTCACTCCAGTCATTGCCGCGTACTACTGCGGTTTGGCACCGGGAAGTGAATGGCTGCGGGTCATCCTCCATGATCCAACACCAGTTGGCTCTCCACTCGTCCCACTTGCCGCGGAGCTCCCCCGTCAAGTACGCCTCCTTCTTATGGGTCCTAGAGATCCAAGAGATCCCGCCAGATAGAGGCGACCCTGCCTCGACTCTAGGTATGAAGTAATGACGGAAAAGAGCTACATTGGGGTAGACTCCGACAAAATTTTCGCACAGATGTGCGAAAATGGCCATGGTCAAGACAGCGTTTGGGGTGAAATCAAGAAGATGAAACCCGTAGGTATTCATGATGTCGCAGAAGAACTCCGAAAAGGGCGGGCAGAGCCCGCAGTAGAAGAACAGAGCAAAAAAGGCATAGCCACCCGGGAACATCTCGCAGGCCACGGCGGGGAGTACCTTGGTGCGCGGATGCGCCTTTGTCTCCCTCGACCAGAAGAGGTAGAAGGTTTCCTTCAGCTCCTCCGCGTCTAGCTTTGTCGGGAAGACCGCCATCTTCTTCCGCATTGCTGTTAGCCGCAGCGCCTCGGTGGACTTCGTGGCCTTCGCCTTCTCGCCCTTCGGAGCAATGGCGGGGACGGCGGGGGAGGTCGTCGGCGCTGGTGATGCTGGTGGCGGCGGAGGGAGCGGAGCGCTGCTCTCTTTCGACCTTCGGGGAGGAGGGGAGCGGCGGGGGTTTATGAAGATTGAGGAAGCAACGAGCGAATGGAAGGAACTGCCCCTGTTTCCCCTGCTTTTAAGGGGGGAGAGGGGGACGTTCCGCATTTCCCCATTAAAGAAACATGCCACGATCTCTCCCACGACGCCGCGATTGACGCGTGCCGTTAGGGAGGGGCGCGGTTGATACGGAGTGGGATACGGCGTGCCGCGGGCCGCGCGTGCCCGTCCACTGTTTTGGGCCCGGCCCAACAGCGCTCGGCACCGTGTATGGCCCAGGCCCGGGGGCTCCTGTCGGTGTACTAAAGTAGGGGTACCTTAGTATCCCGAACTTGTGCACGAGCAGTCGCGGCGTCCCGTGGCAGGGCTTGCCGTGCGACCGCCAAGGTCCACTGTGGTTCCTTTGGAGCCATTTAAGAACAAAGTATTCAAGTTAAAGAAACAAGGCCCCGGCAAGAGGAGCTTGCCGGGAAGGCCACTCAAGGCTCAAGATCACTTCTTTGGCGCAAGACCATGGCAAGAGGAGCTTGCCGGGGAGGCCGAACAAGGCATTCCAAGAGAACTTGCCGCGACGCGCCACGCGTCCCGGCAAGGCCTGGCGAGCGACAAGCTCCCGGGCGCGACAAGATAGCGGCCGCAGCAAGGCGCTTGCCGTGGCAAACCTCCACTAGATACCTGCGCTCCAGCACATCCACCCACGTGTCGCTCTGGGACCCTTTCGGGCGCACGTGGCGGAAGGCTGTGCAGCCTGGGGTACACGGTGGCAAGCTGCGATGACAAGGCCACCGTCGTGGCGAACGGTGGTGCCCTAACGGTCGCTTTTTGCACTCTTTGGGGCGACGGCGACGGGCATTCAATGCCCTTGTCCCCTGCCGTCAGAGTTAGGTATAGAGCACCATGCAAACACTGTTCCAAGTACCACCCATTTTACGTTTTTACCCTCATCTGCGTTGCCACCTGTCGGTGACCCCTTTGACCTATAAAAGGAGGCCCATGCGCAACGTAGAAGGGGTTCGAATCATCGATCACTCTCAAGCTCGGTCCTGTTAGCGATCAGCACGATAACTCTTCTCGCTCCCGAGCCAAGAACGCAATACAAACCAAGGCAGGAGTAGGGTTTTACGCATCCGTGCGGCCCGAACCTGGGTAAACTGCTCGCGTGTTCGTCTCGACCCGCTCTTTGTGCATCCTCCGCCCCCTTGCCGTACCGAAAAGGGGCTCCAGTCCCATAGGTGTTCGTGGGCGATCAGTTTCCCCGACATCGCCAGAGATGTCGGGGAAACTGATCGCCCACGAACACCTATGGGACCGGAGCCCCTTTTCGGTGTGGCAAGGGGGCGGAGGATGCATAAACAGCAGGTCGAGACGAACACGCGAGCAGTTTACGCAGGTTCGGGCCGCACGGATGCGTAAAACCCTACTCTTGCCTTGGTTTGTATTGCGTTCTTAACTCGGGAGCGAGAAGAGTTATCGTGCTGATCGCTAACAGGACCGAGCTTGAGAGTGATCGATGATTCGAACCTCTTCTACGTTGCGCATGGGCCTCCTTTTATAGGTCAAAGGGGTCACCGACAGGTGGCAACGCAGATGAGGGTAAAAACGTAAAATGGGTGGTAGTTGGAATAGTGTTTGCATGGTGCTCTATACCTAACTCTGACGGCAGGGGACAAGGGCATTGAATGCCCATCGCCGTCGCCCCAAACAATGCAAAAAGCGACCGTCAGGGCGCCACCGTTCGCCACGACGGTGGCCTTGTCATCGCAGCTTGCCACCGTGTACCCCAGGCTGCACAGCCTTCCGCCACGTGCGCCCGGAAGGGTCCCAGAGCGACACGTGGGTGGATGTGCTGGAGTGCAGGTATCTATTGGAGGTTTGCCGCGGCAAGCGCCTTGCCGCGGCCGCTATCTTGTCGCGCCCGGGAGCTTGTCGCTCGCCAGGCCTTGCCGGGACGCGTGGCGCGTCGCGGCAAGTTCTCTTGGAATGCCTTGTTCGGCCTCCCCGACAAGCTCCTCTTGCCAGGGTCTTGCGCCAAAGAAGTGATCTTGAGCCTTGAGTGGCCTTCCCGGCAAGCTCCTCTTGCCGGGGCCTTGTTTCTTTAACTTGAATACTTTGTTCTTGAATGGCTCCAAAGGAACCACAGTGGACCTTGGCGGTCGCACGGCAAGCCCTGCCACGGGACGCTGCGACTGCTCGTGCACAAGTTCGGGATACTAAGGTACCCCTACTTTAGTACACCGACACTTATCCTTCGCATTACATTTATTTGCCTCTCGTTTTCCTCTCCCCCACTTCACCTTTGCCGTTTTATTCGCCCTTCTTCCGTCGTGTTTTTTTCGTTCGCTTGCTTCTTGTTCACTTGTGTGTGTTGGATTGCTTGCTTGTCACTATGGCTCAGAACAATACCAAATTGTGTGACTTTTCCAATACCAACAACAATGATTTTATTAGCACTCCGATTGCTCCTATTACCGATGCTGAATCTTGTGAGATCAATGCTACTTTGTTGAATCTTGTCATGAAAGATCAATTCTCCGGCCTTCCTAGTGAAGATGCCGCTACCCATCTAAACAACTTTGTTGATTTGTGTGATATGCAAAAGAAAAGGGATACGGATAACGATATTGTTAAATTGAAGTTATTTCCTTTTTCACTTAGAGATCGTGCTAAAACTTGGTTTTCCTCTTTGCCTAGAAATAGTATTGATTCGTGGAATAGGTGCAAAGATGCTTTTATCTCTAAGTATTTCCCTCCTGCTAAGATCATCTCTCTTAGAAACGATATTATGAATTTTAAGCAACTAGATCATGAGCATGTTTCACAAGCTTGGGAGAGAATGAAATTAATTATACGTAATTGCCCTACATATGGTTTGAATCTATGGATGATTATTCAGAACTTTTATGCTGGCTTGAATTTTTCTTCTAGAAATCTTTTAGACTCTGCCGCCGGAGGCATTTTCATGGAAACTACCTTAGGAGAAGCTACTAAACTCCTAGATAATATTATGGTTAATTATTCTCAATGGCACACCGAAAGATCTACTAGTAAAAAAGTGCATGCTATCGAAGAAATTAGTGTTTTGAGTGGAAAGATGGATGAACCTATGAAATTGTTTGCTGCTAAGAGTGCTTCTTCTGATCCTAATGATATGCCTTTGTCCACTTTGATTGAGAATAACAATGAATCTTTGGATGTGAATTTTGTTGGTAGCAATAATTTTGGTAACAATGCTTATAGGGGTAATTTTAATCCTAGGCCTTTTCCTAGTAATTCCTCTAATAATTTTGGTAATTCCTACAACAACTCTTATGGAAAGATGCCTTCTGAATTTGAAACTAGTGTTAAGCAGTTTATGATCTCGCAAAAGAATTTCGATGCTATGCTTGAAGGGAAATTGCTTAAAGTTGATGAATTGGCTAGAAGTGTGGATAGAATTACTCTTGATGTTGATTCTTTGAAACTTAGATCTATCCCACCTAAGCATGATATCAATGAGTCTCTCAAAGCCATGAGAATTTCCATTGATGAATGCAAAGAAAGAACCGCTAGAATGCGTGCTAAAAGAGAAGATTATATTAAATCATGTTCTTCTAGTTATCATGAATATAAAGATGAATATCTGAAAGTTATTGATGTGTCTCCTATTAGATCCTTGTTTTCTAGTATTAATCTTGATGAAAATAGGATTGGAGATGATTCTGCTTTAAGGTGTCCCAATGATTCGGAGTTTTTAGATCTTGATGCTAAAATTGCTAAAAGTGGGTGTGAAGAAATTAAAACTTTGCATAGTGATGAACCCACTACTTTGGATTTCAAGGGATTCAATTACGATAATTGCTTTTTGATTGATTGTATTTCCTTGTTGCAATCCGAGCTAAATTCTCCGCATGCTTATAGTCAAAATAAAGCTTTCACTAAACATATAGTTGATGCTTTGATGCAATCTTGTGAAGAAAAACTTGAGTTGGAAGTTTTTATACCTAGAAAGCTTTATGATGAATGGGAACCTACTATAAAGATAAAAATAAAATATCATGAATGCTATGCTTTGTGTGATTTGGGTGCAAGTGTTTCCACTATCCCAAAAACTTTGTGTGATTTGCAAGGGTTCCGTGAACTTGATGATTGTTCTTCAAATTTGCATCTTGCGGATTCCAGTATTAAGAAACCTATGGGAAGAATTAATGATGTTCTTATTGTTGCCAATAGGAATTATGTGCCCGTAGATTTGATTGTTCTTGATATAGATTGCAGTCCTTCATGTCCTATTATTCTTGGTAGACCTTTCCTTAGAAAGATTGGTGCAATTATTGATATGAAGGAAGGAAATATTAGATTTCAATTTCCGTTAAGGAAAGGCATGGAACACTTTCCTAGAAAGAAAACCAAATTACCATATGAATCTATCATGAGAGCCACTTATGGATTGCCTTCCAAAGATGGCAATACCTAGATCTATCTTGTATCGTGCCTAGCTAGGGGCGTAAAAAGATAGCGCTTGTTGGGAGGCAACCCAATTTTATGTTTTTTGCTTTTGTTGCTGTTAGGGAATAAATATTGCATCTAGCCTCTGATTAGATGTGTTTTCATGTTTTGTTTAGTGTTTGTGCCAAGTAGAACCTTTGGTAAGACTTGTATGAAGTTTATTTGATCTTGCCGTGAAAAACAGAATCGTTTGCGCTCGCTAAAGTAGTCTTCAGATTTTACTAGAGCGTGCATTTTAGTTGATTCTTTTTGCTGCTGATTGGTAGACGAATTGCACAAATTTAATAATTTAGTTTGAAGTTTTTGGAGTTCCAGAAGTAGGCGAACCCAGCAGATTACTACAGACTGTTCCGTTTTTAACAGATTCTATTTTTCGTGTGTTGTTTGCTTATTCCGATGCATCTATGAGTAATATTAGAGGATATGAATCATAGAAAACTTGGAGTACAGTAGGTTTAACACCAATATGAACAATGAATGAATTCCTTGCTGTACCTTTGAGTGGTGGTTTCTTTCTCTTACTAACGGAGCTCACGAGAATTTTTGTCTAAGTTTTGTGTTGTGAAGTTTTCAAGTTTTGAGTATTGCTTTGATGGACTATGGAACAAGGAGTAGCAAAGGCCTAAGCTTGGGGATGCCCATGGCACCCCAAGTAAATTCAAGATAATAAAAAGCCTAAGCTTGGGGATGCCCCGGGAAGGCATCCCCTCTTTCGTCTTCATCCATCGGTAACTATACTTGGAGCTATATTTTTATTCGCAACATGTTATGTGTTTTGCTTGGAGCGTCTTGTATAATTTGAGTCTTTGCTTGTTAGTTTGTCACAATCATCCTTGCTGGACACACCTATTTGAGATAGTTAAATATGGCCTAGAAATTGTTGAACTCTCATGCTTCACTTATATCTATTTGAGAGTCTATTAAAACAACATGGTAAAGTGTTTAGGCTAAAGAAACTAGTCTTCACATGATAAACATCCAATGTCAACGTAGTAAAAAATTTCACACCAAGTGCATTGAATAGAAAGAGATGTTGGATGCTTGATAATTGTTTTGAGACATGAGGATAGTGATATTAGAGTCATGCTAGCGGAGTTATTATGAAATTGAGAAATATTTGTGTTAAGGTTAGTGATTCCCGTAGCATGCACGTATGGTGAACCATTGTGTGACTAAGTTAAAGCATGATGTATTTGTAGAGTGTCAACCTTTGTGTGGAGGTTGGGGGCGCGCGATGGTTAACTCCTACTAACCTCCCCCCTAGGGGCATGCGTTGATTACTTTCTTTTGATGACTCGTAATTTTTTGCAATAAGTATATGAGTTCTTATGACTATTGTTGAGTCCATGGATCATACACACTCTCACCCTTCCACCATTGCTAGCCTCTCTTGTACCGTGTAACTTTCGCTGGTGCCATAAACCCACTATATATCCTTCCTCAAAATAGCCACCATATTGTTCCTCAAAACAGCCACCATACCTACCTATCATGGCATTTCCATAGCCATTCCGAGATATATTGCCATGCATCTTTCCACCGTTCCGTTTATATGACACGCATCATATTGTCATATTTCCATGCATGATCATGTAGTTGACATCGTATTTGTGGCAAGGCCACCATGCATAATCTTTTCATACATGTCACTCTTGTTTCATTGCACATACTGGTACACCGCCGGAGGCATTCATATAGAGTCATACTTTGTTGTTGTAGTATCGAGTTGTAGTATTGTGTTGTAATGAAAGTGTGATGATAATCATTTTTAGAGCATTGTCCCATGGGAGGAAAGGCTGAATCTACAAAGCCCCTCCACAAAAAAAAGAAAGGCCAAAGAAAAAAAAAGGCCCAAAAAAAAGAAAAAAAAGAAAAAAGGAAGAAAAATAAAGGGACAATTGCTACGATCTTCTTCCACACTTGTGCTTCGAACTAGCACCATGTTCTTCATTGTAGAGTCTCATGTTTAGTCACTTTCATATACTAGTGGGAATTTTCATTATAGAACTTGGCTTGTATATTCCAACGATGGGCTTCCTCAAATGCCCTAGGTCTTCGTGAGCAAGCAAGTTGGATGCACACCCACTAGTTTCTTTTGTTTAGCTTTCATTCATATTTAGCTATAGTGCATCCGTTGCATGGCAATCCCTACTCACTCACATTGATATCTATTGATGGGCATCTCCATAGCCCGTTGATACGCCTAGTCGATGTGAGACTATCTCCCTCTTTTTGTCTTCTCCACAACCACCTCTATTCCTCCCATAGTGCTATATCCATGGCTCACGCTCATGTATTGCGTGAATGTTGAAAGGTTTGAAAAGATAGGGTATGAAAACAAGTTCTTGGCTGAAATCGGGGTTGTGCATGATAAGAATATTTAGTGTGATAACAAGGGAGCATAGCCAACACTATATGATTTTGTAGGGATAACTTTCTTTAGCCATAGTATTTTGAGAAGACATGATTACTTTGTTAGTATTGCTTGAAGTATTGTTATTTTTTATGTCAATATAGACTTTTATCTTGAATCTTTCAGATCTGAATATTCATGCCACAATTAAGAGAATTACATTGAAAAACTATGTTGGTTAGCATTCCACATCAAAAATTCTTTCTTTATCATTTACCTACACGAGGACGAGCAGGAATTAAGCTTGGGGATGCTTGATACGTCTCCAACGTATCTATAATTTTTTATTATTCCATGCTATTATTTATGGAGTCTTGGATGTTTAATGGGCTTTATCATTCACTTTTATATCATTTTTGGGACTAACCTACTAACCCAAGGGCCTAGTCCAGATTGCTGTTTTTTGCCTATTTCAGGGTTTTGCAGAAAAGGAATATCAAACGGAGTCCAAACGGAATGAAACCTTCGCGAGAGATATTTTTGGAGGAAATCACACACGAAAGACTTCGGGGCCAAGCCAGGGGACAGAGGGGCCACCCTCGAGGGTGGGGGGGGCGCGCCCCCTGCCTCGAGGGCTGCCCGTGTGGCCCCAGTGCCCCCTTCTTCCTATATATACCTACGTACCCCAGAAACTCCATACGTAGAGAGAAAACCCTAATTCCACCGCTGTAGCTTCTGTTCCCGTGGAGATCCCATCTTGGAGCCTGTTCCGGGAGGGGGATCCATCACGAAGGCCTTCATCATCATCATCATCACCCTCACCATGACTTGTGATTAATTTACCACAAGCCTTCGGGTCCATAGCTAGTATCTAGATGGCTTCTACTCTCTCTCTGGATCTCAATACAAAGTTCTCCTCGGTCTTCGAGGAGATCTATTCGATGTAATCTCTTTTTGCGGTGTGTTTGTCGAGATCCGATGAATTGTGAGTTTATGATCAAGGTTATCTATGAAAGATATTTGGTTCTTCTCACTTTTTATGTGTGCTCATAATATCCGTGCAAGTCTCTTCGAATTATTGGTTTGGTTTGGCCTACCAGATCTATAGTTCTTGCAATGGGAGAAGTGCTTGGCTTTGGGTTCAATCATGCGGTGTCTTTTCCCACTGACAGTAGGGGCAGCAAGGCACGTATTGTATTGTTGCCATTGAGGATAAAAAGATGGGGTTTTCATCATATTGCTTGAGTTTATCCCTCTACATCATGTCATCTTTCTTAAGGCGTTACTCTGTTCGTATGAACTCAATACACTAGATGCATGCTGGATAGCGGTCGATGTGTGGAGTAATAGTAGTAGATACAGAATCGTTTCGGTCTACTTGTCTCGGACGTGATGCCTATATACAATGATCATGCCTAGATAGTCTCATAATTATTCGCTTTTCTATCAATTGCTCGACAGTAATTTGTTTACCCGCAGAATACCGCTATCATGAGAGAAGCCACTAGAGAAAACTATGGCCCCCGGGTCCATCTTTATCATATTACTTTCGCGTCAACTAACCAATTTCTGTCGCCGTTGTTTATTTGCTTTCTTTATTTTCTGTTTTGATATAAAAAATATCAAAAATACTATCTTATCATCTCTATCAGATCTCACTCTCGTAAGTGACAGTAAAGGGATTGACAACCCCTTATCGCGTTGGCTGCGAAGTTCTTATTTGTTTGTGCATGTGCGAGGGACTGGCGTGTGGTCTCCTACTGGATTGATACCTTGGTTCTCAAAAATTGAGGGAAATACTTACGCTACTGTGCTGCATCTCCCTTTCCTCTTCGAGGGAATACAACGCAAGCTCAAGAAGTAGCAGTAGACAAAGGGAATCATATACGGGATTGCTTGAATCCTTGACATCGTGGTTCATCCGATGAGATCATCGTGGAACATGTTGGAGCCAACATGGGTATCCAGATCCCGCTGTTGGTTATTGGCCGGAGAGATGTCTCGGCCATGTCTGCATGGTTCCCAAACCCGTAGGGTCTACACACTTAAGGTTCGATGACGCTAGGGTTATAGGGAATATATGTATGTGGTTACCTAATGTTGTTCGGAGTCCCGGATGAGATCCCGGACGTCACGAGGAGTTCCGGAATGGTCTGGAGGTAAAGAATTATATATAGGAAGTGAGGATTTGGCCATCGAAACTGTTCCGGGCATCACCGGTAACGTACTGGGACCACAGAAAGGGTTCCAGGGGTCCACCGGGAGGGGCCACCAGCCCCGGAGGCCTGCGTGGGCCAAGAGTGGGAAGGGACCAGCCCCTAGGTGGGCTGGTGCGCCTCCCACCAAGGCCCTAGGCATAGGGAAGAGGAGAGGGGGCAAACCCTAGGTGCAGATGGGCCTTAGGGCCCACCCTTGGCGCGCCCCCTCTCTCCCCCCTCTGGCCGCCCCCAGATCCAATATGGGGCTGCCACACCCCCTAGGGAGGGAACCCTAGATGGGGCGCAGCCCCTCCCCTCCCCCTATATATAGTGGGGGTTTGGGGCTGCCACACACATGAGTCTCTCTCTCTCTCGACGCAGCCCTACCCCTCTCCCTCCTCGTCTCTCGTAGTGCTTGGCGAAGCCCTGCTGGAGTGCCACGCTCCTCCACCACCACCACCATGCCGTCGTGCTGCTGCTGGACGGAGTCTTCCCCAACCTCTCCCTCTCCCCTTGTTAGATCAAGGCGCGAGAGACGTCACTGGGCTGCACGTGTTTTGAACACGGAGGCACCGTTGTTCGGTGCTTAGATCGGATTCGACCGCGATCTGAATCGCTTCGTGTACGACTCCACCGACCGCGTTCTTGGAACGCTTCCGCATCGCGATATTCAAAGGTATGAAGATGCACTCCCCTCTCGTTGCTAGTAAACTCCATAGATAGATCTTGGTGATGCGTATAATTTTTTTGAATATCTGCAACGATCCCCAACACTTGTTTCATACTTTAATTTTTTCAAACTCTTTCAACTTTCACGCAATATATGAGCGTGATCCATGGACATAGCACTATGTGGAATAGAGTGGTGGTTGTGGAGAATACAAAAGAGGAAGATGGTCTCTCATCAACTAGGCGTATCAATGGCTTATGGAGATGCCCAACAATTGATATCAATGTGAGTGAGTAGGGATTGCCATGCAACGGATGCACTAGAGCAATAAATGTATGAAAGCTCAACAAAAAGAAACTAAGTGAGTGTGCATCCAACTTGCTTGCTCATGAAGACCTAGGGCATTTGAGGAAGCACTACAAAAAAATACACTTCCGTGATGATACGTGTTTGTCACAGTAGGTCAAGTTTTCTGTCATGCATGTACATCCATGACAAATTTATGATAGAATGAAGATAGTCATACCTGTGCTGTCGTAGAAGTGTTCCATGACATTACCAAAATTATCATCACGGAAGTGTCCACTTCCATGACGATAAATCGTGCGTCACAGAAGTGCTTTCGTCAAAGGTGACCGACACGTGGCATCCACCATAACGGAACGCCGTTAAGCTATCGGGTCTGGTTTTGGATCCGATAACCCGTTAACAACCCGGACCGACGGGGATTTTCCACGTGTAAAATTCTGATTGGCTGACGGAAACACGTGTCAGCTCCGCGTTGGCACATGTGTCACTCATCCAATGGGTGAGATGCACCTATGATATGTTGACACGTGGACCGGCCCAAAAGTAACCCATAACTTTAAATGGGCTGGCCCAACTAAAGGCCCACAAGATTTTGCGGCCCATATTGGGCCATCCCAGCAAAAGGCCCACGAGATTTTGCGGTCCATAATGGGCCGGCACAGCAAAAGGCCCACGAGATTTTGCGTATCATAATGGTGCAGCCCAGCTAAAGGCCCACGAGATTTTGCGGGCCATAATGGGCCGGCCCAGCTAAAGGCCCGCGAGATTTTGCGGATCATAATGGGCTGGCCCAGCTAAAGGCCCAACATTCTCAGTTAAGGCCCTTACGGCTAGTGTCAAATCGGCCCGTCAACGGCATGTCCTAAACTTGTCATCATCGCGGCCCATGGTCACTTCTGGCCCGTTAACAGTCTGCTAAGTATATGGGCCGAATTATGGCCCGATGTATTTCCTGCCTGTTAAAGGTCCTGCTTCATTTGGGCCCATTTATAGGCCATTGAAACTTTCGGCCCATAAACGACCGTGAAGGATTTGGGTCATATTCGGCCATGTATGACATTCGGCCTGTTAGAGGCCCACCATAGATTTGGGCCACTTTCGACCTATTGTGATTTTCGACCTGTTAACGTCGGACGAAATCCATGGGCCATATGTGGCCCAACGTCACATCGGGCCCATTAATGGCCCATATAAAAATGACGATAATCTAGCCCGACCGAACTTCCGGCCTGTTAAAGGCCCCTGTATTAGGTCGGCGCATTTACGACCCGTCCAAATTTTGGCCTGTGAAAGATCTGCATCGTAAATGGGCCCAATCTCACTTTCGGTCTTTTAAAGGCCCATGTTTTTTATGGGCTCGAGATATTTACACCTGTAAACGGCCTATTGTTACTGAGGGCCCAAATTATGTTTAGGCCTGTTAAAGGCCCACTATGGGCACACGCCTACCAGAAAAATATGAAATCTTATGCTGATTTAGGCCCAAATATTTTTAGTGGGCTACATGCAAATTTCGGCCCATAATCGTTTTTAGCCCAATTGGAATGGGCCCGACGAATGTTGGCATGTTGGGCTCCTACGAAGCTTTCGGCCGAATACATTACTAAGATAAACCTACACTATGCAAAAATAGCGTCGTAATTATTCCAGCCTTTGGCAGCATCATAAATGTTGTATCACAACAAAAGGCTTGTTGGCATAAAGTTTACAGTCCTTGCAAATAAAAGCACCATCAGATGTATAGAAGCACATATCATTTGAACTAAGTGCTAATGTTTCAGGCTGTAGAATCTAATGGAGCAGCATGATCTTCACCTTTTTTCCGCCATTGGTCTTGAACAATGAAGCGAATGTCTGATAGTCTGGTTTCAAAACCATTCATATCTTGGCGGCATTTGTCAACCTCTATTCTTGTTTCCAAAACGACGTCCATTAGGGATTGGACTTGTGTCTGGAGCACAGATATATCACTCTGTATAGCAGGAAGATTTTGTTCAGCAGGCGATTTGGACGAGGTTACCTTGACAACCAACCCAGAATTACGCAGGAAGGTGCTTTTTGCACTGTTAGTGGAGAGATACTGATGCACTATAGCAAGAAGTGACATTGTGCCTGTGGTAGCCTCGTCACCTTCAGGTGGTTGTGGCTGTTCAATCATTTTTTCCATAGCTTCCTGAAAGTTTGAACTTGTAGATTAGTGTACCAAATAAGTTACTAATGAGACAAAAACAAACAAAGTAGGTTACATGTTTATACATAACTTATTTTGGTGAACTATTGTAATACATTAGCATGTATTGTAGTGCCAACTACATAATAAAATCACTTTCGAAACATATGTCCATGTAGCATGCCTACTGTATTGTCTATTTCCTCACATTCGTTGATATCTAAGGATAAAGAGACATGGTTTAAAGTAGGATGAACATAGTATGACATCATTCATATCATGGGAAAACAGATATAAAACAAACATGCTATTTTATCATTGTGTGCACACGTGAACATAACAACTAGAATACAGATCAAGACCAAAAGAATATCCTTCATCTCTTTTAAACCATGTAAGGTGAAATGATACATTAAGACAACTGTGTATAGAAGTGAATAGAGTAACTGACATTGGCTGCAAACCAAGTAGTTAAATGGACACATCACAATACCAATCAGTTCAAAGGCAGGAGGAGTAGGGACTTACAACATCGGCTTGAACTGGTGTGCTCATGCCTTTCATCTTGCTGGTGTGGCAATCCTTGAAGATTTGCACTGTATTCGGTTCAGGTTCTTTTTGGTCCGCACAGGCTTTCCTCTGTATTTGGAACAAGTCAATATGGATACGATTATATGGCACAGAAAAAAATAAGGAAGTAGCAGCTATTTACAAGAGCCTCGCAGTGTGCAATATAGCTACGAGATCCTGTTGTCTGTTGGAATTTCACTTTAGAATGGTTGGTCTTGTTCTTCAAACAGTTAGCCTAGAAGAAGATACACTTGTAAGGCACATACATAAATACAAGTTCGATGTGTGGTCTGATCAAATACATATAGCCTACCTGATACTTTGGATCAGACCAGTGCTTAACGTGGGCTGTCCAGTCTTCGTCTGTAATATATTCCACTAGAGATGTTTGGGCGATTTCATTGTTAGCCTTGCCTTCAAAGTGAGATTTTCGAAGGTGGTACCGATACTGTCACAGAGCAGACTAAAAAACATGAGTGCATGCTTGTTTAGTTGCATCATCTTTTGGATCCAACTTGAACCTCATCTATTGAAAAAAGAATGTGAGTCTTATTAGGAGGAAGCTAGAAAGTATGGGACAGAGCAAGACAATATTACTAATTGCGATGAATAACATTACTTACGGATAAATGGTCAAGGAAGGTGTTAAACTGGGTATTGTCTTTCTCATTCCTGTACTGGATCCACGTTGGGAGGTTACGTGCATGACACCTAACGGCAATGGCTGCCTCTGATACTAACTTGGCTGACTCTGTAGCATCACGTGGCCTTTTTAAACCTGCCTCAAAATGGATCTCCATTCTTCCTCCTTTAGATTTTGTTAATTTGTCAAGCATTATCCCTGATGTCTGTTTCTGCTTGCGTCGTGGTGCTAGTCCAACAACGAATATGGAAAGTGTTAGTGTACATTAAACTGTGAGAGTACATATAAAGGAGCATGCAACTTCAACTTGACTCGATCAGGTACCGTCTTGGTGTTGATGCTCATGAGGTTCATCTGATCTTGCCAAGTCCTGTTGTGTCAGCAGTGCTTCAGAAGTAGTGTTAGGTGTGAAGGCAGCTTGGGAACTGGCCAGTTCCGGAGCAAACGAATGAGTAACTCATTGAGATGCTGGTACAGTTGAAGCGGATGCTGCAACTGGTGGAGCAGGTGATACTGTGTTTGTAGATTTAGCCGGTGGACTTGGACCTTCTACTTCACTATAAGTACCAGCAGAATCTGGACGGCATGTCCTTTTCCGTTTCACCCGACGAGTAACACCACTCCCTACTATATTATTTTCCTTGCTCTTTTTTGACTTTGCCATGTCAAGCCGTACCCACACCACAAAAGAGTAAAATCGCTCTTCAGAACTCATTGATGCATGATACAGACAAGCAATACTTTGATGTAAGACAACCGTATGAGGATGGAATATGTAAGAAAAACAGGACGACACGACATATTCACAGCTACGATGTGTAAACTAAGTAGAAGGATTTTCAAGAAAATAGAAGTAATGCAAGCTAGACACCATATGAAAGATGCAACCAATATTACTCTACCAAGTTAAAAGTGTCTTGTCATAAGTGGCAATTCAAAAAATTAGAAGAAGTACAACGTAGAAATCAATGCAAGATGCAACCACTATCAAACTGCCATGTTAAAAGTGTCCAATCATGAGTGACTGATGCGGGATACACAATAGCAGTACTTTGATGTAAGAACATGGTATGATAGATAGATGAAGTGTATTCTAGACACAGAACGCCATGTCATATGCACATGTATAACGTATGAACTCAGCAGGTGAAATTTAATCAAAATAGAAGAAATACAGGCTAGACAACATATGCAACATGAAACCAATTATCACACTATCAACTTAGAGCAAGCACCTGCGATGGTGGAGTACGGGATATGAACTCATCATGTAGACTTGGGACTTCAACTTCATTAGCAGTAGCAGTGGCAAATGTAGAGAGTCTTTGTTTGCGTCGGTGCGGAGGACCACCAACATCCCCTAACTTACCCTTTTCTTTCCTATTTTCTGATATTGCCTTATGAAGTCAAAACCACAAGAAGATGAATAAAATTAGCTCCACATAAATGGTTGATGCATGATGCAGACGAACACTACTTCGATGTAAGGCAAGCGCTGGATAGGAGGATGGAATATATACAAAAAAGATATCATTTCATATTCACACGTATGATAGGAGGATGGAATATGTATGAAAAAACAGTAAGCGGAAGGCATTTCAACAAAATTAGAAGAAATGAAAGCTAGGCACCATATGAACATGCAACCAATATCACTCTATCAGGTAAAAAGTGTCCCATCGTAAGTGCCATTTCAAGAAATTAGAAGTAGTACAAGCTAGAAGACAATGCAAGATGCAACCTACATCACAGTCCCAAGTTAAATGTGTCTTATGGGTAAGTGATCGTTGCAGGTATAAGTTCTAAGCTACGTAGATGCAATTCAACATAATCAGAAGCAATACAAACTAGACATCATACGGAAAATGCAACCACATATAACAGTTCCAAGTTAGAGCAAGCACATGTGATGGTGGAGTAGGGGAGATGTGCTCATCATGTACACATATGTTCTAGAAAAAGGAACACGTGTCATATTCACAGGCCTTATGTGTAAAGTAAGCAGATGCAATTCAACAAAGGTAGAAGCAATACAAGCTAGACATCATACGCAACATGCAACCACATATAATAGTGCCAAGTTAGAGCAAGCACCTGTGATGGTGGAGTAGGGGAGATGTGCTCATCATCTACACAGCTACATTGACTGTCTAGCCTTGCGTTGTCTTGCGAATCTTGTTGGGAGGATGGCGGAGTAGAATCTGTAGAGAACCTCCATTTCAGTTGCTCGGAAGGACCACCATCATCCAATGCCTTGCCAATTTCCTTCAGCTTTATTGATTTTGCATTGTGAGGTCAAACTGACAAGAAAAAGGAATATAATTCACTCTTCAGAACTCATTCATGCATGATACTAACGAACACTACTCTCATGAAAGGCAAAGTCATGATACGAGGATGGAATATCTACGAAAAAATGGACGGCTTGACATATTCACACCTATGATGTGGTAACTAAGCAGAAGGCACTTGAACAAATTAGAAGCACTGCAAACTAGACACCATATGAAAGGTGCAATCAATATCACTCTGCTAAATTAAAACGGTCTCGTCATAGGTGGCGTTCATCAAACTAGAAGCAATACATGCTAGAAATCATATTCAAGACACAAACCAATATCACACTGCCAACTTAAAGGTGTTCCATCATAAGTGACTGATGCAGGATACACAAGAAGAGTAGTTTCATGTAAGAACATGGTGTGATAGACATATATATTATGTACCAAAAACAGGAAAGCTTGTCATATTCACACATATCATGTCTAAGCTAAGCAGATGCAGTTTACACTAATTAGGAGCAATACAAGCTAGACACCATATGCAACATGCAACCAGATATCACACTGCCAAGTTAGAGCAAGCACCTTGGATGGTGGAGTAGGGGAGCGGAGACTTGGACCTTGTAATGCACTATCAGTACAAGGAGAATCGGTACAGATGCTCCGTTTACGTTGCTGCAGAGGACCACCATCATCTCCTTCCTTACTCTTTTCCTTCCTCTTTCTTGATTTTGCCTTGTCAAGTCAAACCCACAAGAAAAAGGAACAAATTTGCTCTTCAGAACTCATTGATGCATGATACTGATGAACACTACTTTCATGTAAGGCAGCCGGATGATAGGAGGATGGAATATGTATGAAAAACAGGACAGCGTGACATATTGACATGAATGATGTATAAAGTGCAAACTAAGCACAAGGTGCTTGAACTTGTTAGAATTGATGCAAGCTAGAAACATATGAAAGATGAAACCAATATCACTCTGCCAAATTAAAAGGGTGCCCTAACAAATGTATTTGACCAAATTAGAAGAAATACATGGCAGCATGCTAGAAATAATATGCAATATGCAACGAATAAAGGTGACTCATCGTAAGTGATTGATGCAGGATACAGAAGAGAGGTAGTTTCATGTAAGAACAAGGTTAACACATAGATGTAGTGTGTACCAAAAATAGGAAGGCATGTCATATTCACAAGTATAATGTGTAAACTAAGCAGATGCAATTTACCCTAATTAGAAGCATTACAAGCTAGACAACGTATGCAACATGCAACCACATATCACACTGTGAAGTTAGAGAAAGCACCTGTGATGGTGGTGTGGGGGAATTGCGGTCATCAAATAGAGAGCTACGTTGACTATCTTCATTTAGCCTTGTTGTTTCTTGAGAATATGTGGGGAGGATGACACTGCACTCTTGAAACGAGTATGGCGTCTCACAATAACCCACTCGGGTGACTGTCTCATCATAAGTGATTGACGAGGGATACAAAAGAGCATTAGTTTGATGTACGGACATGGTTAATAGACATATGTAGTATGTATCAAAAATAGGATGGCATGCCATTATCAAAGGTATAATTTGTAAAGTAAGACGATGCTATTTAACCAAATTGGAAGCAATACAAGCTAGACACCATATGCAACATGCAACCACATTTGATAGCACGAAGTTAAAGCAAGCACCTGGGATGGTTGTGTGTGGCAATTGAGATCATCAACTGCAGAGCTATGTTTACTGTCTCCAACTGCTGACACTACATCCTTTAGAGCGCTGAAACACTTAGTGCTTATCTTTGAATTACACTGGAGTGACTTCTGTCTTTTCTTTTCAGCATTCATCAACACTACGTCAGAGTGTGAAATACCCATGCATAAAAAACAATAGTGTGAGTATGGGTGAAGTGTGTGCACAATTAGTACAGTGTAAAGGTAGCAGATAGCAGGTCGGTGAGAAATAAATGAAGGGAGACATATGATAGCTCTACAACATGCATGGCACACTAAATTACTACATGATTCTATGAAAATAACATTCGACTGAAAACAAATAGGTCAGTCCATTTTTTCGGCATCGTACGATGTACAAAGAACGGGCAGATCACCTTCATCTACCTCCAGTCAGTCAGTGTTGATGATCTTCCTCGAAACGGCAGCGACCACCGGCCCAGTCCCCTGCCTGCGCCCTCCCCTCGACCCCACCGCACCGCCGTGCTTGGCACCGCCCCCCGGCAATCCATTCAAGCCCCGCCGACCTCCAGATCAGGCGCAAGCAGCTCCTGTGCCCCACACCCCTATGATAGACACCGATGCGCCGCTTCCTCGGCGAACAGGCAGACTAGGTGCTCCGCGCGCCTAAGCGGGTGCTGCTTCTTTTAATTGCGGTTTGACTGACCCTTAATTGAAATCCTGGCGGGCTACTGACCTCTAGCAAAGGTTAAATAGTAAAGGGAGGAAGCCTTGTGCATTTAGTATCACGAAGAAGATGCAGTAAGAAGCGCTCAACTAGTTTCTTTCGTGCGATGAATACGGTTTGAGCAGAGACGTAAGGTTTGCACGAATAAGGGAAGAGGAGTACCTCTTTCTGCTGGCAGTGCTGTGTCCTTCAATTTTTCCAATGATCTTCTCGTGGTTCACTGGAAACGAGAAATTGTGGAGGACAGTGCAGCCTTGGACTAACCCATGGCCAAGTTGTTGAGTGTGGTGCGGTGGCCGTCTGTCGGCGGCGGGGAAGCAGATCTGAGGCGGTGAACAACGGCATAGCGGGAACAACTCCGGTGCGGCGGACGGTTGCGACAGCGGAGCGGCGGCAGTGAGGCGCAGGACGGTGTGGTTCTGGTACGGCGCACGTCGGCGTCGGTGTCGTGGAGGCAGCTCTACCTCGGCTTCAGCTGCTAAGTCCTTGAGGGCGTTGCGGTTGCGGTTGCGTTGGACGACGACGTCGAGGTACCGGCTCCGGCGTGATGGAGTTGGGCGATGGTGGATTGGGTGCTATGGGGTGGAGGACGGAGGAGGCTGGGGTTTTGCGGCTGGTGGAGAGGGCGTTTTGGCGCCCACGGAGTATGAATGGGGAAACGGAGGGAGGTGGGGAACTAAGGGGGAACAATGTTTTGGTTTGAGACGCGCTTGTTTGAAATTTGGGGAAACTTACAAACTTTGCCCCCATCTAAAATTTCGGACATATTGCGGGTTGGGGGTAGGACAGTAATCTCACGTGTCCCAAATGTGGGCAAGATAGATTTCGGCCGAGCGCATGGGTGTTTAGGCGCCCACGGCGTATGAATGCTTCTCGGAGGCGGTTGAGACTGGCGTCTTGGTGAAGTTACAAACCTACCCCGGTTTAGACCTTTGGACATCGGGCCGATAGGCTACACGGGCCAGAGTCAGGACAGTAATTTCCTACCACCAAACATTAGTCTCGTGCGGTTTTGGGTCACCAGAGGCCTATTTGGCGCTTCATTCAATATTTGGGAGCAGAAGCATTAACGTTTTCGGTTCTCTTGAATTGAAAGTTCAGGATTTGTCAAACTTCACAAATCTTTACTCTTGAAAAATCCTAAAGCTATGATTATTTTGGAATGGATGTGGTACATTTGAATATACATTGTAGACGAGTGTATATTAAAAAATATGCAACTTACCTCAGTTCATGCATGGTTCCAGATATAATCTCCTTGGTTGAAAAAAAAAGTTAGACATGCGTATGAATATATATAGCATGTTCAAACGCACAACGAAGATTGATGCCCCCTTTTACATGTGATTTACAAATGCCATTATCTCGGGTTCAAATAGATGAATGCACTTCCTATGAATTCGAATCTTCGAAACCCCCTTTATGTTGAATTCGACATGTATTCTATTTCGTAGCTAGCAATTTGGAATGTATCCATGCAAGTGACAAATGTATAAAGTGCTTCACACTAACAACATGGAGTGCACTAATTAATGTTTATATATGAATTGCAAAAGCATCCATTGCCTATATTTCAAACCGCTCTCACTCTATGGATCGATAATATGAAATAAACACATGCACATGCTAGAATTCAATTGAGTATGGGCGTCTGATAGACCGATTTTCGTCCATACGCAATTTGCAAAATTCATGATCTCATCCAAAAATAATAATGCAATTTATATTTTAATTTAATGCGTAGAACCACCTTTTACATGTAGATGCACTATGCCTCGGCCCGTTCTCACAAACGTGCTATATATCTCTATCTACCGCATAAGTGCACACACTTTATATGCATCGACATTTCTCTTTCACACATGCTCACAATCTCTCTCGGGGTGTCGGGGAGTATCACGCACATGCTCTCTCTGTATATCTCTCTCTCTCTTTCTGACTACTATGTATCACTCTTTTCACTAATCTCAGTTGGAAAACTCTATTTCTCTCACATGCATATATACACACGCACGGTCTCTACTAGCCCTCTATACGCACATATATGTGCCTACGTGTCTCCCGCACGCACATTATCTTTAGGTCTCTCTCGCACACATTGCCCCCCCAGACACACCTATCTCTTAGTAGTTGGCAGATATGATTCCATCATATCATTCGGTAGGATATCCCTGACTATTAGGCTGGACGGTAATAGGAGGCAAAGTTTTACCCTAGTTCGGACCCTTGCAGTTGAGGAAAAATCCTACTCCTGGTACTGTATATTAGAGATAGGGGTGTGTACAAAGTACACGTGAATACCAGGCATTGTGCGTGTGTGTATACTATTGACGAACTAGCCCCCAAGCTTCTATAACATACTGGGGGCCTAGGGTTACAAATCATATATAGTCGGCTTATCACCAGTGGGGATAGAGTCCTCCGCGACTCTGGTAGCTAGCTTCATGTTGTACGCCGAGTCCTCCACATGGGTCTTCGTATAACGCGTCTCAATCCAACCTATGTGGCGCAGGATGGAACCGACCCATGAGTCCTCATGTTGACCCACCACAATTAGAAATGATGTGCCCACCACACCACACACGCAATCGGCCACTAAGAAAAATAAGCATATACAATAGTACAATGTTATACTCCCTCTGTTTCTTTTTAGTTCACATATAAGGTTTGGTCAAAGTCAAACATTGTAAAGTTTGACTAGCTTTATATGAAAAGATATCAACATTCACACCATGAAGTCAATAGTCTTAGATGCATGCTGAAATTAACTTTCATAACAGATAACTATTTTATTGTAGATATTAATATGTTTTTTTATAAAGTTAGTCAAACTTTACAAAGTTTGACTTTGGCCAAATCTTATATGCAGACTAAAAAGAAACGGAGGGAGTACATGAAAGTTAATTGCATGGTGCATCCAAAAATATTTGTTCTGCATTGTGAATGTTTATATATGCTCCTAAAATATTAGTCACGGGAAAGAGAAACGAAGGCCATATCTCTCCTTGTCTCCACCGGACATCCCCTCTTTCTACACCACTTTCACGTACGCACACAAACTATCTCTTGGCCCTCTAAAAGTATGCATGCCCACGACACATTCACGCATGACGGCCACTGTATTTCAAGCTAAAGCACTATACGGTCACTGGAGTTCATAATATGCTCATTACGGTCACCGTATACATTCTCGTGGTGATCATACGGTATCTAGCTCACGATACGTCTCCGTATTTTCTTGATGACACTGACGGACTTTGCATTTGATGCGTGCTTCGTATTTTGTTGACGACACTTACGGTCATTGTATTTGAAGCGAAAGCACGATATGGTCACTGGACTTCAGAATAAGCTCATCACGGTCACCACATACATTTTGTCGTGCTAACCAACATGTGGTTGGATGGTTAGGAGGACAGTGGTTTCTTGAGCCCACCAGGGTTAAAGTCCCGGTGCTCGCATTTATCATGGGTTAATTTCAGTATTTTCCGGCGATGTGCGTTCAGTGGGAGGAGACGTTCCACTCGACTACGAGGCACCTATGATGACTTCATAAAATCCCAAGATCATATGCTGGCCCACTCTCTTGAAGGTGCTCATAGGGGTAGGGTCTGCGTGTGTGCGCTTATAGCGGTGAGTGCTTGCGCGTATATACGAGCCCTTGCGTCTGTACCGTGTTAAAAAGTACATGTCATGATTATACGGTCACTGGCTCACCCGTACAACTTCGTATTTTGTTGATGACACAATCAATTGGCTAGTCAAACGTTCCACGTGGCGCAACTAGTGTTGCACCATCGGGGTGCGTAACCGTGGGGCCCACCTATCGGCCCGTATATGAAAGAAAGAAATGGTAGTTTGAGTCTGTACCGTGTTAATAAAATACATTTTAGGGTGATCATACGGTCACTAGCTCACCATACAACTCCGTGATTTGTTGATGACATGATCAATTGACCAGTCAAACGGTCCACATTCAGCATCGCACATTACCATAGGGCCCACCCGTCAGCGCGTATATGAAGGACAAAAATGGTAATAAATTAGTGGTCGGTGGGTACTCGAAGTCGTGAGACCTCTTGTTGGCAGTCACCGGCGGTGGGGG
>LR738712.1:548900147-548945579 GCA_902687465.1 Secale cereale
GAGGGATGGCCGGTGCGGCAGTGGACCGGCGGTGAGGAGTGGTTTCGGGGTTGGCGGGGCGGCGTGGGCCGACCGCGGGCGGCGGGGATCGGCTGTTTGGCCGGTGGTGGCTGGCGGCTCAGGGGGGTGGAGTTTGATGATAAACTGCAGGCCCTTGATTTCGTATCCAACGGCTAGAAAAATCTAATAACCAGAGATGAAAAAGTCAGTCGGCTGACATGTAGCCTCGCCCCGCACGTACACATGCACGCACGCAAGACATGCACGCATGCAGGCGTGCAACACTAACACGTACACATAACGAACACACGCACGCATGCAGGCGTGCAACACTGACGCGTACACATGCACTCACGAACACACGCACGTACGCACACATGCATGCAACACTAAAATGTACCCTTGCACGCACGCAACACTCGCACGCCTGCATGCACACAGCACACGACGCAAGACACACGCTCAACCTATACGTGCATGCACCCTTTTTTAAGGACATGGATTGTTAAGAGTATTATTCAATCTTATCTATGATAAGCAGAACATTGATGTTTGTAGCGTCTTTATAAATCACAACATATCGAACGGGCTATCAACATAGTAGGCTTATCTACATGAAAAGGATGATGTCACACTCAATAAATAATCATCGGTTTATGAAATGCCCGCTTCTGACCGCCCTGGCCCACCAAAGGTTCCTCTGCTATGCGCTGCCTGTGTTGGGTCACTGACATGCAGGCCATGTACCCAAAGAGCCCACACGTCAGTGGAAGAACGGTGTGCTGTCCTATGTCAGAGTCGAGGGCGCCACTCACTGCACGCCCGGCTGAACACGCCTCCTTGCCGCATTCAAACGCCTCCATGAAACCGCCCATGTGGAAGCCGAGAAACCTACTCCGGACACACGTCCGTTCATGACCGGATCGGCATTAAACGCAACGCCGGCCGAGCTCCTCCCGTCCGCCATCTATTTAATCTCCTATTTAAACGAGGCCAAACGCCGGCCAAGAATCGCACACCTCCGCCGCTCCCCTATCTCCTCCTTCACCATTTTGTCCACTCTTACAATGGCTTACGAAGAGTAGTTATTCCGCATCCAAGCCGGCTGGGTGGCCCGCCGAGCCCGCCGGAGACGAGCTATGCAGCTCGCTGATCCACCTCCACCCCCTCGCCCGACGGAGCCAGTTGCCGCCCCAAGCCGGCACGCGGTTTATCAACTCACCGCTCCAGGCCAGCTCGATGAGGAGCGGCGCACGGGCGTCGTTGTTGCCGTCCACGCCACCGCCTCGTACCGTGTCTCCCGTTTCTGTGGCCGAGACTCCCATGCCGACGGCCGCGCCATGCAAGCAGCGACAGAAGCTGGGTACATGGAGAGCGACGAGTCGGTGGCCAACGCCTCCGCGTCTGCCGCCATCATCGAGGAGAAGTAGAACACGGGAGGCCGCCGCTGCTTGGGTCCCATGAAGGCCACCATGGAGGCGACGCCGGTGTAAACAACAGGTGTCTTGCTGGATCCTTTTGCTGCGAGGACCTTCATCGACCCCGCATATACCTTCGGGGCTCCCGGCAGTCCGGTGATCGTGCTGCCAGACATGAGGAACACAAATCAATCGGAGGGCGACCATTTAGGCCAAGTATTATAAACGTGTGATGTCTAGAACTAGCACTGCGTAGTTCATTTGAATGTAATGAAATCCGTCATGTTTGTATGAAAATCCGGTATCTTATATGATTTCCGTCATTGTTTATATGAAATATCGCTGTGTTTGCATGAATTTCGTCCGGTTGGTTGACTTGCTGTCATAATGTGTGCTGCTACGGTTGGATGGCGTAATTTGCAAGCCGCCAGTCGGTCTGCGGGCGGCTCGGGCGGCGTGGTGGGACAAAAAGAACACAACTTGTGCGAGCTCGTCTCCAACATGCGCACTGGAGGATGCATGAGAACCCGAGCCATTCCTCGTTCATCGGTGGCAAAGGCACCGGTGGATAAAAGGGTCGCCAATATTTTGGCTACCCCGGACAAGATCCAAACAACCCCTCCCAACAGATTCAAATCCCTCGTTCGCCGTGGAATTTTGCCATGTGTTGTTTTCATGGACTAGCAAGATATGCCATGTGTTGTGTTCGTTGGTTGTGAGTTGGGCTGAGAAAGTAGAAGTGGATATGTTGGTCGAGCGTGTGGTCCAGCTAGTTCGTGACGGCGTGACCGGGATGGACCTGCTGGAGGCATTCCTTAGTCAACGGATCTAGCCTCTCCAAGCCCATGACCATCCGATGTGGACGTACTCGGGCACCAATGACACCGCTTGGGTCCACCCAGAGGAGGTCACCGAGAAGACGGTGGAGCAGTGGTTGCGGAGCAGCACATGGAACAAGGACAACCCCAGGGGGACTAGAAGAGTCCGTCCATTCGACGCGGACCACGAGCCAAGCAAGGTTTGACTTCTATTTCCGAGTGAGTTTTCTGTTTCGATTTGCAGCTGTCTCTGAATCCGATTGATGTTTGATCAACTCTTTGTTTTGCAAATTTATACTGAGATGTATTCGGTGCCCAATGTAGAGCAAGTCCAGGAGGGGGTGGAGGGCGCTGGTGAGGTCGCCGACTGGAGGTCTGACAAGGAGACCGACGAGGAGAGTGAGGAGTCAAGCAGTGATGACGAGGTCGAGTCGCCACCTCGCATCAAGAGGCGCTCCAAGCTGACTCATGACCCAGAAAGCGCGCACACCAAGACAGCTCCCTCTGGTGCTTAGGCACAGAAACACACTCGGACGACTTCACCCGATCTGACCGAAAAGGCCCCGAAGCAGCCTAAGGTCGCGACTTCAAAACCTCGGAAGGCTCTGCCCAAGATCAAGGTGGACATTCCGATTGCTTCCATGTGAGTGTCATTCTTCATTGTTCTTCTCTTGTTCTAGAGATCTTACATATGTTGTCGATTCATCTATCTGTTTGACCGAGTGAGTTCTGAAACTTCTAGTGCTGCTGCTTCTGGGACCTCCATGGAGATTGACAAGGGCCACAATGATGAGGATACTACAGACGTGGCGACTTCCAGTGCAAGTATAATTCTTCGGCATGTTTACATTTTGTTAACTGCTTTGTCGGTCGACTGAATATTTTTCTTGGTCGGATGTCTTGCAGTACCACCCAACGTTATTGACCTGCCGGATGATGATGACGAGTATGTAGAAGTGCCTCGGAGGAACACAGGAATGAGGGGCAGGAAGGCGCCTGCTGCCTCAGACGCTCAGCCACAGGGCGACTCGGTTCGGGTAGCTGTTTCTTTTGCCGTTCCTATGTCGATTGTTCATCCTTCGGCGTTGACTGTCCAAGTTGTTGCCTCCCCCGTGCAACCCCAAGATTTAGATCCTCTGGCTGCTCCCACTGCTCCATCGTCTTCACTCTTTGCTTCCCACCATGTCCCGGAGGACCCAGTGAATGCAGCTAAGGAAGCTATTCGCCAAGCAGGTCTAATGATGGAGCACACGAGGGCAGCGTATGAGGCCATCATGGCTTCTTATAATGTCGGTTCAGCTCTTCGGACCAACGTCCAGGTGAGTCTTTTTCCGATTGAGTGTTGCTCTGCTAGGATATTCTACCTGAAAACTGCTGCTTTGTTCGTAAGATGATGTTCGTGGATGAGCGTTTGAAACTTGAGATTATCCTTGTTTCACTCGCACACCCACTGGGTGTTCTAGCTTCTGTTATGTAAGTCTTGTTCTTCAATTGGCCCGACTGCGTCGATTGAACCAGTGGGGGCACGCAGAGTGCACCCACTGGGTGTAGTCCCCGAGACTATGGTCGACTGCAGGCAGTCGGCTGTGGTCTAAGAACAAATGTTGTTGCTGTCTTTTTTACTCCTTCCACTCGCACTGGACGGATCAAGTCGAGTGGGAGCCGTGGGGGCACGCCAAGTGCACCCACTGGGTGTAGTCCCCGAGACCGTGGTTGACTGCTGGCAGTCGGCTGTGGTCAAAGAACAAATGTAGTTATCTCTCGTTTTTTACTCCTTCCACTCACACTGGACGGATTGAGTCGAGTGGGAACCAGTGGGGGCACGCCAAGTGCACCCACCGGGTGTAGTCCCCGAGGCTACTGTTGAGTGTTTGACTCAGCTGTAGTCTTAGAACTCTTTTGGTGTAACAATTCGCTCTCTGTACTTCTTCCAGTGAAAACAACTGTCTTTATCCTTGTCGACTGACTTGTCTTTTTTGCTGACTGTAGAAATCTTGTGAGTTCAGGGTTCAGTTTGCAGATCTTGAGAAGAAGCAGATCCAACTCAATCTTGATCTGGGATTGGCCAGGGAGAACTTGCAGAAAGCTAGAGATGAAGCATCTGGTATGAAAGGTACAGAGCTTGTTGAGTTTATTTGAACAAACGTGTCTAGCAAAAAGCTGATCACTTCGGGCTCATTCGACGAGCATTATATCTTGCAGATCAAATGAAAAAAAGCCTTGGAGAAGAAGGATCTTGACTTGGCAGCGGTGCACCAGAAGGCGCAGGAGAAGACCGAACTTGCTGACCAGAAGCTGGCTTCAGTCGGCAAGTTGGAAGAAGAGAATGCAAATATGAAGATCGCCCCCGATGAAGCCAATAGGGAAGTGACGCGACTGAAGAAGGATAAGCTGGCTCTGGACAACAAGGTTGGAGACCTCACCCAGAACATGAATGAGCTGGAGACTTATCTGGGAGGTATTGCCAAAAAGATGTTTCTCATGCTCGAGGGTATCTTCCTTTGTCCGACTGAATGATAAATGTCGACTCACCATATCTCTATATGTGCAGAACTCTTCCAAAACTTTGAGGAAGAGACTGGACGGATTGAGACGGGTCTGGATCCTGTCAATTCTCTTGTCAAGGATGATGTTGAGATGAACGTCTTGCGGCTGGAATCTTGTCTTGCTAGCGCCACTGGTTATCTTGCACGGCTGAAGGCGGTGATGTCGCGGATCGACACGGTGCTCTGGCGGGGAATGGTGCTCGAAAACGACCTCAAGTCTCTGATGACTCGGCTTAATGAGATCCCTGGTCGAGTGTAGGAATGGAAGAAGTCATATGCTCGGTGCGGCGCTGACGTGGCACTATCTCTGGTCCGTGTCCATTGCAAGGAGGTCAAGGAAGAAAGGTTGGCGGCTCTCAAGGTCGCCAATACCAAGAAGCTTCAATTCCAGTCATTCATGGAGACTTTCGTCGACACCGCCACTCGCATTGCTGACGGAATCGACTTGGAGGAATATGTTGCGCCCGCAAGCCCTCCTCCTCCCGAGGAGTGAACAAACTTTATGTCCTAATTCAATTTGCCTCGAAATACCGAGTGGTTTTGTAACCGTTAAACTCTTTCGGGATTGATGCCCGAGTACTTCTGCCCGAACCATGTGGGATTTATCTGAACTTGGTTTCCTTTGGAATATGTTTGCTTTGCTTCTGCTGCTTTCGGATATTTTGGTTCCAAATGGTCATTGTACTTACGACGCAGCTTAGAGAGCCAAGGTACATTGTACTTATGGCGTAGCTCGGAGAGCCGAGGTACATTGTACTTATGGCGCAACTCGGAGAGCCAAGGTACGTTGTACTTATGGCGTAGCTCGGAGTGCTACCAAGTCCCCGAGTGAGAGGGTTGTTCTTCACTCAAAGTGTATTGTAAAACTTAGACGAGTACAGGGTCGCAGCTCAGCCCCCGAGTGAGAGGGTTGCTCTTCACTCAGAGTGTTTTTGAAACTTAGGCGATTACGAGATTGCAGCTAAGCCCCCGAGTGAGAGGGTTGCTCTTCACTCGGAGTTTTTTTTGAAGCTTAGGTGATTACGGGGTCGCAGCTAAGCCCCCGAGTGAGAGGGTTGCTCCTCACTCGGGGTGTTTTTTGAAACTTAGGCGATTACGGGGTCGCAGCTAAGCCCCCGAGTGGGAGGATTGCTCTTCACTCGGAGTGTTTTTGAAACTTAGGCGATTACGGGGTCACAGCTAAGTCCCCTAGTGAGAGGGTTGCTCTTCACTCGGAGTGTTTTTGAAACTTTGGCGATTACGGGGTCACAGCTAAGCTCCCAGGTGAGAGGGTTGCTCTTCACTCGGAGTATTTTTTTGAAACTTAGGGCGATTACGGGGTTGCAGCTAAGCCCCCGAGAGAGAGGGTTGCTCTTCACTTAGAGTGTGTTTTGAAACTTGGGCGAATCGGATTCGCGGCTAAGCCACCCACTGGGGGATTTGAACAAATGTGTCTTTGGAACAATGATCATTATGATACTGTCACAAACTTGTCTTTGAGAAGCAAACTGAAGGATTCTTATTACAACTCGTCTGTTCAAGTGCTTTAAGTGTAAAAGCGGCGGAGCAGATCCGCATTCCATGAGCGTGGCTCGTCTATTTTCTTGGCCACATTGGAGAGGTGATACGCCACGTTGTGGAGCACTTTGGTGATGATGAAGGGGCCCTCCCATGCTGGAGCGAGCTTGTGATGTCATTTCTGTCGTAATCTCCTTCTTGGAATGCTCGGCCTCGGACATTGCGGGCGTGGAATCGACGCAGGTCTTGTTGATATATGGTCGACCGGATCAGAGCCATCTCGCGCCCTTCCTCCACGAGGTCGACTGCATCTTGGCGTGCCTATTCAGCTTCAGCTTCTGAGAAGAGTTCCACCCGAGGGGCATTGTGCAGTAAGTCACTCGGAAGTACGGTCTCAGCACCATATACCATGAAGAAGGGGGTCCGATCAGTCGACCAGTTCGGAGTTGTTTTGAGTCCCCACAAAACAGATGGCAACTCAGTCACCCAAGCTCCAGCGGCGTGCTTGAGATCGCACATCAGCCGAGGTTTCAACCCTTGAATGATCAAGCCATTTGCCCTTTCTGCCTTCCCATTCAACTGCGGATGCGCAACGGATGCGTAGTCGACTCGAGTGCCCTGGGAAGCGCAGTATGCTCTGAATTCATTCGAATCAAAGTTGGATCCATTATCTGTGATGATGCTGTGCGGGACTCCATATCTGAATATCAACTCTTTGATGAAGCTGACAGCGGTGGCTGCATCGAGGTTCTTAATAGGCTTGGCTTCGATCCATTTGGTGAACTTGTCGACTGCCACAAGCAAATGAGTGAAGCCGCTTCTGCCAGTCCTGAAGGGCCCAACCATGTCCAATCCCCAAACAGCAAACGACCAGACCAACGGGATAGTCTTCAAGGCAGACGCAGGCTTGTGGGACATGTTCGAGTAGAACTGACATCCTTCACATTTGTCGACTATATCTTTCGCCATCTCATTTGCACGCGGCCAGTAGAATCCGGCTTGGTATGCTTTGGCAATAATGGTCCGAGAGGACGCATGGTGACCACATGTCCCCGAGTGGAAATCCTTCAAAATCTCGACCTTCATCCGGGGTAATGCAACGCTGAGCGACTCCCGTGACGCTCTCTCTGTAGAGCTGCCCTTTTATCACCGTGAAGGCTTTGGATTGACGGACAATTTGGCGAGCCTCATCCTCACCTTCTAGGAGTTCTTGCCTGAGCAGGTATGCGATATACGACACTGTCCAGTCGGGTGTGATCACTATAACCTCCATGATTAAGTCGACTACAGCCGGGATTTCAATCTTAGTCGGGTTGGATGCACTTATCGGTTGCGGGGGCTCTTCCGTGAAGGGGTCTCCCTTGATTGATGGGGTGTGGAGATGTTCCAAGAACACATTCCTGGGGTTGGGTTCCCGAGTGGAACCTATCTTCGCCAGATCCTCAGCATGCTGGTTCTTGATTCTAGGCACATGGTGGAGCTCCAACCCTTCAAACTTCTTCTCCAACTTTCTCACTGTGTTGCAATAACCGGCCATCGCTGGGCTCCTGACATCCCATTCTTTCATCACTTGATTGAACACTAAGTCCGAGTCCCGTATACCATCAGGCGACGGACGCCAAGTGAGATGGCCATACGCAACCCATAGAAAAGTGCCTCATACTCAGCTTCATTGTTTGAACAATTGAAGTGAATTTGGAGGACATAGCTGAGCTTGTCACCTATGGGGGACACCAAAACCACACCTGCACTGGATCCATTCAGCATCTTGGATCCATCAAATAACATAGTCCAATGATCCGACTGAACTTGAGTCGGTTTTTCCTGTTCAATCCACTCGGCGACGAAATCCGCTATTGCCTGAGACTTGACTGCTTTCTTTGCTTCAAACTTGATATCTAACGGAAGGAGTTCAATCGCACATTTAGATGCTCGACCGGTTGCGTCCCAATTGTGCAAAATTTCAGATAACGGAGCATCGCTGATGACTGAAATTGAATGATTTGAGAAGTAATGTGCAACTTTCTTGGCGGTCAAGTAGATCCCATACACAATCTTTTGGTAATGCGGATATCTCTGCTTGGATGGAGTAAAGACTTCAGAAATGTAGTAGACTGGTGTCGGTGTCAAAACTGGCAAATCTCGGGTAGGGGGGCCCAAGCTATGCGTTTAGAGGATCGATGGTAACAGGAGGCTGGGGACATGATGTTTACCCAGGTTCAGGCCCTCTCGATCGAGGTAAAACCCTACTTCCTGCTATATTAGTATGGATGAATATGTTTACAAGAGTTGATCTACCTCGAGATCGTAATGACTAAACCCTAGGTCTAGCCTATGAGGATATTGTAAGATGATCCCCTCTACAGACTAAACCCCTCGGCTTATAAACACACCGGAGGGGGCCTAGGGTTACAAGGGTGACTTGGGGAGGAATAAATTGATACATCCGGACTCTACACCCGCCTTTCTACGTACATAGGAGTCCTGACCGAATACGGGGGAGGGCCTTCTGCTTCTTCTTCATGCGGCTCAGGTTCAATGACCCGGATGACCGAGGACCCCTGAATACAGGACTCCCTTAGTAGCCCCCAGACTTGCCTTCAAGGACGAGATTGTATCCGGCTTCATGTCTTCGGTCTTGCAAGGTGAGTCCTCCTAGATGATAGTTCGGCTTCTTCAAATATTATAATCTACCGATTCCTCTCTGCTGTCGTCTCGTCTTCCACGTGTCCAATGAATGTGAATCGTCTAGGGGTCTTTTGCAAATACCCCCTTGACTGTTCAAGGGGGGCGCCTATATAAGAGAATAGATCCGACTGCCTTTCCATCTCATTCCACGCGGAAGAAACCCTAGTGCCTACAAAAAATCTTCAAACATGGCTAGTACCCCGAGCCCCTCCTCGCGCCCTCTTGGCCCTCGTGCAGGAGATTGGAAAAGCTGCTCTGTGTCTCATGCGCATCTGCGGACTCTGCAAGCGCAGGGGTATCTCCCTCCAAAGGATCTAGTCTCCGTTCGGGCCGGACTAACGTCTATCGACAACCAAGCCCTGGCAGAGAGCTTTCCCAACCCCTTCGACGGAGAGCGGGTATGTCTCGACCCTTACCTTTTATGAGGCATGGGGTTCCCTGTCCATCCCTTTCTTAGGGGACTCCTGGAGTTCTACGGCCTCCAACTGCACAATCTTACTCCAGGTTCAATTCTGCACATTGCGGGTTTTGACGCTCTATGCGAACTTTTCTTGGGCTGCGAGCCCCACTTTGAGCTGTGGAGAAGGTAATTATGCCTTGTCCTTCGATCGGAAGAGGGATCCATATTTGAAGTTGGGAGCGCTGAAGTATGGCGCATAGCCGGGACAAGCTATCTTTCCGGTACTCCGAAGAAGGCATCCGAAGAGTGGCCCTCGGAGTGGTTTTACATTGAAGATGTTGCTTTGCCGGATCCAGTTCGGCGCGGACTCCCCACGTATTCCAGCGCTCCGCCAAAGAAGCTTTTCAACTGGCGTCCCAACGGTCCTTCGGAAGAAGAAAAAGCGGAGGTTAGCCGACTGGGCGGCAAGACTAAATTGCTTGCTAGTTCGGGGTTAACCATAATCGAAGTGATGGCCATTTCACTGAAGCGGCGTGTGCAGCCGCTCCAAGCAAGAGGACTTCCAATGTATCATTATAATGGTCAGAATGATGCCTCGCGCCGCCTACGCCTGGATCTAGATGACCCTGCCATTCTAGGCGCTGTCCTAGAATGCCTCTACAAAGGAGAGAAGCAGGACTTCATCCGTTTAACGTACGAGGAAGGCCTTTCTATGTATAATCTTCCCGACTGGGTCAGTCCTTCTCTTTGACCACTCTATTTTTCTTTGTTATGATGTATTGACCAAACTGTATTCGGTTTCTCCCAACAAGAGTGGAGGAAGGTGGTCAAGGGGATTAATAATCCCGCCCCACAGCCAGAGGACCCGTTCCAAAAGACGGGCCCCGGATATGAAGAGGACCCGGATATAGGCGTAGAGTTAGAAGAGGGAGTCTTCTATCAGGCCTGCCGTGAGGGCACCTTGGTGGCTATACTAGCCGATTACCCAGGCCTCATTCCTTCTTCCTGTGTAAGTAATTTAGGGGATATCTCACTAACGAGAAGATTCCCAGTGCGCATTTACCCACCGTATTCTATCATACTTAAACAGGGATGGCGCTCCTCACGCCGAACTGCGCGCTGATACGTCTCCAACGTATCTATAATTTTTGATTGTTCCATGCTAATATATATTCTGTTTTGGATGTTTAATGGGCTTTATTATACACTTTTATATTATTTTTGGGACTAACTAACCCAAGGCCAAGTGCAGATTGCTGTTTTTTGCCTATTTCCGTGTTTCGCAGAAAAGGGATATCAAACGGAGTCCAAACGGAATGAAACCTTCGGGAGAGTTATTATTGGAACCATATCTACCCAGAAGACTTGGAGTACACGCGAGGGAACAAGAGAGGTGGCCACGAGGGTCCAGGGCGCGCCCCCACCCTCGTGGGCCCCCTTTGTCTCCCCCGATGCCCTCCTTCCTCCTATATATATCCATGTACCCTGAAAACATCGAGGCAACAGAGAAAACCCTAATTCCACCGCCGCAACCTTCTGTTCCCATGAGATCCCATCTTGGGGCCTATTCCGGAGCTCCACCGGAGGGGGGACCCATCACGGAGTGCTTCTACATCAGCACCATAGCCTCACCAATGAGTTGTGAGTAGTTTACCACAGACCTTCGGGTCCATAGTTATTAGCTAGATGACTTCTTCTCTCTTTTTGGATCTCAATACAATGTTCTCCTCGATCTTCGAGGAGATCTATTCGATGTATTCTTTTTGTGGTGTGTTTGTCGAGATCCGATGAATTATGGGTTTATGATCAAGATTATCTATGAACAATATTTGATTCTTTTCTAAAATCTTTTATGTATGATTATAATATCCTTGCAAGTCTCTTCGAATTATTGGTTTGGTTCGGCCTACTAGATCTATATTTCTTGCAATGGGAGAAGTGCTTGGCTTTGGGTTCAATCTTGCGGTGTCCTTTCCCAGTGACAACAGGGGGAGCAAGGCACGTATTGTATTGTTGCCATCGAGGATAAAAAGATGGGGTTTATATCATATTGCTTGAGTTTATCCCTCTACATCATGTCATCTTGCTTAAAGCATTACTCTGTACTTATGAACTTAATACTCTAGATGCATGCTGGATAGCGGTCGATGTGTGGAGTAATAGTAGTAGATGCATAATCGTTTCGGTCTACTTGTCACGGACGTGATGCCTATATATAATGATCATGCCAAGATATTCTCATAACTATGAACTTTTCTATCAATTGCTCGACAATAATTTGTTTACCCACCGTAGAATTCTGCTATCATGAGAGAAGCCACTAGTGAAACATATGGCCCTCGGGTCTATTCTCAACATATTAATCTTCCATCTACTCTACTTTGCTTTATTTACTTTATGTTCTTATACCAAAAATACCAAAAAAATACACTATCCTATCTATCAGATATCACTTTCGTAAGTGACCGTAAAGGGATTGACAACCCCTTATCGCGTTGGCTGCAAAGTTCTTATTTGTTTTCGCAGGTGCGAGGGACTTGCGCGTGGTCTCCTACTGGATTGATACCTTGGTTCTCAAAAACTGAGGGAAATACTTACGCTACTGTGCTGCATCACCCTTTCCTCTTCGAGGGAATACAACGCAAGCTCGAGAAGTAGCAAGAAGAATTTTTTGCGCCGTTGCCGGGGAGGCTTACGCAAAAGTCCTATACCAAGTACCTATCACAAACCCTTATCCTTCGCACTACATTATTTGCCTCTCGTTTTCCTCTCCCCCACTTCACCCTTGCCGTTTTATTTGCCCTTCTTCTTCCGTGTGTTTACCGTTCGCTTGCCTCTTGTTTACTTGTGTGTTGGATTGCTTGCTTGTCACTATGTCTCAAAACAATACCAAATTGTGTGACTTCTCCAATACCAACAATAATGATTTTATTAGCACGCCTATTGCTCCTATTACCGATGCTGAATCTTGTGAGATCAATGCTGCCCTGTTGAATCTTGTCATGAAAGATCAATTTTCTGGCCTTCCTAGTGAAGATGCCGCTACTCATCTGAACAACTTTGTTGATTTGTGTGATATGCAAAAGAAGAGGGATACGGATAATGATATTGTTAAATTAAAGCTATTTCTGTTTTCACTTAAAGATTGTGCTAAAACTTGGTTTCCTCTTTGCCTAGAAATATTATTGATTCATGGAATAAGTGCAAAGATGCCTTTATCTCTAAGTATTTTCCTCCCGCTAAGATTATCTCTCTTGGAAACGATATTATGAATTTTAAGCAACTAGATCATGAGCATGTTGCACAAGCTTGGGAGAGAATGAAATTAATGATACATAATTTCCCTACACATGGTTTGAACTTATGGATGATTATACAACACTTTTAGGCTGGCTTGAATTTTGCTTCTAGAAATCTTTTCGATTCGGCCGCGGGAGGCACTTTCATGGAAACCACCTTAGAAGTAGCTATTAAACTCCTAGATAATATTATGGTTAACTACTCTCAATGGCACACCGAAAGATCTACTAGTAAAAAAGTACATGATGTTGAAGAGATTAGTGTTTTGAGTGGAAAGAGGGATGAACTTATGAAATTATTTGCTACTAAGAGTGCTTCTTCTGATCCTAATGATATGCCTTTATCCACGTTGATTGAAAATAATAATGAATCTTTGGATGTGAATTTTGTTGGTAGGAATAATTTTGGTAACAATGCTTATAGAGGAAACTTTAATCCTAGGCCTTTTCCTAGCAATTCCCCTAATATTTATGGTAATTCCTACAATAACTCTTATGGAAATTTTGGTAAGATACCCTCTGAATTTGAAACTAGTGTTCTAGAGCTTATGAATTCGCAAAAGAATTTCAATGCTTTGCTTGAAGAAAAATTGCTTAAGATTGATGAGTTGGCTAGAAACGTGGATAAAATTACTCTTGATGTTGATTCTTTGAAACTTAGATCTATTCCACCTAAGCATGATATCAATGAGTCTCTCAAAGCCATGAGAATTTCCATTGATGAGTGCAAAGAAAGAACCGCTAGGATGCGTGCTAAAAAGATTGCTTTATGAAAGCATGTTCTTCTAGCTATCATGAAAATAAAGATGAAGATCTGAAAGTTATTGATGTGCTCCTGTTAGATCCTTGTTTTCTAGTATGAATCTTGATAAAGATGGGGCTGGAGATGAGTCTACTTTAGTTAAAAGGCATCCCAATGATTCGGAGTTTTTAGATCTTGATGCTAAAATTGTTCAAAGTGGGATTAAAGAGATTAAAATTTTACATAGTGATGAACCCACTATTTTGGATTTCAAGGGATTCAATTATGATAATTGCTCTTTAATAGATTGTTTTTCCTTGTTGCAATTCGTACAAAATTCTCCACATGCTTATAGTCAAATTAAGGCTTTTACCAAACACATAGTTGATGCTTTGATGCAATCTTATGAAGAAAAACTTGAATTAGAAGTTTCTATCCCTAGAAAGCTTTATGATGGGTGGGAACCTACTATTAAAATTAAAATTAAAGATCATGAATGTTTTGCTTTGTGTGATTTGGGTGCAAGTGTTTCTACAATCCCAAAAACTTTGTGTGATTTGTTAGGTTTCCATGTGCTTGATGATTATTCTTTAAATTTGCATCTTGCGGATTCTACCATTAAGAAACCTGTGGGAAGGATTAATGATGATCTTATTGTTGCCAATAGGAATTATGTGCCCGTAGATTTCATTGTTCTTGATATAGACTGCAATCCTTCATGTCCTATTATTCTTGGTAGACCTTTCCTTAGAATGATTGGTGCAATTATTGATATGAAGGAAGGAAATATTAGATTACAATTTCCATTAAGGAAAGGCATGGAACACTTTCCTAGAAAGAAAATCAAATTACCTTATGAATCTATTATGAGAGCCACTTATGGATTGCCTGCCAAAGATGGCAATACCTAGATCTATTCTTGTATCGTGCCTAGCTAGGGGCGTTAAACGATAGCGCTTGTTGGGAGGCAACCCAATTTTATTTTCTTTGTTTTTGCTTCTGTTTAGGAATAATTATTGCATCTAGCGTCTGTTTAGATGTGGTTTTGTGTTTTAATTAGTGTTTGTGGCAAGTAGAACCTTTGGGAAGACTTGTGTGAAGTTTATATGATCATGCTATAAAAAAACAGAAACTTTAGCGCTCACGAGATTGGCTGTAACTTTGTACTGGAGAGTGCTATTTAGTTGATTCTTTTTGCAGATGATTAATAGACAAATTACTCACGTTTAACAATTTATTTCAATTTTTTTGGAGTTACAGAAGTATTCGAAAGTTACAGATTACTACAGACTGTTCTGTTTTTGACAGATTATGTTTTCCGTGTGTTGTTTGCTTATTTTGATGAATCTATGAGTATTATCGGGGGGTATGAATCATGGAGAAGTTGGAGTACAGTCAGTTTAACACCAATATAAACAAATAATGAGTTCATTATAGTACCTTTGAGTGGTGGTTTGTTTTCTTATACTAACGGAGCTCACGAGATTTTTGGCTAAGTTTTGTGTTGTGAACTTTTCAAGTTTTGAGTATGGCTTTGATGGACTATGGAACAAAGAGTGGCAAGAGCCTAAGCTTGGGGATGCCCAAGGCACCCCAAAGTAAAATTCAAGGACAACCAAAAGCCTAAGCTTGGGATGCCCCGAGAAGGCATCCCCTCTTTCGTCTTCATCTATCGGTAACTATACTCGGGACTATATTTTTATTCACCACATGATATGTGTTTTGCTTGGAGCGTCATGTATGATTTGAGTCTTTGCTTTTTAGTTTGCCACAATCATCCTTGCTGGACACACCTTTTGAGAGAGATAAATATGATTTATAATTTATTAGAATACTCTATGTGCTTCACTTATACCTTTTGAGCTAGACAATTTTGCTCTAGTGCTTCACTTGTATCTTTCAGAGCACGGTGGTGGTTATATTTTGTAGAAATTGTTGATCTCTCATGCTTCACTTATATCCTTTTGAGAGTCTTTTAGAACAGCATGGTAATGTTCTTTGGTTATAAAGCTAGTCCTAATATGATAGGCATCCAAGATGGGTATAGTAAAAACTTTCACATAAAGTGCATTGAATATGATGAGAAGTTTGATACTTGATGATTGTTTTGAGATATGAGGATGGTGATATTAGAGTCATGCTAGTAGAGTAATTTTGAATTTGAGAAACACTTGTGTTAAAGTTTGTGATTCCCGTAGCATATACGTATGGTGAACCATTATGTGATGAAGTTGGAGCATGATTTATTTATTGAGTGTCATCCTTTGTGTGGAGGTTGGGATCGCGCGATGGTTAACTCCTACCAACCCTTCCCCTAGGAGCATGCGTTGAATACTTTGTTTTGATGACTCGTAGATTTTTGCAATAAGTATATGAGTTCTTATGACTAATGTTGAGTCCATGGATTATACGCACTCTCACAACTCTCGCCGGTACCATACACCCACCATATACCTTCCTCAAAACAGCCACCATACCTACCTATCATGGCATTTCCATAGCCATTCCGAGATATATTGCCATGCAACTTTCCACCGTTCGTGCATATGACATGCTTCATCATTATCATTCACATAGAGTCATATTTTGTTCTAGCTTCGAGTTGTAAGTAAATAAAAGTGTGATGATCATCATTATTAGAGCATGGTCTTAGTGAGGAAAGGATGATGGAGACTATGATTCCCCCACAAGTCGGGATGAAACTCTGGACGAAAAAGAAAAAAAAAAGAAAAAAGGGGGAGGCCATAAAAAAAAGAGAAGGCCCAAAGAAAAAAAGAAGAAAAAATGAGAGAAAAGAGAGAAGGGACAATGCTACTATCCTTTTCCACACTTGTGCTTCAAAGTAGCACCATGATCTTCATGATAGAGAGTCTCTTGTTTTGTCACTTTCATATACTAGTGGGAATTTTAATTATAGAACTTGGCTTGTATATTCCAACGACGGGCTTCCTCAAATGCCCTAGGTCTTCATGAGAAAGCAAGTTGGATGCACACCCACTTAGTTTCTTTTGTTGAGCTTTCATACACTTATAGCTCTGGTGCATCTGTTGCATGGTAATCCCTACTCACTCACATTGATATCTATTGATGGGCATCTCCATATCCCATTGATACGCCTAGTTGATGTGAGACTATCTTCCTCCTTTTTGTCTTCTCCAAAACCACCACTCTATTCCACCTATAGTGCTATATCCATGGCTCACACTCATGTATTGCGTGAAAGTTGAAAGGTTTGAAAAAATTTGAGTATGAAACAATTGCTTGGCTGAAACCGGGGTTGTGCATGATTTAAATATTTTGTGTAATGAAGAGGGAGCATAGCCAGACTATATGATTTGGTAGGGATAACTTTCTTTGGCCATGTTATTTTGAGAAGACACGATTGCTTTGTTAGTATGCTTGAAGTATTATTATTCTTATGTCAATATAGACTTTTGTCTTGAATCTTTCGGATCTGAACATTCATGCCACAATAAAGAAAACTACATTGAGAATTATGTTAGTTAGCATTCCACATCAAAAATTATGTTTTTATCATTTACCTACTCGAGGACGAGCAGGAATTAAGCTTGGGGATGCTTGATACGTCTCCAACGTATCTATAAATTTTTATTGTTCCATGCTATTATTTATTCTGCTTAGGATGTTTAATGGGCTTTATTATACACTTTTATATTATTTTTGGGACTAACCTACAAACCCAAGGCCCAATGCAGATTGCTGTTTTTTTTGCCTATTTCAGTGTTTCGTAGAAAAGGCATATCAAACGGAGTCCAAGCAGAATGAAACCTTCGGGAGAGCTACTTTTGGAACCGTATCTACCTAGAATACTTGGAGTACACGGGAGGGAACGAGAGAGGTGGCCACGAGGGTCCAGGGCGCGCCCAGGGGAGGCAGGCGCGCCCCCACCCTCGTGGGCCCGCTCTGGCTCCCCCGATGCCCTCCTTCCTCCTATATATATCCATGTACCCTGAAAACATCGAGGCAACAGAGAAAACCCTAATTCCATCGCCGCAACCTTCTGTTCCCTTGAGATCCCATCTTGGGGCCTATTCCGAAGCCCCGCCGGAGGGGGGATCCATCACGGAATGCTTCTACATCAATACCATAGCCTCACCAATGAGTTGTGAGTAGTTTACCACAGACCTTCGGGTCCATAGTTATTAGCTAGATGGCTTCTTCTCTCTTTTTGGATCTCAATACAATGTTCTCCTCGATCTTCGAGGAGATCTATTCGATGTAATCTTTTTGCGGTGTGTTTGTCGAGATCCGATGAATTGTGGGTTTATGATCAAGATTATCTATGAACAATATTTGATTCTTTTCTGAAATCTTTTATGTTTGATTATAATATCCTTGCAAGTCTCTTTGAATTGTTGGTTTGGTTTGGCCTACTAGATCTATAGTTCTTGCAATGGGAGAAGTTCTTGGCTTTGGGTTCAATCTTGCGATGTCCTTTCCCAGTGACAGCAAGGGGAAGCAAGGCACATATTGTATTGTTGCCATCGAGGATAAAAAGATGGGGTTTATATCATATTTTTGAGTTTATCCCTCTACATCATGTCATCTTTCTTAAAGGATTACTCTGTTCTTATTAACTTAATACTCTAGATGCATGCTGGATAGCGGTCGATGTGAGGAGTAATAGTAGATGCATAACCGTTTCGGTCTACTTGTCACGGACGTGATGCCTATATATAATGATCATGCCTAGATATTCTCATAACTATGCGCTTTTCTATCAATTGCTCGAGAGTAATTTGTTTACCCACCATAGAATTGGGCTATCATGAGAGAAGCCACTAGTGAAACCAATGGCCCGCGGGTCTATTCTCAACATATTAATCTTCCATCTACTTTACTTTGCTTTATTTACTTTCTGTTCTTATTCTAGAAATACCAAAACTATTATACTATCCTATCTATCAGATCTCACTTTTGTAAGTGACCGTAAAGGGATTGACAACCCCTTATCGCGTTGGCTGCGAAGTTCTTATTTGTTTGTGCAGGTGCGAGGGACTCGCGTGTGGTCTCCTACTGGATTGATACCTTGGTTCTCAAAAACTGAGGGAAATACTTACGCTACTGTGCTGCATCCCCCTTTCCTCATTGAGGGAATACAACGCAAGCTCGAGAAGTAGCACGCGTAGACTGCCAACCCATAGGGCGGCGCCCGCGTCGGGCGAGGCTTTGAAGCAGAAAAGGACCACGAATACCAGCGGACCTTCAAAGAGGTATGTTTGTTTTACCATGGGTCGGGTGGTGAAATTGTTATTATAACTTTCCGCATTGTTTCTTCCTTTTAGGAGGAATTTAAGCCGGACTGTCCCCGGAGGCGACGCATGCCAAGCTTTAGCCAATCTGGTATCGGGCCTGTCAAGGCTGAATGCTAATTCGGTGCCGGATTGTCCTCTCCAGGAGGATTCAGATGAAGTGTCAGCTACCAATACTGAAGTGGAGGTCGTGATGATTCATCGACGACGGAAAGCGGCCATGCGTGACCCTGCTTTTTCTGAGGAGGCGTTTAACGCCCTCAATTTTGCAGATGCCTATATCCGAGCCGCTCAAGACGGACTCGCCGGAGCCACTCATCAGCTTTCAAAATATATGAGAGTAAGTTTTTAATTTGAGTGTTCCCATGCCAATAGCCCCCAAGACATAAATCAGTTGGTACAACTGATTTGAGGATCGTTGTATTTTTATAGGTCATTCGAGAGCAGAATAACTCTTTATCCAAGGAACTCGAAGAGTGCCGGACTCAGCTCGCCGAATTGAAAAATTCGACGGAAACCGGAAAGGATGTTGTTGGTAAGAATAATTGTGTCCGGAAGCTATAATAGTTCTGCTGATTACTATGATATATATACTAATGTGTAATAGAGCACCAGGATCGACCGACCAACTAGAAAGGGAGTTAAGAGCTGCCCTAGCGGACAAGAAATTTGTCGAAGAGGAAAAAGCTGCTGGCGAGCGTGCACTAATGCAAGCTATGGAAAAAAGGAACCAAGCGCACATGATGGAATAATTAGGCTCGAACAAGAGATAGAGGGCATAAAGGCCCAACTCTACAACGCCTTGGAAGAGAACCAGATGCTAATAAGCGGCATGTTCAGTATGTCTCTTATACCTAGCGCTCCTTATAGTCTCTTAGTTAGAAAGTTTCTTATAAAAAAATTGCCTGCATGTTTATTGACTGGTCAGCCTGAAGGCGGAGTATCCAGTTTTGAGGGCGATGTGCTGCAAGATCTTTCCAGGGTCCATGAACGGGCTAGGAAGGCCATGAAGAGTATGGCGAGAGCTCTATGGCCTGGCGACTCCCCTCCAGAATCTATGGAAGATTTGGCGGACCTGTTCAAAGGGGCTCGGTCGCTTCGAACTATGGAAAGCGTCAGCATGCCGTATGGGTGCTCGAGAAGCATGGGCTATTGTGAAGAAGCGCTACACTCGTCTTGATCCAAATCACATGGCCCGTGTGGAACCTCGAGTGTCCGATGGACAGGAAATTCCTCCGTGTTTGGTCTATAACCAAGTAGAAATAGCTGCCAAGCTTTCCCAACAGGACTGTAAGCTAGACAGCCTGATAGAGGGAATAGAAAATGAATAGTCGTTTGATTCTATGTATTAATGTACTTTTACCATCAAACTTATCTTCGGCCGAATTTATATAAAGTTTTTCATAGCCGACCATCTTCTTCGACCTCCATAAACCCAAAGGTTGGAGTGTTTTCGAATACTATATTTGTGGTAAAGCACGTGATATGGTCGGAAACCAGGCATTCCGATCATAATTGCTTGAACAGACGAACTGAGTTTGGGGAGTTATGTTATATTACTGTTTAACGTAAGAAACATCTTACATAGAGAATAGTTTCGTTAGGGGTTCCTTTCCCTGGGTTGGCGTGCATGAAGATGCGAGCCTAGGCTTTTCGATCCTATGAGAAGGATGGTAGGAAGCCATCTCCTGTGATAGTTAAGATGCGCTTTAGAATGCGATATGTCGTGTGTCCGCCGACCAATTATTCCCTTAAGAGCGCTAGCTTTCGGCTTCACCCAATCTGAGGTACATATCTGGATTACCCGACTGTAACAATTGCAGAGATGCTCCCTTTACGCCCTAGCCGAACAATCGGAAACATAGGGGTAAGCATAGGAGCTAGGCAACCCAGCTTGGCCAGAACTGAAGTCATATAGGTGCATAAAATGGCAAGGATAAACTGTAAAAGCAGGCGGCATTTTTAAGCCAGAAGCTTTATTGATAATGGGCTTCATTAAAGGAAGCCCCCAGGTATACGTGAGGACGTACTCGTCATGTGGCAGTTCGGGTGAGCTAAATACTTGCCAAAAAATGTAAAGAGGAAAAGGGAGAGAAACAAGAAAGTAAAAAACAAGACCTAACTTATAAAGAGGAAGACATTTCTACCGAATTATCCATAAAATCGTCAGAGCCTGGCAGCGTTCCAAGGGTTCGGCTCAAGGCGGTTCTCCTGTGCATTGTGAAGGCGATAGGCTCCACCGGTGAGTACTTCATCAATAATGAAGGGGCCCTCCCATTTTGGTTTGAGCTTGTCCTTTTTCTTCTCCGGGAGGCGTAAAGCAAGTTCGCCGACGTTGTATGTCTTGCCCACACTTCTCTGCTCTGGTATCGCCTAGCCTGTTGTTGGTAAAATGCGGAACATGCTAGCGTTGTACCGTGCTCCTCTTCAAGTCCATCTAGGTCGTCCTGCCGATCTAACTCGCCCCCCCTTTCCTCATACATGCGCACTCTAGGTGAGTCATGAATAATGTCGCAGGGCAGAACAGCCTCTGTGACGTACACCATGAAAAAAGGTGTATATCTGGTCGTACGATTGGGAGTGGTCCGCAGCCCCCAGAGTACGGAGTCAAGCTCTTCGACCTAGTGTTTATCAGACTCCCATAGGGAGCGCACTAGTCGTGGTTTAATGCCGCTCATAATCAGACCATTGGCCCTTTCGACCTGACCATTTGTTTGAGGGTGGTATAGGGAAGCGTAATCGAGTTTAGTACCCATCTTTGCACACCAGTTTTTTACCTCGTCAGTTGTGAAATTGGAGCCATTATTTGTGATAATACTGTGCGGGACACCATAACGGTGTACTACACTAGATATAAACTCTATCACAGGCCCTGCTTCAGTTGTTTTTACTGGCTTGGCTTCTATCCATTTAGTGAATTTGTCTACCATTACCAGTAAGTATTTTCTTGTATGACTTCCCCCTTTAAGGGGTCCGACCATATCAAGCCCTCAGACCGCAAAATACCAAGTAATGGGGATTGTTCTCAGTGCGGTGGGAGGCATGTGACTTTGATTTGCAAAGAGCTGGTAGCCAACACAGTGTTGGACTAAGGTTTGGGTGTCTGCTCGGGTAGTAGGCTAGTAAAAGCCAGCGTGAAAAGCTTTGCCGACGAGCACCCTTGCTGCGGCATGGTGACCGCCCATTCCAGCGTGTATTTCAGTGAGAATTCGCCTTCCCTCCTCTTCAGAGATACACCTTTGGAGAATACCGGTTGTGCTTTTCTTGTATAGTTCACCTTCGTGAACTTTGTTGGCTTTAGAGCGCCGGACTATGCGGCGGGCCTCATTTTGATCATCACGGAGTTCCTACCTATTAAGGTAAGCTAGGAAAGGCTCTATCCAGGGGGCTATGAAAGCCATGATTTCGTGAGCTGAAGGAGTTATCTCCAAGCTTGGATCTCCGATGACATTGTGATTGAGTTCGGCTGGGTGTGTGTTTGGATCCGTATTTGTATCGCCGCTCGCGTCCTGATAACCCACAAGTGTAGGGGGTCGCAACAGTTTTCGAGGGTAAAGTATTCAACCCAAATTTATTGGTTCGACACAAGGGGAGCGAAAGAATACTCTTAAGTATTAGCAGCTGAGTTGTCAATTCAACCACACCTGGAAACTTAGCATCTGCAGCAAGGTAGTTTAGTAGCAAGGTAATATGATAGTGGCGGTAAGAGCGATAAAAGTAACGATAGTATATTTGTAGTTTTTGTGATAGTAGCAACAGAAAAGTAAAGAAGCAAAAAGAAATATATGGAAAGCTCGTAGGCATTGGATCGGAGATGGGAAATTATGTCGGATGCAATTCATCATGTAGAAGTTATAACCTAGGGTGACACAGAACTAGCTCCAGTTCATCAATGCAATGTAGGCATGTATTCTGAATATAGTCATACGTGCTTATGGAAAAGAACATGCATGCCATCTTTTGTCCTACCCTCCCGTGGCAGCGGGGTCCTATTGGAAACTAAGGGATATTAAGGCCTCCTTTTAATAGAGTACCAGACCAAAGCATTAACACATAGTGAATACATGAACTCCTCAAACTATGGTCATCACCGGGAGTGGTCCCGATTATTGTCACTTCGGTGTTACCGGATCATAACACATAGTAGGTGACTATAGACTTGCAAGATAGGATCAAGAACACACATATATTCATGAAAACATAATAGGTTCAGATCTGAAATCATGGCACTCGGGCCCTAGTGACAAGCATTAAGCATAGCAAAGTCATAGCAACATCAATCTCAGAACATAGTAGATACTAGGGATCAAACCCTAACAAAACTAACTCGATTACATGATAGATCCCATCCAACCCATCACCGTCCAGCAAGCCTATGATGGAATTACTCACGCACGGCGGTGAGCATCTTGGAATTGGTGATGGAGGAAGGTTGATGATGACAATGGCGACGATCTTCACTCTCCGAAGCCCCGAACGGACTCCAGCTCAGCCCTCCCGAGAGCGATTAGGGCTTGGTGGCGGCTCCGTATCGTAAAACGCGATAATTCTCCCTCTCTGATTTTTTTCTCCACGAAAGTGAAGATATAGGATCTGGGGTTACGTCGGTGGAGCACCAGGGGGCCCACGAGGCAGGGGGCGCCCCTCACCCTCGTGGACAGGGTGTGGGCCCCCTGGTCTGGATCTTCTTGCAGGTATTTTTTATATTTTCCGAAATAATTCTCCGTGGATTTTTAGGTCATTCTGAGAACTTTTTATTTCTGTACAATAACTACACCATGGCAATTCTGCTGAAAACAGCGTCAGTCCGGGTTAGTTCCATTCAAATCATGCAAGTTAGAGTCCAAAACAAGGGCAAAAGGGTTTGGAAAAGTAGATACGTTGGAGACGTATCACGTCCTGCCATGTTTGTAATGCCCAGGATGGAACTATACCTCCTACGTGTCAAGGCACGACTTAAAGGTATAAGCCCATTCTGGAATGATCTCAAGTTCGGTATCTTTGCACGACTCATGTAAAAATAGGGATGAAATTGCAAAAGGATAGTTGGCTTACACTCGCCACGTCACACAATTCATTACATAAGCAAAACATCATCCAAATAACATCACAACCCGACTACGGGTGAAGATCCAAATGAAAGATACCAAATACATAAAGCCACAGGTTCGAATCGCCCCTAGTAGAAACCACTACTGATCATCGGGATAGTGCACATAGTATCGACTACGTTCTTCATCGTACTCCCAGTACAGCTCCGTGTCGTCACCTGAGTAGTTCACCATAGTACCTGCATCTGGTGTGGTGTAGAATCTGTGAGCCACGGAGGACTCAGCAATCCCGTTCCCGGGTAACAGAACTATCTAAGCCTTGGGTGTGGAACAAGGCTGAAGAAAGAATAAAGGTTGCAGCTGCACTAGCACTAGCTACCGTGATGAGAGCGAGAAGAGAAGTGCCACGAGCGTCAAAGTTATCACGAAGTGATCCTATCTAAGCACGTCAATCATAACCCCACCGTGTTCACTTCCCGAATCCCTTTCGGAAAATGACCGTCACGGTTACTCACGCTGGTAGTGTGTTCTGAACATGGTGTCAAGTTTTCTACAACTGGATATTAACAAATTCCCATCTGCCACATAACCACGTGCACGGCTTTCAAAAGTTCAAAACCCTGTAGGGGTGTTCCAGCTTAGCCCATGACAAGCTCACGATCTGCGGAGTCGCAACTCCAAGGTGGGAAGGCTCGTGTATTCTCGGAATCCCGTGCTCAAGATATTCCGACATACGTAAAACTAATCCAGCAAGACCTCCCGGCGTGCCGACACCTTGACAGTAGCCGCGCGTATCTAGTCTCAGGCCACGACCGGATGGGTGATGCTACAGGTTATACCAGATACCTTGGGTTTCCCCAAGGCGGCCCTGCAGGACCCCAGTTTGGACCAACACTCATGTGGAGCACTGGCCCGGGGTTGTTAATTAAGATCACGGGATAACTAGTCCCTATGCAAGTTTTAGTTTTTAGGCAAATGGAGTACCAATGTTGGGCCTTGCTGGAAAAGGTTTAGCGCTAAGCGGGTTATCGAGGGGGTCCCATAACCCCAACCGTGTGAGGAACGCATAATCAAGGAACATAACACCGGTTTATACGGTTCCTAGGGCAGCATGAGTGGAACAAATCACCAAGCAAGAGGCTTAGCCTTCCACCCTTTACCAATATATAGATGTTTAAGTTTAAGAGTTTATATAGTGTGATATCCCATCAAACTTCAACATGAAGCAAGAATCTTCAAATCTTCTCCTGCAACTAGCAATGCTATAAGAGGGGTCTGAGCGAAGCCTACGTAGCCAATCAAAGGTTTGTATAGGTTGGGTGGTTAAACAGATTCATGGTTATAATAGGAGGCTGACAAACAAACATGGGCATCGAGGCAATAAGCTAAAGAGCGAGACTTCTAGCAATAGGCAAAGATAGTAATGATATCTGGGTCAGGTCATCTTGCCTGTCGAGTCGTCGATGGGATCGTAAGACGGCTCCTCGTTCTCAACCTCGGTAGTAACCTCGTTCTCGTTCTCGGTCTCGGCTTCCGGCTCTACTCAACACAAGAACACACGAGGCACGAAATCAAACAAGGTGCAATGCGCAAACTACAGGATGCATGTATGATGCACTTAGGATGCACTGCATGTGCACTTAGGATGCACAACATGTCAATGTAGGAAGCACACCAGAACAACACAAGAACAAGACAATATGCTCAAGCAAGTAGGATGCAAGACAAGTCTATTTCGGATGCAAAACAAGGCAAGGTAGAAATCACAGAGAAACAACACAAGAAACAACAGGTTTAAATGAGGCCGGAAACTACTTAAGACAAATCTGGTAAGTCCTCATATGCATAGTTTGAAATTAGTCCAGAACTGAACAAACCTTAAGTTAAAGTTGTTAAACAGCAAGCTAACATGCATCATGATAATCTACACGAAAATCTTGTCAAGTTTCATATAAAGTTTGTATAATTCAGAGCTACGGTCTAAAAGATACACCCGAAACAAGAAACAATGCAAAGCTGAAACTAACAGCCACATAGCAACTTTGGAGCAAGAAATATATACTCTACAACACTCAAACATGGTGACAAGAAGCAAGATCATGAAGTATACATATCCTACAGCAAACAACTCCATTGGAGCATCTCCATAGGAGGCATGGATCAATAGCAACAAGCTACAACATTTTGATCATGACACTAAAAACCTGACAGTAATAATTTATAGCAACTTGGGAGCAAGAATTAAATAGGCTACAGCAATCCAATAGTGCAAGTGAGGGCATGGATGGATAGACAACAACATATAAAACAAGGAATCATCAATGGCCACCCCAAAACTATCATGGATTTGCCTAGGACAACAAGCAAACATAGCATCAGCATAAGACAGATTCCATACTTAGTGAAATTTCACTAAGTGTTAAAACAGTAACATTGGCATGGCATGTTTGCGAGCAAGTTTAAGTCACCTCAAGGCATAACATGGCAAATGGTTTGCACCACAGCAAAGAACACATGATGGGGAATCCAAAACATATGTGCATGCGACATGGGGACAAACACATCAATAGCAACGAGCTCCTCAACTAGGCATCTCATAACAAGTTACAAAACTTAACAGCCACATGCACTTTTGCAACCAATATAAACATGGCAATATGAACTCTAACATGCATGCTATAGCAACCAACATGTAGAGCATCTCATGATGAACATTTGGACATATCATTTGCTTCATTTGGATAAACATGCACCAAGTTATCACATCTCAAACATGGCATGAAAATAACTAGTAGTAGCAGTTTATATCAAGTAGCACTTTTGTCATGATGATTAAGACATCTAGATAGACTCAAACAAGCATGGCACGATGGAACAAAACATAGAGCACTTCACCACGGTCATTTTGACATATCATATGCACAAATCGGACATACACACAAAAAGTTATCAGCTCCACAAGAATGCATCAGACAACTAAAATTCCAAAGGACTTAGCAAAACAAACAAGGGTCAACCTCAGAGGTCAACGCGGGTTGCGGGTCACGGGAGTGGAGCGGAGCGGGTCCGCGGGTTGCGGGTCACGGGACCCGTTAGGGTTAACAGCACCGGATCGGGCCGATCTGGATCCGAAGCGCTGGATCGGCGGCGGCGCTGCGATTCCAGCAGCAAGCTCCGGCGGGAGCTCGACCTCCGGCGACGGCGAGGACCGGCGGGAGGCCCGGCGGGGTGGCTGGAGAAGGGCGCTGCTGGGGCCCGGGGCGCGGCTCGCCGGAGGCTGGCGGGAGCGGCGGCGGAGGAGCCCGACGGGGCCGAGCACGGCGGCGGTGGCCGGCGCTGAGGGAGGAAGGCGCGGGCGCGGGAGGAACGCGGCCCGGTTCGGCGTCGGCGGAGGGCCCGCGGCAGGCCGCGTGGGACGGCGCGGTGGGATGGCGGCGGAGGCCACGTGGCAAGCTGCGAGTGGTCAGTGGCGGCGGGCGGACGCGTCCGGCTCGGTCTGGACGTGTCCGGCGGCGGTGGAGGGTTGGATCTAGGGTATTTTTTGGACGAAAATGGCATGGAGGACGTTTTTATAGGCACAAGGAGCTAGGAGAGTCCAAATGGGGAGCGGTTTTCGGCCACGCGATCACAATTCGACGACCGAGATGATGGGAAGGGTTGTGCTGGGTTGGCGGGCTGTTGTGGAGGGGGTCTTGGGTCTCAAAGAAGAGGTTCTTTTAGCCCACTAGGTTAACCGTTGGAGTACCAAACGAACTCCAAACGCGACAAAACTTGACAGGCGGCCTACACGTACCAAAACAACAACGCACGACAAGTCTCACGCCATTCGGGAAACGTTACACGGCCACACACGAAAGAAGGACTCGGGGATGCCACGGGCACGTGTGAGAGCGTCGGAACTCGAAACGGACAACGGGAAGAGACGAGTGGGACCGGATGCAAGTGACAACACAATTGCAATGCAATGCACATGACAACATGAGATGGATGAAATGCACACACGCACACGACAAAACGAAGAACCCTAAAAGAAAGAAGAACCCGGAATGGAATTGATGTAGCCAAAGTTTATATATTGCCATATAGGGAAAGTGTTACATCTAGGGCATTACAAACTCTCCTCTACTACGAAAAGATCTCGTCCCGAGATCTAGGACTGGAAGAAGGAAGGGTACTCGGAACGAAGGTGATCTTCTCGTTCCCACGTAGCTTCTCGGTCGGTATGGTGTGACCACTTAACTTTCAAGAACTTGATTGACTTGTTGCGGGTCTTGCGCTGGGTTTCTTCAAGAATAGCAACGGGATGCTCTCGATAAGACAAATCTTGTTGAAGATCAATCTCCTCAAACGGAATAGTGTGTTCAGGTGTCTTGAAGCACTTGCGAAGTTGAGACACGTGAAACACATCATGAACATTAGCGAAGTTGGAAGGGAGCTTAAGTTGATAGGCTAGATCGCCTCTTTTGCCAAGGATCTTGAAAGGGCCCACGTATCTAGGAGCAAGCTTTCTTTTGATACTGAATCTTTGGGTGCCTTTCATAGGAGAAACACGAAGATAGACATGATCACCAATGTCGAAAGCCAAATCACGGTGCTTGCCGTTATAGTAGCTCTTCTGACGCGACTGAGCGGCCTTGAGATTCTCACGTATGACTTTGCACATTTCTTCGGCTTCTGAGATCAAGTCATTGCCAAGAAGTTGATGTTCACCAGTCTCGGACCAGTTGAGAGGAGTACGGCACTTTCTGCCATAGAGAATTTCAAACGGAGCTTTGCCGGCACTTGCTTGGAAGTTGTTGTTGTAAGAGAACTCGGCAAACGGAAGGCAATCTTCCCACTTCATGCCAGAAGAGATGACACAAGCTCTGAGCATGTCTTCTAGAATCTGGTTCACTCTTTCGACTTGACCACTAGTTTGAGGGTGAAACGCAGTGATGAAACGGATCTTAGTGCCCATGTTAGACTGAAAGGAGTCCCAGAACTTGGATGTGAACAAACTTCCACGGTCTGAGGAGATAACTTGAGGAATGCCATGTAAGGACACAATTCTGGAAGTGTACAACTCTGCCAGCTGAGCTGCATGGATGGATTCTTTGACTGGAAGGAAGTGAGCTACTTTGGTTAGCTTGTCAATCACCACAAAGATAGAATCATTCCCCTTCTTGGACTTGGGAAACCCAGTGACGAAATCCATTTCAATGTGGTCGAATTTCCACTCGGGAATAGGAAGAGGTTGGAGGAGACCGGCCGGACGTTGATGCTCTACCTTCACTCTTCTGCAGACATCACATTCATTCACGAATTGGGCAATCTCCCTTTTCATGCGAGTCCACCAGTAAGATTGCTTGAGGTCTTGGTACATCTTGGAACTTCCAGGATGAATCGAGAGGAGGGAGTCATGTGCTTTGTTCATTATGAGCTTCCTGAGATCACCCTTGGGAACCACAAGTCTGTCCTCAAAGAACAAGGTATCTCTCTCATCAACGCGATAGCACTTGTATTTGAAAGTACCCTTTGCAATACCATGTTTCACTTTCTGCACCATAGCATCACTGAGTTGGGCCTCACGGATCTGATCTTCCAAGGTAGGAGCAACTTAAAGATTTGCAAGAAAGCCTTGCGGAACAACTTGGAGGTTGAGCTTCCTGAATGCTTCAGAAAGCTCAGGCTGGAACGGCTTGATAAGGAGACTATTGCAATATGCCTTTCTGCTCAAGGCATCTGCAATGACATTGGCCTTGCCAGGTGTGTATTCGATGCTTGGATCATACTCTTGGATCATCTCAACCCAATGAGTCTGGCAAAGGTTCAGGTTCGGCTGTGTGAAGATGTACTTCAAGCTCTTGTGATCGGTGAAGATGTCGACTTTTCTGCCCAACAGAAGGTGTCTCCACGTGATCAAGGCGTGTACCACAGTTGCTAGCTCGAGATCATGTGTGGGGTAGTTCTTCTCACTTGGCTTCAATTGAAGAGAAGTGTATGCCACAATTTTCTTGTCTTGCATAAGCACACCACCAAGTCCTTGAAGAGAAGCATCACAGAATACTTCGTAGTGCTTGGACTCATCTGGAGGGGTAAGAACTGGAGCAGAGATGAGCTTTTCTTTGAGAGTTTTGAATGCCACATCACAATCCGGAGACCAGTTCTACTTGACATTCTTCTGCAGCAACTTGGAGAGAGGCTTGGCAATCTTGGAGAAGTTCTCAACGAACCTTCTGCAATAGCTAGCAAGACCAAGGAAGCTTCGGAGTTGCTTGACGTTCTGAGGAGGTTCCCAGTTGACAATCGCTTCAACTTTCTCGGGGTTGACCGCAATATCGTCAGCGGAGATGATATGGCCCAGATACAAGACCTTATCAAGCCAGAATTCGCACTTGGTGAACTTGGCATAGACCTTATGTTCACGGAGTCTGTCGAGAACCAGACGGAGGTGCTTTTCGTGATCCTCTTCATTCTTGGAGAATACCAAAATGTCATCCAGATAAAAAAGCACAAATTCGTTAGTGTATGGGTTGAAAATGTAGTGCATCATTCTCGAGAAGGTGGGTGGAGCATTAGCGAGGCCAAAAGACATGATTGTGTATTCATAGGAGCCGTAGCTGGTTCTGAATGCAGTCTTGTGAATATCTTCTTCGCGGATGCGGATCTGGTGATAACCCATCCGGAGATTGAGCTTAGAGAACACTTTAGCTCCTTTGAGCTGCTCGAACAATTCGTTGATGTTGGGGAGCGGATACTTGTTCTTTATTGTCTTCTTGTTCAATGGCCGGTAATCAACGCAAAGGCGTTCCGTGCCATCCTTCTTCTTGACAAATAAGACACCACAGCCCCACGGAGAAGTGCTAGGCCTGATTAGACCCATACGCTCTTGCTCATCGAGCTGTTTCTTCAACTCCTTCAACTCTTCAGGGGAAAGCTTGTACGGACGCCGTCATGCTGGCTCAGTACCAGGCTCGAGTTCAATGACGAATTCAACTTGACGATGCGGAGGCATGCCTGGAAGCTCTTCAGGGAAAACATCTTCATATTCATTGACCACCGGAATTTGAGAGATGGCATTAATCTCGCCCTTGTCATTGAGAGAGAATAGCCTGATTGTGTTATCTCGAGAGGCGAAGATAATCACGTCTTCGTTAGGATGAGTAATCTTGACTTCCTTATTTGCACAATCAATGTGAGCATCATGCTGAGAAAGGCAATCCATCCTAAGAATAAGATCAATGTCGGAGTTGCCGAGAACAACCGGAGAAGCCAGAAAGCGGTAATCACCCATACGAATAGATACATCCGGAGCAAATATACCAGAATGCATTCGTCTCCCCGGAGAAATAACTGATAACTCCCTTGGCAAACTTTTGATGTCAACATTGTGCTTGGATGCAAAAGGTTGAGACATGAAAGAACATGATGCCCCCGAATCAAACAACACTTTAGCAGGTTTCAGGTTGACTGGAAGATTACCAAGTATCACATCTGAAGAATTCTCTGTCTGAGCTGCACTCATCAGGTTCACTCTTGCATGCTTGGGATTGTGCTTGACAATAGCAGTGCTGACAGGAGGAGGAGGTGGAAGGCGCCTCTGGTTGGTGCACTTGTTAGCATAGTGACCCTTCTTGCCACACTTGTTGCAAACCACTTCTGAGAGAGGACGATAATAAGGAGCACTTGACTTCGCAGCTTGAAAGTGATTCTTTGACTGATTGCTTGGGTTGGGTGGGTGGGAGAAGCCACGGCCACCAGAATTCTTGTTGTTGTTGTTGGGAGCTCGGATCACTGGAGGAGGTGGAAGCCAAAACTTCTGTTGCTTTGCGACCACTTGAGAAGATGAGGAGGAGTGAACAACGTCTCTGATCCTCTTTTTGGAAGCTTCCATCTTGAGCTAGGCTGCCTCTTGCTTAAGTGCCATGCTATAGAATTGATCAAACTCATCAGGCTCGAACAAGGTGAGAGCTAGTTGGAGTTCATCCTTCAGACCACCGCGAAACTGATAGATCTTGCTCTTGGTATCTGGGATGTCTTGCTTGGCATAGCGGGCAAGGTTCTGGAACTTGACATTATATTGGTAGACAGTCATTGAGCCTTGCTTCAGGTTGCGGAATTGCTCACGCATACCCTCGATGACACTTGTTGGAATGTGGTGAGAGCGAAAATCCTTGGAGAAGTCATCCCAGGAGATTACACGTCCCTCTCTGGAATCTTTGTACTGCTGCCACCAATCAGCGGCTTGGTCCTTGAGTTGGAAGGTGGGAAACTTCGCATAGTCCTCGGGCCTGACGTTACTGCACTCGAAATGCTTCTTGATATTTGTTATCCAGTCTTCAGCATCTAGAGGGTCCACACAGTAACTGAATGCCTTTGGTTGGTTTGCCAGAAACTGGTTGAGCGTAGCAAAGTGAGGTTGGTTGAACAAATTGCCTTGGCCTTGGTTCCCATGAGCACCTTGATTTGCTTGATTTGCTTGAATGTTCTGCATCATTTGCAAAAGCATCTGGGTGTTCTGGTTCGTCGCTTGCATAATTGCTCTCCAGGCCTCAGACGGAGGAGGAGGGGAAGCAGGACGATCAGCAACCTCTTCACCCTCTGTGTTAGCATTGGGAACCTTTTTAGGAGCCATCCTGAATGAGATGACAACTATTAGCCATTGATTGAAAGAATATATAAGCTGAATCAACGGCTAGAAATTGCAACATAGCCTTCACAAGAACATTCGAACAACAATGAACGAATGTAATCCACAGTTTAATGATAACAACAATCTTCACGAGAAGCCACTTGGGAGACAAAAGGTAAATAAACACAACAAGGAGCAGATAGAACAAATACAAGATAGAAGCTTCGTTTGACATATTCGTGCTGAAAGCTTATGGAACGTGTTACAAAAGGGTTTTGCAATCCCCGGATCAGCATAGCCAAGGACCCTTTAAGATGCAACTCCCGATCGGAACAACGGCCATAAAACTACTTCACTCAATGTAGAACCCCGAACTCCATATCATGCATTCGTTGGAAGAATGCCTATGAACTACAAGATGAACCCACCTATTAATTTCTGAAAGTTTCCAGTTATGCAATCAGGTGTTGGGGATACAGGGGAAGCATCGCGCACTCAACTCTAATCCTACATCCAGCTGTATCCATCCTTCAACACATAACCAGTTATTTCCGAAAACCGTCTACCTCGAACCTTCGAAAGACATCTACTATACAAGCTATGGCAATACTCCCGAACTACCTCCCCAGTACTGGGTGACGTCGGGGTTATCTTGCCACTAACCGCATAGGAGAGTTTTCGATGTCGGCCGACTTAAGTATTCCAGAACTGCTGCGATATGTTTGTGACGACAACACCTCGGAGCTCAACTCCCCGGGACACTGCCATAACCCCTAAATGAAAGGAGGCATCGAGACCAATGTTCTCGTCACAAAGACATCGGAACAATCCAAACAATACTCGCGAGATTCCTAAATTTTTTTTGGTGAATTTTGAGAGTAGAAGAGACAAGAGTAATCGTCAGGAGTCCTCACCAGAGTGAAAAGAGATGAGGAGCAAAAGAAATCCTACTCTCCGATATATATATAGGACTCAAAACATTTTAAGTGTGTGCCTAGACTCAACCGTCAACGATTCGATCAATCAGTGGGGGCTTCTAGGTCGGAGAAGGCTCTGAATACCAACTTGTAATGCCCAGGATGGGACTATACCTCCTACGTGTCGAGGCACGACTTAAAGGTATAAGCCCATTCTGGAATGATCTCAAGTTCGGTATCTTTGCACGACTCATGTAAAAATAGGGAAGAAATTGGAAAAGGATAGTTGGCTTACACTCGCCACGTCACACAATTCAGTACATAAGCAAAACATCATCCAAATAACATCACAACCCGACTACGGGTGAAGATCCAAATGAAAGATACCAAATACATAAAGCCACATGTTCGAATCGCCCCTAGTAGAAACCACTACTGATCATCGGGATAGTGCACATAGTATCGACTACGTTCTTCATCGTACTCCCAGTACAACTCTGTGCCGTCACCTGAGTAGTTCACCATAGTACCTGCATCTGGTGTGGTGTAGAATCTGTGAGCCACGGAGGACTCAGCAATCCCGTTCCCGGGTAACAGAACTATCTAAGCCTTGGGTGTGGAACAAGGCTGAAGAAAGAATAAAGGTTGCAGCTGCACTAGCACTAGCTTACGTGATGAGAGCGAGAAGAGAAGTGCCACGAGCGTCAAAGTGATCACGAAGTGATCCTATCTAAGCACGTCAATCATAACCCCATCTGCCACATAACCGCGGGCACGGCTTTCGAAAGTTCAAAACCCTGCAGTGGTGTTCCAACTTAGCCCATGACAAGCTCACGATCTATGGAGTCGCAACTCCAAGGTGGGAAAGCCCGAGTATTCTCGGAATCCCGTGCTCAAGATATTCCAACATAGATAAACTAATCCAGCAAGACCTCCCGGCGTGCCGACACCCTGACAGTAGCCGTGCGTATCTAGTCTCAGGCCACGACCAGATGGGTGATGCTACAGGTTATACCAGATACCTCGAGTTTTCCCAAGGCGGCCCTGGAGGACCCCCAGTTTGGACCAACACTAATGTGGAGCACTCGCCCGGGGTTGTTAATTAAGATCACGGGATAGCTAGTCCCTATGCAAGTTTTAGTTATTAGGCAAATGGAGTACCAATGTTGGGCCTTGCTGGAAAAGGTTTAGCGCTAAGCGGGTTATCGAGGGGGTCCCATAACCCCAACCGTGTGAGGAACGCATAATCAAGGAACATAACACCGGTTTATACGGTTCCTAGGGCCGCATGAGTGGAACAAATCACCAAGCAAGAGGCTTAGCCTTCCACCCATTACCAATATATAGATGATTTAGTTTAAGAGTTTATATAGTGTGATATCCCATCAAACATCAACATGAAGCAAGAATCTTCAAATCTTCTCCTGCAACTAACAATGCTATAAGAGGGGGCTGAGCGAAGTCTACGTAGCCAATCAAAGGTTTGCATAGGTTGGGTGGTTAAACAGATTCATGGTTACAATAGGAGGCTGACAAACAAACATGGGCATCGAGGCAATAAGCTAAAGAGCGAGACTTCTAGCAATAGGCAAAGATAGTAATGATATCTGGGTCAGGTCATCTTGCCTGTCGAGTCGTCGATGGGATCGTAAGACGGCTCCTCGTTCTCAACCTCGGTAGTAACCTCGTTCTCGTTCTCGGTCTCGGCTTCCGGCTCTACTCAACACTAGAACACACGAGGCACGAAATCAAACAAGGTGCAATGCGCAAATTACAGGATGCATGTATGATGCACTTAGGATGCACTGCATATGCACTTAGGATGCACAACATGTCAATGTAGGAAGCACACCAGAACAACACAAGAACAAGACAATATGCTCAAGCAAGTAGGATGCAAGACAAGTCTATTTAGGATGCAAAACAAGGCAAGGTAGGAAGCATAGAGAAACAACACAAGAAACAACAGGTTTAAATGAGGCTAGAAACTACTTAAGACAAATCCGGTAAGTCCTCATATGCATAGTTTGAAATTAGTCCAGAACTGAACAAACCTTAAGTTAAAGTTGTTAAAAAGCAAGTTAACATGCATCATGATAATCTACACAAAAATATAGTCAAGTTTCATATAAAGTTTGTTTAATTCGGAGCTACGGTCTAAAAGATACACCCGAAAGAAGAAACAATGCAAAGCTGAAACTAACAGCCACATAGCAACTTTGGAGCAAGAAATATATACTCTACAACACTCAAACATGGTGACAAGATGCAAGGACATGAAGTAGACATATCCTACAGCAAACAACTCCATTGGAGCATCTCCATAGGAGGCATGGATCAATAGCAACAAGCTACAACATTTTGATCATGACACTAAAAACCTGACAGTAATAATTTATAGCAACTTGGGAGCAAGAATTAAATAGGCTACAGCAATCCAAAAGTTCAAGTGAGGGCATGGATGGATAGAAAACAACATATAAAACAAGGAATGATCAATGGCCACACCAAAACTATCATGGATTTGCCTAGGACAACAAGCAAACATAGCATCAGGATAAGACAGATTCCATACTTAGTGAAATTTCACTAAGTGTTAAAATAGTAACATTGGCATGGCATGTTTGCGATCATGTTTAAGTCACCTCAAGGCATAACATGGAAAATGGTTTGCACCACAGCAAAGAACACATGATGGGGAATCCAAAACATATGAGCATGCGACATGGGGACAAACACATCGATAGCAACGAGCTCCTCAACTAGGCATCTCGTAACAAGTTACAAAACTTAACAACCACATGCACTTTTGCAACCAAGATAAACATGGCAATATGAACTCTAACATGCATGCTATAGCAACCAATGTGTAGAGCATCTCATGATGAACATTTGGACATATCATTTGCTTCATTTGGATAAACATGCACCAAGTTATCACATCTCAAACATGGCATGAAAATAACTAGTAGCAGCAGTTTATATCAAGTATCACTCTTGTCATGATGATTAAGACATCTAGATGGACTCAAACAAGCATGGCACAATGGAACAAAACATAGAGCACTTCACCACAGTCATTTTGACATATCATATGCACAAATCGGACATACACACAAAAAGTTATCAGCTCCACAAGAATGCATCGGACAACTAAAATTCCAAAGGACTTAGCAAAACAAACAAGGGTCAACCTCAGAGGTCAACGCGGGTTGAGGGTCGCGGGAGTGGAGCGGAGCGGGTCCGCGGGTTGCGGGTCGCGGGACCCGTTAGGGTTAGCAGCACCGGATCAGGCCGATCTGGATCCAAAGCGCTCGATCGGCGGCACCGCTGCGGTTCCAGCGGCCAGCTCCGGCGGGAGCTCGACCTTCGGCGACGGCGAGGGCCGGCAGGAGGCCTGGCGGGGTGGCTGGAGAAGGGCGCTGCTTGGGCCCGGGGCGCGGCTCGCCGGAGGCTTGCGGGAGCGGCGGAGGAGGAGCCCGATGGGGCCGAGCGCGGCGGTGGCGGCCAGCGCTGAGGGAGGAAGGCGCGGGCGCGGGAGGAACGCGGCCCGGTTCGGCGGCGGCGGCGGGCCCGTGGCGGGCCGCGTGGGCCGGCGTGGTGGGACGGCGGCAGAGGCCATGTGGCAAGCTGCGAATGGTCGGTGGCGGCGGGCGGACGCGTCTGGCTTCGTCCGGACGTGTCCGGCGACGGTGGAGGGTTGGAACTAGGTTTTTTTTGGATGAAAATGGCATGGGGGCGTTTTTATAGGCACAAGGAGCTAGGAGAGTCCAAATGGGGAGCGGTTTTGGGCCACGCGATCACAATTCGACGACCGAGATGATGGGAAGGGTTGTGCTGGGTTGGTGGGCTGTTGTGGAGGGGGTCTTGGGCCTCAAAGAAGAGGTTCTTTTAGCCCACTAGGTTAACCGTTGGAGTACCAAACGAACTCCAAACGCAATGAAACTTGACAGGCGGTCTACACGTACCTAAACAACAACGCACGACAAGTCTCACGCCATTCCGGAAACGTAACACAGCCACACACGAAAGAAGGACTCGGGGATGCCACGGGCACATGTGAGAGCGTCAGAACTCGAAACGGACAACGGGAAGAGACGAGTGGGACCGGATGCAAGTGACAACACAAATGCAATGCAATGCACATGACAACATGATATGGATGAAATGCACACACGCACACGACAAAACGAAGAACTCTAAAAGAAAGAAGAACCCGGAATGGAATTGATGAAGCCAAAGTTTATATATTGCCATATAGGGAAAGTGTTACATCTGGGGCATTACAATGTTACTGATGGCTTAAACAACCGTTCCACAAATGTGTTCGGTGGGACGGGGTCGCGTTTAGCTCCCATTCGTGCGAGTACGTCAGCTGCCTGGTTATTATCCCGGGCTACGTGATGGAATTCCAACCCCTCAAATCGAGCCTACATTTTTAATATGGCATTGCGATAAGCTGCCATTTTTGAATCCTTCACATCAAAATCCCCATTGATTTGGGAGATGGCGAGGTTTGAGTCACCGCGTACCTCGAGGCATTGTATGCCCGTGGATACGGCTAGTCGGAGACCAAGCAATAGGGCCTCATATTTGGTCGCATTATTCGAGTCCGTATACATAATCTGTAAAATGTACCGAACCGTATCCCCTGCTGGAGATGTCAGTATTACGCAGGCCCCCAGTCCGAATAGCATTTTGGAACCGTCGAAGTACATTGTCCAGTGGGAGTATGAGCCATACTCTTTGGGAGTTCGGCTTCGCTCCATTCTGCGACAAAGTCGGCCAACACCTGGGATTTAATATTCTAGGGCGGCTTGTAGGATATTACCAACGGTAAGAGCTCAATGGCCCATTTGGCTATGAGTCCCGTGGCGTCTTTATTATTGATAATATCATTGAGTGGTACCTCGGATGCCACTATGATCGAACACTCTTGAAAGTAGTGCCGGAGTTTCCGAGATGGCATGAAGACTGCATAGGCAAATGTCTGATAGTGGGGGTACCGTGATTTACACGGTCTGAGAACCTCGGATACATAGCATACAAGCTTTTGAACAAGGAATTTATGTCCCTCTTCGTCTTGTTCGACGATGAGCACGGCACTCACCACCTAGCGAGTAGCTGATATGTACAGCCGCATTGGTTCGCCAACACCGGGGGCGGCTAGGATTGGGTTGCTTGCTAGTAGAGATTTTATTTCTTCCAATCCGGCTGTGGCCGCATTTGTCCATTCGAAATTGTCAGTGCGCCATATCAATCTGTAAAGTGGCAATGCTTTTTCTCCTAACCTGGAGATGAAGCGGCTTAAAGCCGCTATGCAGCCTGCTAGTTTTTGCACTTGCTTGAGATCGGTTAGTATTTTGAGTTCTGACAGGGCCCGGATTTTGGCTGGGTTAGCTTCGATTCCTCTGTGGGATACGATGAACCCTAATAGCTTTCCGGCTGGAACACGGAAGACACATTTTTCCGGATTGGGCCTTATGTCATATGCTCGGAGGTTGGCAAACGTAAGGCGGAGATCATCCACCAAGGTCTCGATGTGTTTGGTCTTTACGACTACGTCGTCAACATATGCCTCCACTATTCTGCCAATTTTTTTTCGAAGCATGTTTGAATCATGCGTTGATATGTGGCGCCAGCGTTTTCGAGTCCGAAGGGCATAGTGTTGAAACAAAAGGGGTCGTACAGGGTGATAAATGTCGTTGCGGCCTGATCGGATTCCTTCATCTTTATCTGATGGTATCCGGAATAAGCATCAAGAAAGCACAACAAGTCGTGTCCGGCCGTTGCATTGATAATTTGGTCAATGCGGGGCAAAGGAAAGGGATCCTTTGGGCAAGCCTTATCCAGGTCTGTGAAATCGACACAGAGGCGCCAGGATTTATCCTTCTTCGGTACCATGACTAGGTTGGCTAGCCAATCCGGATGTTTAATTTCTCTACTGAATCCGGCTTCCAATAGTTTGGCTAACTCTTCTCCCATTGCTTGTCTTTTGGGTTCGGAAAATCATCGCAGTGACTGCTTGACTGGTTTGAACCCTTTTATAATATTGAGGCTGTGTTCGGCCAGCCTACGTGGGATTCCTGGCATGTCTGAAGGGTGCCAGGAGAATATATCCCAATTTTCCCGAGGAAGGCGCGTAACGTGCTGTCTACCGCCGGATCCAGCTGTGCCCCGATGGATGCCGTTTTGTTAGGGTCCATTGGGTGCACTTGGAATTTGATGATTTCGTCAGCGGGCTTGAAGGAGGTAGACTTCGATCTTTTGGCGAGGATAAAATCGTCGGCATCCACCTTTGATCGTAGGGTGGTTAGTTCTTCAGCCGCGAGAGCTTCAGATAATGCCTCTAAGGCTAAGGATGTCGTTTTGTTTTCGGCGCGGAGTGCTCTATTGATAACCCACAAGTGTAGGGGGTCGCAACAGTTTTCGAGGGTAAAGTATTCAGCCCAAATTTATCGATTCGACACAAGGGGAGCCAAAGAATACTCTCAAGTATTAGCAGCTGAGTTGTCAATTCAACCACACCTGGAAACTTAGTATCTGCAGCAAGATAATTTAGTAGCAAGGAAATATGGAAGTAACGGTAATGGTAGCAAAAGTAGCGGTAGTGTTTTGTAGTGATTGTAACAATAGCAGCGGAAAAGTAAATAAGCAACAAGCAATACGTGAAAAGCTCGTAGGCATTGGATCAGTGATGGAGAATTATGTCAGATGCGATTCCTCATGTAATAGTTATAACATGGGGTGACACAGAACTAGCTCGAGTTCATCAATGTAATGTAGGCATGTATTCCGAATATAGTCATACATGCTTATGGAAAAGAACTTGCATGACATCTTTTGTCCTTCCCTCCCGTGACAGCGGGGCCCTAGTGGAAACTAATGGATATTAAGGCCTCCTTTTAATAGAGTACCTGACCAAAGCATTAACACATAGAGAATACATGAACTCCTCAAACTACGGTCTTCACCGGGAGTGGTCCCGACTATTGTCACTTCAGGGTTGCCGGATCATAACACATAGCTGGTGACTATTGACTTGCAAGATAGGATCAAGAACACACATATATTCATGAAAACATAATAGGTTCAGATCTGAAATCATGGCACTCGGGCCCTAGTGACAAGCATTAAGCATAACAGAGTCATAGCAACATCAATCTTAGAAGATAGTGGATACTAGGGATCAAACCCTAACAAAACTAACTCAATTACATGGTAAATCTCATCCAACCCATCACCGTCCAGCAAGCCTACGATGGAATTACTCACGCACGGCGGTGAGCATCATGGAATTGGTGATGCAGGAAGGTTGATGATGACGATGGCGACGATCTCCACTCTTCGGAGCCCCGAACGGACTCCAGATCAGCCCTCCCGAGAGAGATTAGGGCTTGGCAGCGGCTCCATATCGTAAAACGTGATAATTCCTTCTCCCTGATTTTTTTCTCCCCGAAAGTGAATATATAGAGCCAGGGGATATGTCAGTGGAGCAACAGGGAGCCCACGAGGTAGGGGCGCGCCCCCACCCTCATGGATAGGGTGTGGGCCCCCTGGTCTGGTTCTTTCCGCAGATAATTTTTATATATTCCAAAATAATTCTCCATTGAATTTCAGGTCATTCCGGGAACTTTTATTTCTGCACAAAAATAACAACATGGTAGTTCTGCTGAAAATAGCATGAGTCCAGGTTAGTTACATTCAAATCATGCAAGTTAGAGTCCAAAACAAGGGCAAAAGTGTTTGACAAAGTAGATACATTGGAGACGTATCAACTCCCCCAAGCTTAAACCTTTACTTGTCCTCAAGCAATTCAGTTGATAATGCAAAAGTGATAAAGAAAAACTTTGACAAACTATGTTTGCTCTTGTTGTTGTAAATATGTAAAGCCAGCATTCATGTTATCAGCAAAGATCATGAACTAACCACATTCACAATAACTTTTAGGTCTCATGTCTACTCATATCAATGGCATAATCAACTAGCGAGCAATAATAATAAACCTCGGATGACAACACTTTCTCAAAACAATCATAATATGATATAACAAGATGGTATCTCGCTAGCCCTTTCTGAGACCACAAAACATAAATGCAGAGCACCTTTAAAGATCAAGGACTGACTAGACATTGTAATTCATGGTAAAAGAGATCCAGTCAAAATCATACTCAATGTAAATTAATAGCAATACATGCAAATGACAGCGGTGCTCTCCAACTGGTGCTTTTTTAATAAGAGGATAATGACTCAACATAAAAGTAAATAGATAGGCCCTTCATAGAGGGAAGCATGGATTTGTAGAGGTTCCAGAGCTCGATTTTTAAATAGAGATGAATAATATTTTGAGCGGTATACTCTCATTGTCAACATACCAACCAAGAATCTCGATATCTTCCATGCTACACACATTATAGGCGGTTCCCTAACAGAATGGTAAAGTTTTTACTACTGATGACCAACAAGTGTAGGCGGTCTATCGTAGTCCTTTCGATAAGTAAGAGTGTCGAACCCAATGAGGAGCAGAAGGAAATGATAGGCAGTTTTCAGTAAGGTATTTTCTGCAAGCACTGAAATTATAGGTAACAGATAGTTTTGTGATAAGGTAATTGGTAGCAAGTGACAAAAGGTAAAAGTAAATAAGGTGCAGCAAGGTGGCCCAATCCTTTTTGTAGCAAAGGAAAAGCCTCGACAAACTCTTATATAAAGAAAAGCGCTCCCGAGGACACATGGGAATTATCGTCAAGCTAGTTTTCATCACGATCGTCTGATTCGCTTTCGGTACTTTGATAATTTGGTATGTGGGTGGACCGGTGCTTGGGTGCTGCCCTTACTTGGACAAGCCTCCCACTTATGATTAACCTCTAATGCAAGCATCCGCAACTACAAAAGAAGTATTAAGGTAAACCTAACCATAGCCTGAAACATATGGATCCAAATCAGCCCCTTATGAAGCAACGCATAAACTAGGGTTTAAGCTTCTGTCATGTAATGCCCAGGATGGGACTATATCTCCTACGTGTCGAGGCACGACTTAGAGACATAACCCCATGCTGGAATGATCGCAAGTCTGGTATCTTTGCACAACTCATGTAAAAGATGGGGATGTAAAACATAAAATAGTTGGCTTACACTCGCCACGTCACACAAATACAATACATGTCTCAATCATCATCAATAAAACATCACAGCCCTCTAAGGGTAAAATCCAAATGACAAGATACCAAACATAATTTAACTCCACAGGTCGGATCGAATCCTAGTAGAAGTCTCCACTACTGATCATCAGGATAACGAACATAGTATCGACTACGCTCCTCGTCGTACTCCCAATCTAGCTCGGTGCCATCACCTGGATAGCTCACCATCGGACCTGCATCTGGTGTGGTGAAGTAACTGTGAGCCACAGAGGACTCAGCAATCCCGTTCCCGGGTAACAAGACTATTTAAGCCTTGGGAGAGGATAAGGCTGAAGAATAAGAATAAGAGTCTGCAGCAGCAACTAGCACTAGCTTACGTGAAAGAGTGCGAGAAGAGAAGTGCCTCGGTCGAGAGATGATCACGAAGTGATCCTGAACTAAAGCTCAACAAACATAACCCCACCGTGTTCAACTCCCGAATCCCTAATCGGAAATTGACAGTCACGGTACACACGCTGGTAGTGTATTAGAACAATGTGTCAAGTTTTCTACAACGGATATTAACAAGCTCCCATCTGCCACATAACCGCGGGCACGGCTTTCGAAAGTTCATAACCCTGCAGGGGTGTTCCAACTTGGCCCATTACAAGCCCACGATCCGCGGAGTCGCAACTCCAAGGTGGGAAGACCCGAGTATTCTCGGAATCCCGTGCTCAAGATACTTCGAACTAAGGTAAGGCTAATCCAGCAAATCCTCCCGGCGTGCCGACACCCTGATAGTAGCCGCGCGTATCTCGTCTCAGGCCACGACCGGATGGGTGAAGCTACGGGTTTTTACCAAACCTCGAGTTCCCTCGTGGTGGCCCCGCAGGCTCCCCGTTTCGGACCAACACTCATGTGGAGCACTGGCCCGGGGTTGTTGATTAAGAAAGAGGGTTAATTACTCCCTATGCAGGTTATTTAGTTATTAGGCAAATAGTACCAATGTTGGGACTTGCTGGAAAATACTTAGCACTTAGCGGTTTATCGAGGGGGGCCCATAAACCCCAACCGTGTGAGGAACGCATAATCAAGGAACATAACACCGGTTTAAATGGTTCCTAGCGGCATGAGTGGAACAAATCACCAAGCAAAAGGCTTAGCCTTCCACCCTTGCCAATATATAGATGATTTCATTTTAAGCATTTATATAGTGTGATATAACCCAACAAACTTCAACATGAAGCAAGCATCTTCAACTTCACCTGCAACTAGCAACGCTATAAGAAGGGCTGAGCGAAGCGTACTTAGCCAAGCAACGGTTTGCATAGGTAGGGTGGTTAAACATGGTCATGGTTACAAGTAGGAGGCTGACAGGAAAAACATGGGCATCGAGGCAAAACTATAGAGCGTTACTCTAGCAATAGGCAAAGATAGTAATGTTATCGGGGTTCGGTCATCTTGCCTGAAGAGTAGTCGTTCGAATCGTAAGAAGGGTCCTCGTGCTCAACCTCGTTGGTAACCTCGTGCTCGTACTCGTACTCGGTCTCAGCTTCTGGCTCTAAACAATACAATCACACAAGGCACGAATCAACAAGATGCAATGCGCACACCAAAATGATGGATGCATGATGGATGCACTAAGGGAGCACACGGAGCACGGAAAATAGCACTCAAGCAAAACACTTCCAAACATGACAACAATAGGATATTATGAATCTACACGGAAAATCAATCAAGTTTCATATAAGACTCGCTGCAATCGGAGCTACGGGCTAAAAGTTATGCCCGAAACAAGAAATATGCACAAGCTGAAAATTACAGCAACATAGCAACTTCGGAGCACTAGAAAAATGAGCTACAACACTCAAACACCATGGCAAATAGCATGAACATAAACTAGACATATCCTACAGCTAATAATTCCAAAGGTGCACCCCCAAAGGAGCCACGGATCAATAGCAACAAGCTTGGACATATTGAACTTGACAACAAAATCCTGACAGCAGAATTTTATTGAAAGTTTGGAGCAAAAGTTAAATATGCTACAGCCACTTAAATAAGCATGTGAGAACATGAATGGATATCCAACAATATATACTACAAGGAACCATCAAGAGACACTCCAAAACTATCATGGTCTGTCCTAGAACAGCACGCAAACATGGCATCGGAACATTACAGATTCCAGACTTAGTGAAAATCCACTAAGTGTTAAACAGCAGTTTCATCATGGCATCTTTAAGAGCAAGTTTAATTCACCTCGAAACTAAACATGGCAAGTGGTAAGCACCACATAAAATTACACATGATGGTGATTCCGAAACATACAAGCATGCATCATGGAGATAAATACAACAATAGCAATGAGCTCAACAAGATGGCATTTCATAACAAGTTTATCAACTAAACAACCACATAGCACTTTGCAACGAAGATATACATGGCAAGAATAAATCTATCATGCAACCTAACACAAGCAACATGTAGAGCATGGCAAGACGAACACGTGGACATGTCATTTGCATCAATCGGATAAACGAGCTAAAAGATATCACTATGCAAAGATGGCATAAAAACAACACATAGCAGCAGTTTATAACGGGATGCACTCTTGCAACGAATATTTAAGAATCTAGATGACCACAAACATGCATGGCACAATGGAATGAAACGTAGTGCTAATCACCACGAACGTCTGGACACCTCATTTGCGCAAAACGGAGCAACACACAAGAAGTTATCACAGATCTAAAATAGCATCAGACAACAAGCAAACAGGGACTTAGTGGAAAAAAATGAGGTCAACCTCAGATCTGAAAACAGGCTGGAGAAGTGGATCGGGCCGGCGGGGAGGCTTCGGCCCGCCCGAGTGGCTTCGGCCTGGAGCGGTCTTGGCGGCTGGGCCTTCGGTCGAAGGCGGTCCGGCTGGGAGCGGTGGAGGGCCGGCCTGGGAGGCTGCTGGCCTCGGCTCGGACGGATCGGGCCGCGGGGTCGAAGGGCCCAGGAGGAAGCGGCGGCACCCTGGCCCGCGACGCCTGGCCGGGGGGGGG
>LR738712.1:548945665-549002231 GCA_902687465.1 Secale cereale
CGGAAGGAGGCGGCCCAGCCTGGCGGAACGGCCTCGGGCCTGGGAGGCGAAGCCGCTAGGCCTCGGGCGGATCGAGCGATGCCTGGCCCGGTCGATCGGGAGGCCGAGCCGGCGCACGTCGGCCCAGGCGAGTAGGCGGATCGATCGGATCTGAGGCTCGGGCGTTGACCTGCGGCTGGATCGGGCGAGGCGCCTGCGGGATCCCCGAGCTCCCGATCTGGAGCTCCTCGAGAGCCCGAGCAACGGCGGCGATGGTTGGCGGCGGTGGATCCACGGGAAGGGACGGGCGGCACCCTGGCCGGCCGGATCTAGTGTGGGATGGCCGGCCCGGCGACGAGGAGAGGCCGGAGGCAGCGGTTTAGGTGGAGGAACTCCGGTGATGAGGTGGGGAGCGGATTCCGGCGAGGTGGAGGAGCTCCGACGAGATTCCGGCGGAACTCCGGCGAAGCTCCGGCGAGGTGGCTGGAGGTGGAAGAGAAGTGGCTAGGGGAGCTAGGGTTTCCTTAATTTGGGGCAAAATTTGGGGAAGTGGACAAATATATAGGCACAAGTAGCTAGGGTTGTCCAAATGGAGTGCGGTTTTCGGCCACACGATCAGATTTGGATGGCCTAGATGATAGAAGTGGCTAGGAGTGGTTGGTGGGCTGTTGGAGGGGGTGTCTTGGGCCTCAAAGTGGAGGCACTTTGAGCCCACACGAATAACTGTTGGGGTAGCAAACAGACTCGAAACGCGACGAGATTTGACAGGCGGGTTACACACACCAAAACAACAACACACGACAAGTCTCACGCCAAACCGGTAACGTTACATGGCCAAACACCAAAGTAGGCCTACGGGACGCCACGGACACGTGAGGGGGCTCCGGAACGCGAAACGGACAACGGGAAGGAACGCGTAGAACCGGATGCAAACGACAACACAAATGCAATGCGATGCACATGATTATATGATATGAATGAATGCCACACACGCACACAACAAAACGACGAAAAACCCGAAAGACAAAGAACCCGGAATGGAATAGATGAAGCCAGAGATATATTATATGCCCAAAAGGGAAAGTATTACATCCGGGGCATTACATGTCACTCTAGCAACCCATCATCTACTTATTACTTCCCAATGCCTTCCTCTAGGCCCAAATAATGGTGAAGTGTCATGTAGTCGACGTTCACATGACACCACTAGAGGAGAGACAAGATACATCTCATCAAAATATCGAACGAAGGTCAAAGTCAAATGACTACTAATAGCAAGACTTCTCCCATGTCCTCAGGAACAAATGTAACTACTCACAAGACATAATATTGTTCATGATCAGAGGGGTATTAATATGCATAATGGATCTGAACATATGATCTTTGATACGTCTCCAACGTATCTATAATTTTTGATTGTTCCATGCTATTATTTATGAAGTCTTGGATGTTTAATGGGCTTTATCATTCACTTTTATATCATTTTTGGGACTAACCTACTAACCCAAAGGCCCAGTCCAGATTGCTGTTTTTTGCCTGTTTCAGGGTTTTGCGGAAAAAGAATATCAAACGGAGTCCAAACGGAATGAAACCTTCGCGCGAGATATTTTTGGAGAAAATCACGCACGCGGAGCTTGAGGACCAAGTCAGGGGAGAGAGGGATGGCCCTCGAGGGTGGGGGGCGCGCCCCCCTTCCCTGGGCGCGCCCCCTGCCACGAGGCCCCCTCAAGTGGCCCCTGGTGCCCTCCTTCTTCCTATATAAGTCCACGTACCCCAGAAACTCCGTGAACAGAGAGAAAAACCCTAATTCCATCGCCGTAGCTTCTGTTCCCGTGGAGATCCCATCTTGGAGCCTGTTTCGGAGCTCCACCGGAGGGGGATCCATCACAGAGGCCTTCATCATCATCATCGTCGCCCTCGACATGAGTTGTGAGTAGTTTACCACAGACCTTCGGGTCCATAGCTAGTATCTAGATGGCTTCTTCTCTCTCTCTCTGGATCTCAATACAAAGTTCTCCTCGGTCTTCGAGGAGATCTATTCGATGTAATCTCTTTTTGCGGTGTGTTTGTCGAGATCCGATGAATTGTGAGTTTGTGATCAAGGTTATCTATGAAAGATATTTGGTTCTTCTCTGAACTTCTTATGTGTGCTCATAATATCCTTGCAAGTCTCTTCGAATTATTGGTTTGGTTTGGCCTGCTAGATCTATAGTTCTTGTAATGGGAGAAGTGCTTGGCTTTGGGTTCAATCTTGCGGTGTCCTTTCCTAGTGACAGTAGGGGCAGCACGGCACGTATTGTATTGTTACCATCGAGGATAAAAAGATGGGGTTTATATCATATTACTTGAGTTTATCCCTCTACATCATGTCATCTTGCTTAAGGCGTTACTCTGTTCTTATGAACTCAATACACTAGATGCATGCTGGATAGCGGTCGATGTGTGGAGTAATAGTAGTAGATGCAGGCAGGAGTCGGTCTACTTGTCTTGGACGTGATGCCTATATACATTGAACATGCCTAGATAGTCTCATAATTATTCGCTTTTCTATCAATTGCTCGACAATAATTTGTTTACCCGCCGTAGAATATAGCTATCATGAGAGAAGCCACTAGAGAAAACTATGGCCCCGGGGTTTATTCTCAACATATCAATCTACATCTACTTTAATTTTCTTGCTTTTATTTGTTGTTCTTATAAACCAAAAATACCAAAAATATAAACTATCATCTCTATCAGATCTCACTTTCGTAAGTGACCGTAAAGGGATTGACAACCCCTTATCGCGTTGGCTGCAAAATTCTTATTTGTTTGTGCAGGTGCAAGGGACTCGCGTGTGGTCTCCTACTGGATTGATACCTTGGTTCTCAAAAACTGAGGGAAATACTTACGCTACTGTGCTGCATCTCCCTTTCCTCTTCGAGGGAATACAACACAAGCTCAAGAGGTAGCAATCTTCCACCAAATAAACCAACTAGCATCAACTACAAGGAGTAACCAACACTACTAGCAACCCACAGGTACCAATCTGAGGTTTGGGTCCAAAGATTGGATACAAGGGATGAACTAGAGTTTGAGAGGAGATGGTGCTGGTGAAGATGTTGATGAAGATAGCCCTCCCCAAGATGGGAGAGTTGTTGGTGATGACGGCGGTGACAATTTCCCCCTCCCGGAGGGAAGCATCCCCGACAGAACAGCTCTGCCGGAGCCCTTGATTAGTTTCCGCCTCGGTTCCGCCTCGAGACGGCGGCGTCTGGTCCCGAAAACCTCCTTATGATTTTTTCTAGGTCAAAACACCTCATATAGGAGAAGATCAGCATCGGGGGCCTTCCGGCTTGCCCACGAGGCAGGGGGGGCACGCCCTGGGAAGGGGGGCGCGCCCCCCACCCTCGTGGGCAGCCGGTGGCCCCCCTCATGGACTTCTTTCGCCAGATATTTTTTATATTTTCTGAAATGATGTTCTGTTGAGTTTCAGGGCTTTTGGAGTTGTGCAGAATAGGTTTCCAGAGTTTGCTCCTTTTCCAGCCCAGAATTCCAGCTGTCGGCATTCTCCCTCTTCATGTAAAACTTGTAAAATAAGAGAGAAAAGCTATCAGTATTGTGACAAAACATGTAAGAACAACCCATAATGCAATAAATATCAACATATAAGAATGATGCAAAATGGACGTATCAACTCCCCCAAGCTTAGACCTCGCTTGTCCTCAAGCGAAAGCCGATATCGAAAAATATGTCCACATGTTTAGAGATAGAAGTGTCGATAAAACAAATACAGACATGAGGGCATCATGATCATTCTCATAACAACAACTTATATAAATATAGTCATATGATTCTTATGCTAAAGTAACAATTCATCCACAATATCAAGTATGAATCATAAACTTCATTGGAAACTAACAAACTTTGATCTCGGACATTGAAGCAATTGCAATTTATCGTAACATCGGAAAGAGTCACTATAAGAGCTTTTTCAGCAAGCCTACATACTCAACTATCATATAGTCTTTCACAATTGCTCACACTCATGCAATACTTATGTTTATGGAGTTTTAATCGGACACAGCGGAAGATAAGGGCTTATGGTGTTGCCTCCCAACCTTTTACCTCAAGGGTAATGTCAACAATAATAGATCATGAGAACTTACATCCAAGTGGTATATATGTCAGGATCTTTCCAACACAATGTGCTTGCCAAAGGATAAAATGTAAAAAGGAAAGGTGGATTTCACCTTGACACTTATAAGACGGGAATAATAGATAGGCCCTTTGCAGAGGGAAGGAGAGGTTGTCATGTGTTTCTATGGTTGGATGCACAAAGTCTTAGCATAGAAGAACTTCGCTTTATATTTCCACTTGTGACGAGGACCTTTATTATGCAGTCAATCGCTTTTATTACTTCCATATCCCAAGATCGTATAAAGCTAATTTCTCTCACACTAATAAATCATACATATTTTAGCGAGTTTGCCACATGCCAACTTACTTGGAAGGATCTTTCTTAATCCATAGGTAGGTATGGTGGACTCTCATGGCAAAACTGGGTTTAAGGATATATATGGAAGCACAAGTAGTATCTCTACTTAGTGCAAGGAGTTTTGGCTAGCATGAGGGGGAAAGGCAAGCTCAACATGTTGGATGATCCATGACAATATACTTTATTTCGGATATAAGAAGACATAACCCATTATGTTGTCTTCCTTGTCCAACATCAACTCTTTAGCATGTCATACTTTAATGAGTGCTCACAATCATAAAAGATGTCCAATATAGTATATTTGTATGTGAAGCCTCTCTTCTTTTATTACTTCCGATTAATTGCAACGATGACCAAAACTATGTTTGTCACCTCCCAACAACTTTTATTTATCATACTCTTGTATGTGAAGTCATTACTTCCCATAAGATCGATATGATCTCTTTGATACTCTTTATGTTTTCTTTCTTTTTATCATGACCCAAGTGAGGAAATCAAGCCCTTGACTCAACACTATTCTTTATTATATAACTCACGGACTCGGTTACAAAGGGTAAAGCTCACAAGGCAAAAGCTCACAACTAGATCATGCTAACTTTATTCTAATAGATCAAGATACTACCAAAAGGATCGAACTAAGTAAAACGGTAAAGATAGGAGTGATGGTGATACGATACCAGGGTCACTCCCCCAAGCTTGGCAGTTACCAAGGGGAGTGCCCATACCCATATGATTATGTCTCCTTCTTCGGGGGTGGTGATGATGACGTCTTCCTCAGCTTACGCTTAAGGGCAGAATTTTGCTCCTTTAGATCATTGATCTCTTGCTCAAGGTTTAATATCTTCTTGCATAATGCCTGCTTGTTTTCCTGCAAGAGGTTAAAAGGGATAAATTCAATCTTAGGTTTCTTTACTCTGTCGAGAAGGCTTGACTTTTTGAACTCCACATGCATGTTTCCTGGTTGAGGTAGTGGGAATTCGTCTTCATCTGAGCTGGTCCAATATTTACCCTTTGGATCATGGTCCTCTTCTTCCTCCGTGGTCCCTCCGAATCCTGGGACGACATGTTGCCTTTATCTGCGACAAAAACTACTTGAAACGAAAACAGAGCATTTTTGTGTGATACAGAGGTCAAAACCTTCGGGAGTATATATAATGAATTTTTACCGACCAAAAGGAGTAACCCACAAGAAAACAGAGACCATGGGACACACGGGGTGCCCACAAGGCAGGGGGCACGCCCTGGGAAGGGGGGCGTGCCCTCCACCCTCGTGGACACCCCGTGTCTCTTCCGGACTGCGGTTTATTTTTCTATTTTTCTAAATATTCCAAAACGGAGAAAAATTGCCTTTAGAGTTGTTCTGGAGTCGGTTTACTTACCGTATCACGTACCTCTTCCTTTTCGGAGGCTGAATCATTCTGGAAAGTGTCCCTTATGTATTCCTCCGGGGTTATGGTTTCAATAACATTAGTTTCAATATTTATAGGATTACCTGAGATATAATGTTTGATTCTTTGACCGTTCACCACCTTCGGATTTGTGCCTTCGAAGTTGTTGATTTTTATGGCACCAGAACGATAGACCTCCTTGATAACGTAAGGTCCTTCCCACTTGGAGAGAAGTTTTCCTGCAAAAAATCTTAAATGAGAGTTGTATCGCAAAACATAACCACATACGTTAAACTCACGCTTTTGTATCCTTTTGTCGTGCCATCTTTTAAGCATTTGTTTAAACAGTTTGGCATTCTCATAGGCATGGGTTCTCCATTCATCGAGACAGCTAATGTCAAATAACCTCTTCTCACCGGCAAGTTTGAAATCATAGTTGAGCTCCTTAATAGCCTAATATGCCTTATGTTCTAGCTCAAGAGGTAAGTGACATGCTTTTCCATATACCATCTTATATGGAGACATACCCATAGGATTTTTGTATGCAGTTCTATAGGCCCATAATGCATCATCTAGTTTCTTGGACCAATTCTTCCTAGACCAATTAACTGTCTTTTGCAAGATTAATTTCAACTCCCTATTACTTAGTTCTACTTGACCACTGGTCTGTGGGTGATAGGGCGATGCAATTCTATGGTTGACATCATACTTTGCAAGCATTTTATGGAAAGCACCATGAATAAAGTGTGAACCACCATCAGTCATTAGATATCTAGGGACACCAAACCTCGTAAATATAACTTCTTTAAGCATCTTAATAGAAGTGTTATGATCAGCACTACTGGTTGGAATAGCTTCTGCCCACTTAGTAACGTAATCAACAGGAACTAAAATATGTGTGTACCCATTAGTGGCAGGAAAATGTCCCATATAATCAAAGCCCCAAACATCAAATGGTTCAATAACAAGTGAATAGTTCATAGGCATTTCTTGATGTCTACTAATATTACCAATTCTTTGACATTCATCACAAGATAAGACAAACTTATGGGCATCCTTGAAGAGAGTAGGCCAATAAAACCGGATTGCAATACCTTATGTGCAGTTCTATCTCCCGCATGGTGTCCTCCATAAGCTTTGGATTGGCACTTGCGTAGGATCTGTTCATGTTCATGCTCAGGTACACAACGTCTAATGATACCATCTACTCCTTCTTTATAAAGATGTGGGTCATCCCAGAAGTAATGTATCAAATCATATAACTTTTTCTTTTGCTGGTATGTGAAGCTAGGAGGTATAAACTTAGCAACAACGTAATTAGCATAATCAGCATACCATGGAGCAGTACGAGAAGTATTTATGACAACTAATTGTTCATCGGGAAAGCTATCATCAATAGGTTGTGGGTCATCAAGCACATTTTCTAACCTAGACAAGTTATCTGCTATGGGGTTCTCAGCTCCCTTTCTATCAATAATATACAAGTCAAATTCTTGCAGCAAGAGAACCCATCTAACAAGTCTAGGTTTAGCATCTTTCTTTTCCATAAGGTATTTGATAGCCGCATGATCAGTGTGAATAGTTACTTTAGAATCAACGATATAGGGTCTAAACTTATCACAAGCAAATACAACTGCTAAAAAATCTTTCTCAGTAGTGGCATAATTTCTTTGGGCACTATCTAGAGTTTTACTAGCATACTGGATAACATTCAATTTCTTATCAAGTCTTTGCCCTAGAATAGATCCTACAGCATAATCACTAGCATCGCACATAATCTCAAAGGGTAAATTCCAGTCAGGAGGTTGAACAACAGGTGTGGAGATCAATGCTTTCTTAAGTATTTCAAATGCTTCTAGACAATCATCATCAAAGACAAAAGGAATATCTTTTTGTAAAAGATTAGTCAGAGGCCTGGAGATTTTGGAGAATTCCTTAATGAACCTCCTATAAAACCCGGCATGACCAAGGAAACTTCGTATACCTTTGATGTCCTTAGGGCATGGCATCTTCTCAATAGCATCGACTTTAGCTTTGTCAACTTCAATACCTCTTTAAGAAATTTTATGACCCAAGACAATGCCTTCATTAACCATAAAGTGGCACTTCTCCCAATTCAAGACGAGGTTAGTGTCTTCACATCTCCGCAAAACTCGATCAAGGTTGCTTAAGCAATCATCAAAAGAAGTTCCGTAAACGGAGAAATCATCCATAAGAACCTCAACAATCTTTTCACAAAAATCAGAGAATATAGCCATCATGCATCTTTGAAAGGTAGCAGGTGTATTACATAAACCAAAAGGCATACGTCTATAAGCAAAGGTACCGAAAGGACAAGTAAAACTGGTCTTTTATTGATCCCGTTTTGACACTGGTATTTGAGAGAAACCAGAATAACCATCTAGAAAGCAGAAATGAGTATGTTTGGATAACCTTTTAGCATTTGATCAATAAATAGCAAGGGGTAATGATCTTTCTTAGTGGCTTTATTTAACTTACGGGAATCAATTACCATCCTATAACCTGTAACTATTCTTTGCGGGATCAATTCATCTTTATCATTAGGAATGACAGTCATACCTCCTTTCTTAGGAATGCAATGGACAGGACTTACCCACTGGCTATCAGCAACTGGATAGATAATACCTGCCTCCAGAATCTTTGGTATTTCCTTCCTTACCACTTCTTTCATCTTAGGATTTAACCGTTGCTGATGATCAATAACTGGTTTACCATTTTCTTCCAATTTTATCTTGTGTTGGCATATAGTGGGACTAATGCCCTTAAGATCATCTAGAGTATATCCAATAGCAGCACGGTGCTTCTTCAGAGTTTTCAATATTTTTTCTTCTTCCTGCTCTGAAAGGTTAGCACTAATAATAACATGATATATCTTCTTTTCATCAAGATAAACATACTTAAGATTATCAGGCAAAGTTTTAAGTTCAAACACGGGATCACCCTTGGGTGGAGGAGGATCCCCTAGGATTTCAACATGCAAGTTGTTTTTCAATACAGGTCCCTGTGTAAGGAATATTTCATCTATTTCCCTTCTCTCATTCATATGCATATCATTTTCGTGGTCTAGCAGGTATTGTTCTAAAGGATCATTAGGTGGCACGGCAATAGAAGCAAGTCCAATAATTTCATCCTTACTGGGTGGTGCCTTTTCAAGGGGTTGTCTACGGAATTTAGCAAAGTTAAAATCATGAGACATATCCCCTAATCCAACCGTGACAATATCTTTCACGCAGTCTATCTTGGCATTAACAGTATTCAAGAAGGGTCTACCAAATATAATGGGACATAATGCATCTTGTGGGGAACTAAGAACAAGAAAATCGGCAGGGTATTTAACCTTTCCACACAAGACTTCAATATCTCTAACAATCCCAACTGGTGAAATAGTGTCTCTATTGGCAAGCTGAATAGTAACATCGATCCCTTCTATCTCAATAGGTGCAATATCGTGCATAATTTCGTTATATAAATCAAGAGGGATAATACTCGCATTAGCACCTACATTACATAAACCATGATAGCAATGATCTCCTATCTTAACAGAGATGAAAGGCAAGCCTACAACCGGTTTATGTCTATTCCTAGCATTGGGTTTGGCTATTCTAGCAGACTCTTCCTGTAGGTAAATAACATGTCCATCTAAATCTTCTACGAAGAGATCTTTAACCATTGCAACACTAGGTTCAACTTTAATTTGCTCAGAGGGTGTAGGTGTTCTAGTATTACTCTTACGGACTACAGTTGAAGCTTGAGCATGATCCTTTATCCTAACAGGGAAAGGTGGTTTCTCAATATAAGCGGTAGGTATAACGGGATCAACATTATAAGTGATAGTCTTTTCTTCAACTTTAATAGGTTCAACTACTTTTACTTCAATAGGGGGATGGTATTTAAACCACTTCTCCTTGGGGAGATCAACATGAGTAGCAAAAGATTCACAGAAAGAAGCTACTATCTCAGGGTCAAGTCCATATTTAGTGCTAAACTCACGGAAAACATCGGTATCCATAAAAGCTTTAATACAATCAAACTTAGGGGTCATACCTGACTCCTTACCTTCTTCGAGATCCCAATCTTCAGAGTTGTGTTTAATTCTTTCCAATAAATCCCATTTGAATTCAATAGTCTTCATCATATAAGAGCCAGAACAAGAAGTATCGAGCATGGAGCGATTATTATGAGAAAGCCGAGCATAAAAATTTTGAATGATCATTTCTCTTGAGAGCTCATGATTGGGGCATGAATATAACATTGACTTAAGCCTCTCCCAAGCTTGAGCGATGCTTTCTCCTTCGCGAGGCCAGAAATTATAAATATAATTACGATCATGATGAACCTGGTGCATAGGGTAGAAATTCTGATGAAATTCCAACTTCAGACGATTATAGTTCCATGATCCCATATCATCGCATAGCCTAAACCATGTCAATGCATCTCCCTTCAAAGATAAAGGGAAGACCTTCTTCTTGATAACATCCTCGGGCATACCTACAACCTTAAACAATCCGCAAACTTCATCGACATAGATTAGGTGTAAGTCGGGATGCACTGTTCCGTCTCCTATAAAGGGATTTTCAAGCAGTTTCTCTATCATACCCGAAGGAATCTCAAAGCAAACATTTTCAACAGGTGTAGTAGGTTGAGTAGCAACTCTTTGCTCTTCTGATCGGGGTGAAGATACCCCACACAAGCCCCTCAAAGAATTTTGAGCCATAGTAACAAGTGACAATAAATTTCAGCACACTATATAAATTTTTCCTTACCAAATTCCACTTACCAAAGGCGCTTCACTCCCCGGCAACGGCGCCAGAAAAGAGTCTTGATGACCCACAAGTGTAGGGGATCTATCGTAGTCCTTTCAATAAGTAAGAGTGTCGAACCCAACGAGGAGCAGAAGGAAATGATAGGCAGTTTTCAGTAAGGTATTTTCTGCAAGCACTGAAATTATAGGTGACAGATAGTTTTGTGATAAGGTAATTGTTAGCAAGTGACAAAAGGTTAAAGTAAATAAGGTACAGAAAGGTGGCCCAATCCTTTTTGTAGCAAAGGACAAGCCTGGAAAAACTCTTATATAAAGGAAAGCGCTCCCGAGGGCACATGGGAATTATCGTCAAGCTAGTTTTCATCACGATCGTCTGATTCGCATTCGGTAGTTTGATAATTTGGTATGTGGGTGGACCGGTGCTTGGGTGCTACCCTTACTTGGACAAGCCTCCCACTTATGATTAACCTCTAATGCAAGCATCCGCAACTACAAAAGAAGTATTAAGGTAAACCTAACCATAGCCTAAAACATATGGATCCAAATCAGCCCCTTACGAAGCAACGCATAAACTAGGGTTTAAGCTTCTGTCACTCTAGCAACCCATCATCTACTTATTACTTCCCAATGCCTTCGTCTAGGCCCAAATAATGGTGAAGTGTCATGTAGTTGACGTTCACATGACACCACTAGAGGAGAGACAACATACATCTCATCAAAATATCGAACGAAGGCCAAGTTTACATGACTACTAATAGCAAGACTTCTCCCATGTCCTCAGGAACAAAAGTAACTACTCACAAGACATAATATTGTTCATGATGAGAGGGGTATTAATATGCATAATGGATCTGAACATATGATCTTCCACCAAATAAACCAACTAGCATCAACTACAAGGAGTAACCGGCACTACTAGCAACCCACAGGTACCAATCTGAGGTTTGGGTACAAAGATTGGATACAAGAGATGAACTAGGGTTTGAGAGGAGACGGTGCTGATGAAGATGTTGATGAAGATAGCCCTCCCCAAGATGGGAGAGTTGTTGGTGATGACGGCGGTGACGATTTCCCCCTCCTGGAGGGAAGTATCCCCGGTAGAACAGCTCTACCGGAGCCCTAGATTGGTTTCCGCCTCAAGACGGCGGCGTCTGGTCCCGAAAACCTCCTTATGATTTTTTTTCCAGGTCAAAACACCTCATATAGGAGAAGATGGGCATCGGGGGCCTTCCGGCTGGCCCACGAGGCAGGGGGCGCGCGCTGGGAAGGGGGCCGCGCACCCCACCCTCGTGGGCAGCTGGTGGCCCCCCTCGTGGACTTCTTTCACCACATATTTTTTATATTTTCTGAAACAACGTTTTGTTGAGTTTCAGGGCTTTTGGAGTTGTGCAGAATAGGTTTCCAGAGTTTGCTCCTTTTCCAGCCCAGAATTCCAATTGCCGGCATTCTCCCTCTTCATGTAAACCTTGTAAAATAAGAGATAAAAGGTATAAGTATTGTGACAAACACATGTAAGAACAGCCCATAATGCAATAAATATCAACATATAAGCATGATGCAAAATGGACGTATCAACTACCCCAACCACCAACAAGCACACTCCACGGCTAGCCCGAAACAACAGGTACCGTCCAAACCAGCAACAACCCTTTGGGAGTTTTGTTTAATTATTTTGATTTGAGCATGGGACTGGGCATCCCGGTTACCAGCCATTTTCCCATGAATGATGAGCGGAGTCCACTCATCGTGAGAATAACCCACCTAGCATGGAAGATATAGACAGCCCTAGTTGATACATGAGGTTTTCGAGCATACAAACCAGAATTTATTTGAAGGTTTAGAGTTTGGCACAAACAAATTTACTTGGAATGGTAGGTAGATACCGCATATAGGAAGGTATGGTGGACTCATATGGAATAACTTTGGGGTTTATGGAAGTGGATGCACAAGCAGTATTCCCGCTTAGTACAGGTGAAGGCTAGAAAGAGACTAGGAAGCGACCAGCTAGAGAGCGACAACAGTCATGAACATGCATTAAAATTAATGAATAATGAATGCAAGAATGAGTAGGATATAAATCACCATGAACATAAATTTCGTGGAGGCTATGTTGATTTTGTTTCAACTGCATGCGTGAACATGTGCCAAGTCAAACCACTTGAATCGTTCAAAGGAGGATACCACCCTATCATACCATATCACAACCATTTTAATATCATGTTGGCACCCAAGATAGACCATTATAAACTCCTAGCTAATTAAGCATGGCATGAGCGGCTAAGATCTCTAATTGTCATTGCAAGCATGTTTCATTCCTAACAAGCTTAATCAGGAACGATGAAGTATCATATTTACAAAAACAAGAGAGGTCGAGTTCATACCAGCTTTTCTCATCTCAGTCAATTCATCATATATCGTCATTATTTCCCTTCACTCTCACAACCGAACGGTGTGGATAATAATAATAGTGCACGTGCATTGGACTAAGCTGGAATCTATAAGCATTTAATACAAGAGAGAAGACAAAATAATATGGCTCAAGGTTAAATTAACAATAAAGCATATGAGAGCCGCTAAACATTTTTATCATGGTCTTCTCCTCTTGACCCCCAAAGAAAAGAAAAGAAACTATTTACACGGGAAAGCTCCCAACAAGCAAAAGAAGAACGAGTAATCTTTTGGGGTTTTCTTTTAATTACTACTACTACATGCATGGAAAGTAAACTAACTACAAAGGCTACAACTATTTTTTTGTTTTTTTCTTAATGTTTTTCTAACACACAAGAAAAAGACTAAGAAAAGAAATGAAACTAGCATGGATAGTACAATGAAAGAGTGTGAGCACTGACTACTGGAATAAGTGTGTGAACATGAATGTAATGTCGGTGAGAAATACGTACTCCCCCAAGCTTAGGCTTTTGGCCTAAGTTGGTCTATGGCCAGTATTGACCTGCCGGGTACCCAAAGTCGTAGTTGGGGTTGTACTGAGATGCAGCGGCTGCTGCCTGACGAGCTGCATCCTGAAGACGAGCTGCCCTCATCGTCTCCTGATACTCATACGCCTCCTCCCTGGTTATAGTATATCTCCCTTTTGCCCGTAAGTCAAAGAAGGTAGGAGCAGGAAGAGCAATATGGACAATGTGACGCCTGTCAAAGATTAGTCGATACTACTGGGATTGTTCATCCCTCTCTACAAACCGATGGCTAACCATAGCATTATAATCTAGATAAGCAGGTGGTAATTTTACATCATTTTCAGGTATAGGCACACCTAGATGATTAGTTATGTGAGTGGCATAAATCCTACCAAAGAAATGTCCATTTAAACCATTATGATGTAACCTACGTGCAACAATGGCCCCCAAGTTATATTGTCTATCTCCTAACACATCACTCTTGAGAACACTAAGATCCGGAACACACATATGGCAAGCCTCATCTTTACCGTTGATGCATCTACCAATAAAGGGAGCAAAATAATGTATGGAAGGAAAGTGAATGCTCCCTATGGTAGCTTGGGTGATCTCTCTAGATTCCCCCACAGTGATACTAGCAAGGAAGTCTTTATATTCAGATTTGCGAGGTTCACTAATATTGCCCCAGTGCGGGAGCTTACAAGCATTATTAAAATATTCTAAATCCATAGTATAAGATTTATTACAAAGATCAAACAGAACAGTGTGAGAATTACGTGAAGATGTAAATTTAAACCTTCTCACAAAGGAATCAGTTAAATTATGGTACTGATGGCACTTATCTAACATGAAGCCCTGGAGGTCAGCCTTACGCATATATGCGTCAAACTCCTCCTTAATGCCTGCCCGAACCACAAAATCCTCTGACGGCCATTCACAAGGCCGCACTTGAGCTCCCCTCGGTAATTCATCGTCTGGCTCACGTATCGCGAGCCTTGGTCCTTGCTTCCTTGAGGAACCACCTTGGAAGATTTTCCTATGCATTTTTCTGAAATTTTTTGAAATTTTTAGTAACTCAAAATAAAAGTGAGCCAAACTCAACAAGATTGATAGAAACTACTCCCACAAGTGCCTAGAGACTATATCATGCATTAGAACTACTTGGGACCAAAGAAATTTAACATGCAAGCTCAAGAACAAGGTTACTACAGCAGCAAAAATTTGCAATAAATAAAGCACTAGAACAAAAACTAATTGGACCAATGGAGGAGTCACATACCAAGGAACAATCTCCTCAAACAGTTTTGTGAATGGAGCTTTGAGCAAGGAGATCGAAAATGGCAGCAAGATGAGCTAGAACTCGTGCTTGAGCTGGATAGTGATTTTTTGGGAGGAAGAAGGAGTGTGTGGGTGCAGGAATAAGTGGAGGGGGCCACGTGGGGCCCACGAGGCAGGGGGCGCTCTCAGGGGGAGGGCGCGCCCTGCACCCTCGTGGACAGGTGCTGGCTCCCCCTGTTGTGTTCTTAGTGCCAAATATTCTCAAATATTCTAGAAAAAAATCATATTTCATTTTTGGGGCATTTGGAGAACTTTTATTTTTGGGGTATTTTTTATTTCACAGATAACTCTGAAAACAGACTGAAAATACTATTTTTGCTTTATTTAATATAATTAACAGAAAGTAAAAGGAGGGTACAGAAGGTTGTGCTTTCTAAATTCAACCATCTCATGCTCATCAAAAGGAATCCATTAACAAGGTTGATCAAGTCTTGTTAACAAACTCTTTCCGAATAACATGAAACCGGAGAATTTTAGAATAACACTAGGTTACCTCAATGGGGATATGCATATCCCCAACAATAAGAATATCATATTTCTTCTTGATAGTAGGAAGAGGAAATTCAAAACCTCCAATAGTAATGGTTGAAATTTTTCCAATAGAATTGATACTATGGACCCGAGGTTGTTTCCTCGGAAAGTGTACTGTATGCTCATTACCATTGACATGAAAAGTGACATTGCCTTTGTTGCAATCAGTAACAGCCCCTGCAGTATTCAAAAAGGGTCTACCAAGGATAATAGACATACTATCGTCCTCGGGAATATCAAGTATAACAAAGTCCGTTAGAATAGTAACATTTGCAACCACAACAGGCACATCCTCACAAATACAGACAGGTATAGCAGTTGATTTATCAGCCATTTGCAAAGATATTTCAGTAGGTGTCAACTTACTCAAGTCAAGTCTACGATATAAAGAGATAGCATAACACAAACACTGGCTCCAAGATCCCATAAGGCAGTTTTAACATAGTTTCTTTTATTGGAGCAAGGTATAGTAGGTACTCCTGGATCTCCGAGTTTCTTAGGTATTCCACCCTTAAAAGTGTAATTGGCAAGCATGGTGGAAATTTAAACTTCAGGTATCTTTCTTTTATTTTTTATAATATCTTTCATATACTTAGCTTAAGGATTTGTTTTAAGCATATCAGTCAAATGCATACGCAAAAAGATAGGTCTAATCATTTTAGCAAAGCGCTCAAAATCCTCATCATCCTTTTTATTGGATGGTTTAGGAGGAAAGGCATGGGTTTCTGAACCCATGGTTCTCTTTCCTTACTATGCTTCCTAGCAACAAAGTCTCTCTTATCATAATGTTGATTCTTTGATTGTGGGTTATGAAAATCAACAGCAAGTTCAATCTCTACATCATTATCATTGCTAGGTTGAGCATCATCATTAACATTATCACTAGGTTCATGTTAATTACCAGATTGTGTCTTAGCACCAGAGATAGAGATATCATTGAGATTCTCAGGTGTGTCAACTACAGGTTCACTAGAAGCATGCAAAGCCCTATCATTTTACATTTTCTTCTTCTTAGAAGAACTAGGTGCATCTAAATTATCTCTCTGAGAATCTTGCTCAATTCTCTTAGGGTGGCCTTCAGGATATAGAGGTTCCCCTGTCATTTTACCACCTCTAGTCACAACTCTAATAGCTTTATCATTTTTCTTACTATTTAATTCATTGAGCAAATCAGTTTGTGCTTTAAGTACTTGTTCTACTTGAGTGGTAACCATAGAAGCATGTTTACTAATGAGTTTCAATTCACCTTTAACTCTAGACATATAATCACTCAAGCATTCAAGCATATAAGCATTACGTTGCAATTGTCTACCAACATAAGCATTGAAGTTTTCTTGCTTCACAATAAAATTAGCAAACTCATCTAAGCATTGGCTAGCAGACTTATAATGAGGAATATCACCTTCATCAAATCTATAAAGAGAATTTACCTTTACTACCTGTGTAGGGTTATCAAGACCATGTATTTCTTTAATAGGCGGTAAATTCTTAATATCTTCAGCTTTAATACCTTTCTCTTTCATAGATTTCTTTGCCTCTTGCATATCTTCAGGACTGAGAAATAGAACACCCCTTTTCTTCGGAGTTGGCTTAGGGACTGGTTCAGGAAGTGTCCAATTGTTTTCATTGGTCAACATATTATTCAATAATAATTCAGCTTGATCAACTATTCTTTCCCTGAAAACACAACCATCACAACTATCCAGGTGGTCTCTGGAAGCATTAGTTAGTCCATTATAAAAGACATCAAGTATTTCATTCCTCTGAAGAGGATGATCAGGCAAAGCATTAAGTAATTGGAGAAGCCTCCCACAAGCTTGAGGGAGACTCTCTTCTTCAATTTTCACAAAATTATATATTCCCCGTAAGGCAGCTTGTTTATTATGAGCGGAAAAATAGAAGAGAAGTAATAAATCATATCTTGGGGACTATGCACACAACCAGGATCAAGAGAGTTAAACCATACTTTAGCATCACCCTTTAATGAGAACGGAAATAACTTAAGGATATAGTAATAACGCATCTTTTCCTCGTTGGTAAACAGGGTGGCTATATCGTTCAACTTAGTAAGATGTGCCACAACAGTTTCAGATTCATAGCCATGGAAAGGATCAGATTCAACCAAAGTAATTAACTCAGGATCGACAGAGAAATCATAATCCTTATCAGTAACAAAGATAGGTGAAGTAGCAAAAGTAGGGTCATATTTCATTCTAGCATTTAAAGACTTTTCTTTCAACTTAGCTAATAATTTCTTGAGATCATATCTATCATTGCAAGCAAGAAAGTCTCTAGCAGTTTCTTCATCCATAACATAACCCTTAGTAATAACAGGCAATTCATATCTAGGGGGAGAATCTTCATCATCACTTTCATCAATATTATCAGTTTCAATATTTGTATTCTCCCTAACCTTATCAATTTGTTCATCTAGAAATTCACCTAGTGGCACAGTATTATCAAGCATAGAAGTAGTTTCATCATACATAGCAGAAGTGGCATCATCAAGAACATACGACATATCAGAGTCAATAGCAGGAGTAGGTGTCGCAAATTTACTCATAACAGTGGGTGAATCAAGTGCAGAGCTAGATGGCAGTTCCTTACCTCCCCTCGTAGTTGAGGGATAAATCTTGGTTTTTGAGTCTTTCAAGTTCTTCATAGTGATCAACGGATATAAATCCCAAGTGACTTAAAGAATACAGCTATGCTCCCCGGTAACGGCGGCAGAAAATAGTCTTGATAACCCACAAGTGTAGGGGATCGCAACAGTTTTCGAGGGTAAATTATTCAACCCAAATTTATTGATTCGACAAAAGAGGAGCCAAAGAATACTCTCAAGTATTAGCAGTTGAGTTGTCAATTCAACCACACCTGGAAACTTAGTATCTGCAGCAAGATAATTTAGTAGCAAGGTAATATGGAGGTAACAGTAACGGTAGCAAAAGTAGTGATAGTGTTTTTGTAGTGATTGTAACAGTAGCAGCGGAAAAGTAAATAAGCAACAAGCAATATGTGAAAAGCTCGTAGGCATTGGATTAGTGATGGAGAATTATGTCGGATGTGATTCCTCATGTAATAGTTATAACATACGGTGACACAGAACTAGCTCGAGTTCATCAATGTAATGTAGGCATGTATTCCGAATATAGTCATACGTGCTTATGGAAAAGAACTTGCATGACATGTTTTGTCCTACCCTCCCGTGGCAGCGGGGTCCTAGTGGAAACTAAGGGATATTAAGGCCTCCTTTTAATAGAGTACTGGACCAAAGCATTAACACATAGTGAATACATGAACTCCTCAAACTACGGTCATCACCGGGAGTGGTCCCGACTATTGTCACTTCGGGGTTGCTGGATCATAACACATAGCAGGTGACTATTGACTTGCAAGATAGGATGAAGAACACACATATATTCATGAAAACATAATAGTTTCAGATCTGAAATCATGGCACTCAGGCCCTAGTGACAAGCATTAAGCATAGCAAAGTCATAGCAACATCAATCTTAGAACATAGTGGATACTAGGGATCAAACCCTAACAAAACTAACTCAATTACATGGTAAATCTCATCCAACCCATCACCGTCCAGCAAGCCTACGATGGGATTACTCACGCACGGCGGTGAGCATCATGGAATTAGTGATGGAGGAAGGTTGATGATGACGATGGCGACGATCTCCACTCTCTAGAGCCCCGAACGGACTCCAGATCAGCCCTCCCGAGAGAGATTAGGGCTTGGCGGCGGCTGCGTATCATAAAACACGATAATTCCTTCTCCTTGATTTTTTTCTCCCCGAAAGTGAATATATAGAGTCAGGGGATACATCGGTGGAGCAACAGGGGGAGCACGAGGCATGGGGGCATGCCCAGGGGGGGCACCCCCCACCCTCGTGGACAGGGTGTGTGCCCCCTAGTCTGGTTCTTTCCGCAAATATTTTTTATATATTCCAAAATAATTCTCTGTTGAATTTCAGGTCATTCCGAGAACTTTTATTTCTGCATAAAAATAACACCATGGCAATTCTGCTGAAAACAGCGTCAGTTTGGGTTAGTTCCATTCAAATCATGCAAGTTAGAGTCCAAAACAAGGGCAAAAGTGTTTGGAAAAGTAGATACGTTGGTGACGTATCATCTATCTGGATCACTTATTATTGTGATCACCCCATTGCACTACAAAAAAAGACACATCTGTGACATTTTGGGCCGAACAAAAAAAAATTATGTCATACTTATGACACTTCTATGACGATAATTGTGACAAAACCCGTATCATCATAGATGTGGTGAGGTCCTACTTCTATGACAAAAACTCATGACAGAAAATGGGCTTTTCATCCTGGGCGGGCCGGAGACGCAGCCGCATGACATTCTTTGGGCCGTCCATGATAGAAAAACCTGTGGTAGAAGTGAGGGCGAGGAAAATATCGGGGTGTTCCCGGTTACGGTGGGTGGTCAGGGCCGAGCGATGCGTGTTTGTCTCGTACACACACGCGCGTGGGTGCGAGGGGTTGGGCTCTAACTGAACCCGAGCGAGGCGCTAGGCTCTAACTGAACCCGAGCGATTGCACTGCAGACTACGCGTTACTGAACCAGAGCGATCGATTGATGGTTGTTAACTGAACCCGATCGAGCAATTCCTTCGCTACTGCTGCTAACTGAAGGCGATCGATGCTGCCTCTGGATGAACAGTGAGCGTTGCTGGGGGGTTTGGATGAACAGTTCCCGGTGGGGGTGGATGATCAGGACCCCGTGTTGTTGCCTCTGGATGAACAGGACCCCGATCGAGCCACTTGGGGCTGGATGAACAGGAGCCCATGGAGGGCTGGATGAACAGGACCACCCCGTGGAGGGCAGGATGAACAGTAGATGGTGGATGGCTGGATGAACAGTAGCCCATGGAGGGGTGGTTGAACAGGAGCCCATGGAGTAGCGCGCGGTGGAGGCTGGATGAACATGAGCCCGTGGATGAACAGTCGCAGGTGGAGGCTGGAGGAGGTCGACGGTGGATGAACAGTAGCCCGTGGAGGCTGGAGGGGGTCGACGGTGGAGATGAATAGTATCCCGTGGAGTCCCATTTTGTGGTACGCCACACCCCTCCCGATGAGCAGGACCCCCGCTTCGACCATAGCGCTCCAACACAAGTCTGTTTCCTCCGTTTTGCGATACGCCACACCCCTCCCGATCAACAGGACCCCCGTTTCAACCGTAGGAGGTCCATTTCCTCCGTTTTGCGGTACGCCAGACCCCTCCCAATGAACAGGATCCCGTTTCGAACGTGGCTGGTCAAACACAAGGCCGTTTCCTCTGTTCTGCGGTACGCCAGGCCTCGTTTCCATCGGTTGTCCGTCCAAGCCCTCCCGATGAACACGATGACGCATTCCATTCCGACCCAGCCGGTTGGCTCCCCATGAACACGACAATGACGTTGTCTCTCCGTTCCGACCCATCCATGTACACGAGCCCTGGCCGTACGTATGCGCGAGTAGGCGTTTGAGACCCTGCCCGTATGTACGTACGTGGTCGTATTTTCTTTCTTGCACACTGGCCGCTGTACGTACGTGTACGTGCTACGTGCACGCCTGTACTACGACACGTGCGCGCCTCTACATCGACCAGTATGTACGTACACGTTCGCGACCAGAATGACAATGTTACGTACGCTTCGACCAGGTGGGTCCCGACTGTCAGGCACTTCCTTGCGTGCGAAGATGTAGCTGGTGGGTCCCAGCAGTCAGGGGGCAAATCGTTTTTTTTTGCCCGGATGCACTTCCTTGCATGCGAAGATGTAGCTGGTGGGTCCTAGTAGTCAGGGGGGAATGTTTTTTCGCGAAATATGGTGGCCCGTCCGGTGGGTCCCCGCTGTCACGTGGAGGAATAATTATTTTGTGCATAATAAGGAGGCACTTCCTTGCTGCGGCCGTTGACCCAGTTGTTAGCCTGTCCATGTATAGTCCATGTCCGATGGAAGCCGTTCCTTGACCACGTTGACCACGCCTCACCGAGAGCACCAGGGCGGTGGACGACGGCGAGGCCTAGGAAGGGGACGACGCGGAGCCGGGGAAGGCGCGGCAGTGGATGCCCACGCGTAGAGGAGTATGAGGTTCACTGGTTCGCTGCGGTGTGAGGCTGTCGTCGCCGCAGAATAACATGGGGTGTGGGTGGGTAGAGGGATGGCCTAGCCAGCGGTGGGAATAGTAGTGGGCGGTGAGGCCTCCGCGGCAGCACCATCGGCCACGGGAGGCACGAGCATGCGGCACGACCGGCGCTACTTTGGGCGGCTGGAGCAACAAGCCCAGAGGTTGAAGAAGCACTACGACCGTTGGATGGACATCGTACGGTCACTGGTGCTACAATCGTTCATATTGACTAAGTTGACAAAGCACTCCGTCCCCATCAACTTAGTAGGCCCACAAGTCAACCTCCCACCAAGGTGGGTCCCAATCAGCAGGGGGAGTATTCATTTTTTTGTGCGTAATAAGGAGGCACTTCCGGTGGGTCCGAGCTGACAGCGAGGGGAACATTTTTTTCGCGCAATACGGTGGCCCGTCTGGTGGTCCCAGCAGTCAGGGTAGAAATGTTTTTTTGCAAAATATGGTGGCCCGTCCGGTGCGTCCCTCCTGTCAGGTGGAGGAATCATTATTTTCCGCGTAATAAGGAGGCACTTCCTTGCTACCGTCATGGACCCAGCTGTCAGCCTCTCCACGTGCAGTCCACGTCTGATGGAAGCCGTTCCTTGACCACGTTGACCACGCCGCGCCGAGAGCACCAGGGCGGTGGACGGCGACGAGGCCTAAGAAGGGGACGACGCAGAGCCGGGGAAGATGTGGCAGTGGAAGCCCGCGCGGAGAGGAGTACGAGGGTTCACTGGTTCAGCTGCGGTGTGAGGCTGTCGTCACCGCGGAATAACAGGGGGTGTGGGTGAGTAGAGGGATGGCCTGGCCAGAGGTGGAAGTAGTATGGGGTAGTGAGGCCTGCGCGGCAGCACAGCCGGCCACGGGAGACAGGAGCAGGCGGCACGACCGGTGCTGCTTTGGGCGGCTGGAGCAAGAAGACCAGAGGTTGAAGAAGCATGACGTCCGTTGGATGGACATCATACGATCACTGCAGCTAGAATCGTTTATATTGACTAAGTTGACAAAGCCCTTGGTACACGTCAACTTAGTAGGCCCACAGGTCAGCTTCCGAAACGGTGCGCCCCAGATGTCAGGGGGAGGAATCATTTTTTGGGCGGGTGAAGCTAGAATATCCAAGATTGAATAAGAAGCACGGCATCCGTTGGATGGACATCCAACGGCCACTGCTGCTAGAACGGTGTGTTGGCTATAAGTTGACAAAGCCTTGCATACGTGTCAACTCTTTTTTTAGGGGACGCGTCAACTTAGTAAGGCCACAAGTGTGTGGCAGAGAACTTATAGCCCATTTGAGATTTGTAAGAATGTGCAGCCAATTTTTAAATTCTAATGGATTTTACTACAACCCATTTACAGTTTGTTAAAAGTACATCCCATTTCAACCAACCGTTCAAATAGAATTAAATAAAATTTCCCACATTTTGATGGGATCCGAAATATTTTTATCCCGAAATTTCTAGTCAGATTAAATACAATTTCAATATAAATTTATATTACGTAAAAATCGAACGAAACATTGCGCTCGCAACAATAAATGAAATTAAAACTTTCAATATCCAAAAATAATATTTTATAAAGTAATTACGTGTTTGGTGCATTTTTTATAGTTACTGCCCAGTTTTTATAATTACATCCCATTTATTATTTATTAAAGCCCATTTTCTTGTTAAGCCTAATGCATCCCTCCTAGGAAAGATTTGCAGCCCAGCGGGGCGGAAAATAACAACTTGACCTTGCCTGGGTATTCCAAAAAAAAGTATACCTGGGCTAGCCATTTTCAGCTTGAAAAAAATTAATATCTGGGCTGGATATATCGCCTGGGCTAGACGGGCCATAGCCCGCCCAGTTAATAGCTGCAGCGATGTTTTCGTTGTTGTTGAGAGGATAAAAATTAATATCTGGGCTAAACATCGCTCAAGAAAAACTCTGCAGTGCTCACACCTCAAAAACACAAATACTGCTCGAGCTGCTTGGTCCTAGCTGTCGGCCGCTTCTTGTGCAATTCTCTCGTTTATTGACTACATATGTTGACAATGGTGTGGGACCGTGATGTCAGGAAACTAGGAGGAAGCAAAAAAAAGTTTTATTTACCAATAAGGAGGCACTTGCGTACGTGCGGCTATGGTCCTGGTGGGTCCCCACTGTCATCCTCTCCAAGTAAAGTCATCTCCTCATCCTCATGTTTGTTGACCATGTTGACAACGCGAGACAGCAGCGCCACGGCGAGCACAACAACTCGAAGGACGACGGAGAGGGCTTCGCGGGCCCTACGGATGGTATGATACATCGCCCGCTGCTCATTAGCGAAGCCAGGATCATAGGGCCACATGTCCGCGACGGTATTGTCGTTCGCTTGTTCACCGATGCTCGTTGAGGAGACGGAGGTTGCACCACACGTCCTCCTGCGCTGGTAGCTCTTTCGCCATTAGGGCGTCAAAGTGCAGCCGCACCTGCTCTATGGTGAACACGGCATGAACCAGCTTGGACAGTGGCGCTGGCTCCTGGTCAGAAGCTACGCCATCGTCTGATTGTCATCGCTCAGCTCGGCGAGGTAGCTGGCGAGCCAGCATGTCCGGCTGCTGGACCGACCCGCTGCCATGCACGAGTCTGACTGCCCTGGCCCACCCAGACCGCCTCCCTCTCCCGCGCGCGCTTTCCGCCCAAAACGGTTAGCGCCGCCCGCCCCGCTTCCCGGTGCATGCGATTGCTCCACCTTCAAACGACACAAGTGCCGTCCGTCCGTCCTTCTGCCACCCACATTAATGATACACGGTTACCGAGGCGGCTACTCCGGCGCCACACGTTCGTCCCTCCGCCGCCCACCATTGCTATATAAACTGCTGCACCGGCCATAGCCGCAGTCATCCACATCCGTTCCTATTCTCCTGTCCACACCACTACTTGCCACCATGGCTTCCTCGCACTCCAGCGCTCTTCGAGATGGGCAGACGACGAACCACAAGGAGATGGCAGCCATTGCTACCGACTGGCTGGCCGGCAGGCAGCCGGAGGACGACGACGTCACAATGGAGAACATGGTAGTCGATGATCCGGTGCCAACCCCGTCCTCCGCGCCATCCTCGCCGGTGCGTTGCACCATGACCATTGGCGAGGCCCGTGCCCAATATATGGACACGGTGAGGCAGAAGCGTGAGGAGTAGTTCAGGGAGGCGTAAGCCAACGCCGCCTACAACCAACATCTCCTCCAGGAGCACCTACAGGCGGAGGAGCAGATCGCCGTGGAGCGGGCGGAGCCGGAGGCACTGCTCGACTCGTACCGCTCCGCCCGCGAGGGCCGCCTCGAGCGCTAGCGGTATCGCATGCGGGTGGCAGAGGCTATGGCCGCCTACAAAGAGGGCGATGAAGCGAGCGAGGCGCTGCTTGGCAAGACCAAGGACGAGGCAGAGGACAATGCCGGCTCCGACGAGTCCCCGCTCCGCTGGTGTAGGATCGAAGAAGGTGAGAGTGTCTAGAGGGGGGGTGATTAGACTACTCGACAAGATAAAAATTCTGTCTTTTATCAAGGACAGATTTTGACAGTTTTTGCATAGCACACAAGTCAAGTAGCACACTACACATGCAATTCTAGAGTATGAGCAGCGGAAAGTAAATTGCACGAGTAGTAAAGAGAGGTGGAGAAGATCAAACGCAATTTGGAGACGCAATGATTTTTCCCGTGGTTCCGATAGGAGGTGCTATCGTACACCACGTTGATGGAGACTTCAACCCACGGAGGGTAACGGTTGCGCGAGTCCACGGAGGGCTCCACCCACGAAGGGTCCACGAAGAAGCAACCTTGTCTATTCCATCATGGCCTATGCCCACGGAGGGCTAGCCTTACTCGGGGTAGATCTTCACGAAGTAGGCGATCTCCTTGCCCTTACAAACTTCTTGGTTCAACTCCACATCTCGAAGACGGAGGTTCCCAAGCGACACCTAACCAATCTAGGAGGCACCACCCTCCAAAAGGTAATAGATGTTGTTGATGATGATGAACTCCTTGCTCTTGTGCTTCAAATGATAATCTCCCCAACACTCAACTCTCCTCACTGATATGGCTGTGGTGGAAGAAAGGATTGAGTGGAAAGCAACTTGGGAAGGCTAGAAATCAAGTTTCATATGGTAGGAATGGAATGACTTGATCTCAACACAAGGGTAGGTGGTTCTCTTCTCAGAAAGTGTAAGGTAGGAGTGGTAGTACTTTCTGATGGCTCTCTCCACGAATGAAGAGGGGGTGGAGGGGTATATATAGCCTCCACACAAAATCCAACCGTTACACACATAATTGAGCAATCTCGGTGAGACCGAAGTTGAAACTCGGTCAGACCGAAAGTTCAAATATAGTGAATGTTGGGGTTTTCGGTGGGACCGAAAATACCATCTCGGTGAGACCGAAAGTGCAAAAGATATGAACGTTGGAGTTTTCGGTGGGACCGAGAAAGAAAACTCGGTTAGACCGATTTGAGAAAGGACAGGAACATGCCAGTTTCGGTGGGACCGGAAATGCAATCTCGGTGAGACCGATTTGAGCCAAGACAGAAGCTTGTCAATCTCGTTAAGACCGATAATGCAATCTCGGTTTTTCCGATTTGAGGACAGAAGGTTACAGAAGCTTGGCAGTCCATGTTTCGGTGAGACCGATCTCAAACTCGGAATGACCGATTTTTCTAGGGTTTGGAATATGGCTGAAGTGGTTCATCTCGGTGGGACTGAGTTGGAAGAATCGGTTTGTCCGAGATTACTTATGAGTGTGTATAGTAGTGAAAGTTGCTGATAGTTGAAGGAGCTAAATCACTAAGCACTTGAGCAACCAGATCATCAACACAACCTCACTCCCTTTTAATAGTATTGGCTTTTCCTATGGACTCAATGTGATCTTGGATCACTAAACCAAAAATGGAGTCTTGAGCTTTTGCCAATGCTTGCCTTAGCATTTGAGGGGTCCACTTCTTCAATCATCTTGCCATACCAATGTGATTGAATTTCCTGAAACATACTTGATAAAAGCATTAGTCCAACCACAAAGTATGTTGTCATTAATTACCAAAACCACCCAGGGAGCAAATGTGCTTTCAATCTCCCCCTTATTGGTAATTGATGGCAACACACTAAAATCACACTAAACAAAACATCAAAGCTTATTGAAAGAAAGACAGAATTATCACGAAAGCTTTGACAAGCATGTAGTACACAGGCTCCCCCTACAAGTGTGCAAGATTTTCATAGATTATGGTTTTGGACTACCACAAGCACACAAGAGAGATAAGCAAGATGTGCTACATGCAGCTTGGCTATATGCATCAGAGCAGAAGAAAAAGAAGTGAGTGATAATGCATATGTGCATGGTGATCTCTTGCAAACAAGTATTTACAAGCAAGTCACCATCATGCACATTCTGCAAGATGCATATACTTACCTTGAGGTTCCTTGGCATTGTACCTGAAGGGATAAACTTGAGAAAACAAGGTTAGATAACACAAGAGTGTTCCTTCAACCAACTACAAGAACATCAAGAGTACCATGCCAGGGATGACATGTATAAAGAGTGTCTCATATTGAGCACAAGCTTGAATCAGCAAACATGTCTCCGAAACTAAAAGATTTTCAATGAACTCTGAGAGATTTTGCTTTCCATAAGATATCAACTGTGAAGATTCCTCTCCCTTTGAGTTCTCTCAGAACAAGGGGTTTGATGGAACAAGCAAAATCAAAAGAATGATGCCAATTGTAATGTCCAATGTAAAACACGACAAAGCTTTGATGTGATTCTCTCCCCCTTAAGATAAGATTGCTTTTCTTCTTCTCTCCCCAAGTCTTCTCTTCTCCCCTACTCCCCCTAAGTCTTCTCCCCCTTTGACATCAAGTGCCGAACAGGACAGCAAACTAGGAAGGTTAGGAAAGATGGAAAGAAAGAAGTGGGATCCTTAAGAATCACAACATGGCAACTAAGAACATTCCAAGAGAAACAATGAGTGGAGCTGCAGGAGATGATATCCTGGAAGATAAATCAGTGACACCGAATTGAAGTCGGTGACGCCGAGTTTAATTCCAAGGAAATACAGAAATAATTCAGCTCACTCAGCAAGGAATGTTTCAAAAGATTTGCAATGAATTTGTAAAAGATTTTCGGGGAATTGATCAGAGCCAGAAGGATATTCACAAAGAAACATAAGAATAGAAATAAAAAGATTCCTAGATGAAGTTTTTTTTAAGAAAACTCAATGAGAGAACATAAGAGAAAACAAAAAAAAACTCCAAAAGCATATGTACTTCATCTAGATAAAGGTCGGCGACAAAGTCACCTATGTTTGAGTATATTGACTTAGGAGTCAAATGAGGACATTTGATCATAGGTCATACTCATCATTTAAGCTCAAAATGGGGTTGCCATTTTTCGATTAAGCATTTGATGTGATCACATCTTATGAAGCTGCTTGTACTCATGACTTTGAGTAAAGCTCCTTAAAGATGTGAAGAACATACCTTGGGCTCGTTGTTGCTTTACTCATGTAGGTAAGCTTGATGTAGGTGCTCATTGAATGTGAAGTTGGAGCGCCATTTCTACTTGTGTAGTTCATCTTCCTACATGGGTTAGGCAAGCAAGGAAATACTCGAGGATATCCAAGATGACAAGAGTGAAATACTAGATGTATAAGATGTCAAAAAGGATATGTGGAATTTTGTTCCTTGAACTCAACATCCCAAAGGGCTAGATACTTGGTCAATGACAAGATTACTCATGAATTGAGTGTGTGGTAATCTTGTGGAATGTAGATCATCCAAGTACCTGCAAAGAGTTAGATGCAATACAAGGAGGCAAATGTGTCCAAGACATATGATCATCATCATAAGAGAAATATCAAGGATTAGTCAAGTAGGCTCATGCCTTGCATGCATCAATGGAGTTATCACTCCAAGTTTGAAGCATCAATGATGTTCAACTCACTCCTCAAGCGACAAAACACTTTCTCATCAAGAGGTTTTGTAAAAATATCAGCAAGTTGTTTGTCAGTACGAACATGCTTAAGATTAATGTCACCCTTGGCAATATGATCACGAATAAAATGGTGACGAACTTCAATATGCTTTGTTCGAGAGTGTTGCATTGGATTGTGTCCAATTTTAATTGCACTCTCATTGTCACAAAGCAAGGGAACACGTCTCACATGTATCCCATAATCTTTAAGCGTTTGTGTCATCCATAGCAATTGAGCACAACACGAACCAGCAGCAATATATTCCGCTTCGGCAGTGGATAATGATACCGAATTTTGTTTCTTGGAGGACCAAGATACAAGGGATCGACCAAGGAATTGACATGTACCCGAAGTTGACTTTCTATCAACCTTGTCACCGGCATAGTCCGAGTCGGAATAGCTAACAAGATCGAAAGAGGCCCTCTTAGGATACCAAATGCCAAAGTTTGGTGTGTGTATCAAGTATCTCACTATCCTTTTAACAGCTTTAAGATGACATTCTTTAGGGGCTGCTTGATATCGCGCACACATGCATACACTCAACATTATGTCAGGACGAGAAGCACAAAGATATAGTAGAGAACCAATCATAGAACGGTAAACCCTTTGATCAACGGGTTCTCCATCTTTTGTCAAGTCATTATGTCCACTAGTAGGCATGGGGGTACTCATACCTTTGCTTTCTTGCATGTTGAACTTCTTGAAGAGATCCTTGGTGTACTTTGTTTGTGAGACAAAGGTACCCTCCTTAGATTGCTTGATTTGCAACCCAAGGAAGAATTTGAGTTCACACATCATGGACATCTCATACTTCTCCGACATAAGCTGTCCAAACTTCTTGCTAAAATGGGGGTTAGTTGAACCAAAGATTATATCATCAACATATATTTGGCACACAAATAGTTCACCATTAACCCTTTTCGTGAACAGCGTTGAGTCTATCTTTCCAATTTCAAACCCTTTTTCAAGAAGAAAGCTAGTTAAGCATTTGTACCAAGCTCTAGGAGCTTGTTTAAGATCATAAAGAGCTTTATGCAACTTGTAAACATGATTAGGCTTTTTGGGATTCACAAATCCGGGAGGTTGTTTCACAAATACTTCCTCCTCAATTTCACCATTTAGGAAAGCACTTTTGATATCCATTTGATAGAGAGTAATATCATGATGATTGGCATAAGCAAGAAGAATGCGAATGGACTCAAGTCTAGCAACGGGGGCATAGGTCTCACCATAGTCCATACCTTCGAATTGTGTGTAACCTTGAGCTACGAGACGAGCCTTGTTGCGGATGACTTGTCCATCTTCATCTTGCTTGTTCCGAAACACCCATTTGGTTCCAATGATGTTTTGATCATCGTTGGGCTTCTCTACCAAAGTCCATACCTTGTTCCTCTCGAAGTTGTGTAGTTCTTCGTGCATAGCGTTCACCCAATACGGGTCTTCAAGTGCTTCTTCTACCTTCATAGGTTCAATGCTAGAGATAAATGAGTAATGCTCACAAAAGTTAGCTAAGCGAGTTTTAGAGCGAGTAATTCTCCCGGAGTTGATGTCGTTTATCATTTGTTCCACGGGATGATTCTTCTTGACTCTTGCTCGAACTCGGGTAGCTTTTGTTGATGTTGTGGTCGAGCTTCCTCATCATCTTCATCTTCCTCTTCTTCTTCTTCATTGTTGTTGGTGTTGTCTTGAGGCGGTGGAGAAGGAGGTTGTGGTGGATCTTCTTGTTGCACTTCCTCATCTTGGTGAGTTCCACTTGTGGAGGCCTCCATGTTGCCTTGAGGTTCATCTCGCCGTGAGGTAGGTGGCTCCACATATGTAGATGAGGTACTCTCCTTCACTTCCATGGGACGGATCTTTCCAATAGATAAGTCTTGGATAGCTTCCGATGGGTCCTTGTCTCCTACATCAATAGGCATTTTCTCTACTTGCGAGCCATTAGATTCATCAAACTTCACGTCTACCGTCTCTTCAACCTTTCGGGTGAAATTATTGTAGACACGGTAGGTGTGGGAGTTTGATCCATAACCAAGGAGAAAGCCTTCATGAGATTTAGGAGCAAATTTAGACCGACGATGCTTATCAAGGATATAGCATTTTGAACCAAAGACACGAAAGTATCCCACTTGGGGTTTGTTACCGGTGAGGAGTTCGTATGATGTCTTGCCGAGGAGCTTATGAAGATAAAGCCTGTTGATAGCATGACAAGCTGTCTCGACCGCTTCTCCCCAAAAATGTTTCGCTGTCTTGTATTCATCAAGCATCGTTCTTGCCATCTCTATGAGCGTTCGGTTCTTCCTCTCAACAACTCCATTTTGTTGAGGAGTGTACGTAGCCGAGAACTCATGTAGAATTCCTTCCTCATCGAGAAAAGAGTCTACATTGGCGTTCTTGAACTCCGTTCCATTGTCACTCCGAACTTTCTTGATCTTCACCTCAAATTGATTTTGGGCCTTTTTGGCAAAGGTCTTGAAGATTCTCTGAACCTGCGATTTATCATCCAGGAAAAATACCCATGTAAATCTGGAATAATCATCAACTATAACTAGACCAAAGGAGTTACCACCAAGGCTTTTGTAAGCATTGGGACCGAAGAGATCCATATGAAGAAGCTCAAGCGGTCTCCTTGTGGTCATGATGTTCTTCACGGGATGACTTCCACCAACTTGCTTTCCTGCTTGACAAGCACTACAAAGTCTATCTTTGTCAAAGAAAACATCTTTAACACCAAGAATATGATCACCTTTGATCAGCTTGTCTAGATTACGCATACCAACATGTCCTAGCCTTCTATGCCATAACCAACCTTTAGAGGATTTAGCAATGAAACAAGCTCTAGGTTGGGCTTTCTTAGTGAAATCAACAATGTATAGATCACCTCTACGGATACCGGTAAATGCCATGTTTTGATTGTCACGACGAAAGACTTGGCAATCTACTTTGGTGAATAGCACATTGAATCCAAAGTCAGCTAATCTAGACACGAAAAGTAAATTGTATCCAAGAGATTCTACAAGCATGACATTTTGAATAGAGCTATCATGAGATATGGCCACCTTACCAAGGCCAAGTACCTTACCCTTGGAGTTGTCTCCAAAAGTCACATACTTGCGTGGACCATCGTTCTTTGCAAGCTCTCGAAACATGTCTTTGTCTCCGGTCATGTGGTCGGTGCATCCACTATCAAGAATCCACTCTTTTCCGCCGGACATGTAGTCTCTCAGATTTGCCATAAGATTGAGACTCTTCATGACCTTGTCTAGCTCGGTGTCCGAATCGGAGTAATCATCATCTTGCTCATGCTCATCATCATATTGACCCATAGATTGTTCATCATCAACACCTAGGTCAATTTGATAAGTACTTGCATTAGTTTGATCAATGTGACAATAATCTTCGGAATGCAATGCAAGAGCATTTCTAATTATAATATTGATAAGACCGGGATCACCCTTCTTTTTCATAAGATCACGAAGCTCAAAGAAGCATTTATCAAAGTTGGGATCATTGGGGTGCAACTTATCAAATTCAATAGTCTTGTGTAGAATTTCATCAAGACTTCTCAAAGAGTAGTCCGGATAAAGTTCTTCCAAGAATTTCCACATAGAATAGGCACACTCAAAATTTGTAACAAGATTAAGCAAGTCATCGGGTAACCCTCTAATGATAAGATTTACAGTTCTAAGGTTACGAAGCAAATCAAGCTCTTCATCCATGGTAGGGTGCAAGGGGTCAAAAGGAGGCACATAGGGGGTCTCAACATATTTGCACAAATTGTACATCTTAAAGATACTAAGCATTTCAGACCTCCATGAGTTATAGAACCTTCCATTAAGAACAGGCACTCTATGGCTAACACTCCCATCCGTAGACACGTCCATCTTCCTCCAATGGTGTGTAAACCAAAGCAATGGAGACCAAAGCTCTGATACCAATTGTAGGATCGAAGAAGGTGAGAGTGTCTAGAGGGGGGGTGATTAGACTACTCGACAAGATAAAAATTCTGTCTTTTATCAAGGACAGATTTTGACAGTTTTTGCATAGCACACAAGTCAAGTAGCACACTACACATGCAATTCTAGAGTATGAGCAGCGGAAAGTAAATTGCACGAGTAGTAAAGAGAGGTGGAGAAGATCAAACGCAATTTGGAGACGCAATGATTTTTCCCGTGGTTCTGATAGGAGGTGCTATCGTACATCCACGTTGATGGAGACTTCAACCCACGGAGGGTAACGGCTGCGCGAGTCCACGGAGGGCTCCACCCACGAAGGGTCCACGAAGATGCAACCTTGTCTATTCCATCATGGCCTACGCCCACGGAGGGCTAGCCTTACTCGGGGTAGATGTTCACGAAGTAGGCGATCTCCTTGCCCTTACAAACTTCTTGGTTCAACTCCACATCTCGAAGACGGAGGCTCCCAAGCGACACCTAACCAATCTAGGAAGCACCACCCTCCAAAAGGTAATAGATGTTGTTGATGATGATGAACTCCTTGCTCTTGTGCTTCAAATGATAATCTCCCCAACACTCAACTCTCCTCACTGATATGGCTGTGGTGGAAGAAAGGATTGAGTGGAAAGCAACTTGGGAATGGTAGAAAACAAGTTTCATATGGTAGGAATGGAATGACTTGATCTCAACACAAGGGTAGGTGGTTCTCTTCTCAGAAAGTGTAAGGTAGGAGTGGTAGTACTTTCTGATGGCTCTCTCCACGAATGAAGAGGGGGGTGGAGGGGTATATATAGCCTCCACACAAAATCCAACCGTTACACACATAATTGAGCAATCTCGGTGAGACCGAAGTTGAAACTCGGTCAGACCGAAAGTTCAAATATAGTGAACGTTGGGGTTTTCGGTGGGACCGAAAATACCATCTCGGTGAGACCGAAAGTGCAAAAGATATGAACGTTGGAGTTTTCGGTGGGACCGAGAAAGAAAACTCGGTTAGACCGATTTGAGAAAGGACAGGAACATGCCAGTTTCGGTGGGACCGGAAATGCAATCTCGGTGAGACCGATTTGAGCCAAGACAGAAGCTTGTCAATCTCGGTAAGACCGATAATGCAATCTCGGTTTTTCCGATTTGAGGACAGAAGGTTACAGAAGCTTGGCAGTCCATGTTTCGGTGAGACTGATCTCAAACTCGGAATGAACGATTTTTCTAGGGTTTGGAATATGGCTGAAGTGGTTCATCTCGGTGGGACTGAGTTGGAAGAATCGGTTTGTCCGAGATTACTTATGAGTGTGTATAGTAGTGAAAGTTGCTGATAGTTGAAGGAGCTAAATCACTAAGCACTTGAGCAACCAGATCATCAACACAACCTCACCCCCTTTTAATAGTATTGGCTTTTCCTATGGACTCAATGTGATCTTGGATCACTAAACCAAAAACGGAGTCTTGAGCTTTTGCCAATGCTTGCCTTAGCATTTGAGGGGTCCACTTCTTCAATCATCTTGCCATACCAATGTGATTGAATTTCCTGAAACATACTTGATAAAAGCATTAGTCCAACCACAAAGTATGTTGTCATTAATTACCAAAACCACCCAGGGAGCAAATGTGCTTTCAGCTGGCGTCGACGAGGCCCCGCGGCGCTAACAACAAGGCAGAGGACACCGCCGGCTCCGCCGAGGCTCCACCCTGCCGGCAACGAGGGGGAGGATTTCCCCTGCTCCGTCGAGGCGCCCCTCGCCGGCAACGAGACAGAGGACATCGCCGGCTCCGCCGAGGCCCCACCTGTGTCCGGCTGAGCTGAAAGGATCGGTATGGTTGACTAGAGGGTGGGTGAATAGGCAACTAACAATTTTTAACTTTTCTTAACCACTTTAAATTAAACGACAAAGTAAGTTGTCTAGATATTCTACTAAGAAGACAACTAAAGGAAAGAAGGATAACACCTACACAAGCATGCTATAGGAATTGAACAAGTAAAGCACGGACAAGTTAAGGTAAGAAATAACCACAAGTGGAACCGGTGGAGACGAGGATGTGTTGCCGAAGTTCCTTCCCTTTGAAGGGAAGTACGTCTCCATTGGAGCGGTGTGGAGGCACAATGCTCCCCAAGAAGCCACTAGGGCCACCGTATTCTCCTCACGCCCTCACACGATGCAAGGTGCCGTGATTCCACTAGTGGTGCCCTTGAAGGCGGCAACCGAACCTTTACAAACAAGGTTGGGGCTATCTCCACAACTTGGAGGCTCCCAACAAAACCACGAAGCTTCACCACAATGGAATATGGCTTCGAGGTGACCTCAACCGTCTAGGGTGCTCAAACACCCAAGAGTAACAAGATCCGCAAGGGATTAGTGGGGAGAATCAAATATCTCTTGGTGGAAGTGTAGATCGATGCCTCCTCAAGCAATCCCGAGCAAATCAACAAGTTTGATTGGCTAGGGAGAGAGATCGGGCGGAAATGGAGCTTTTGGAGCAACAATGGAGTAGTGGGGGAAGAGGTGAGTCTTCTTGGAGAAGAAGACCCCCTATATATAGTGGGAGAGCAAATCCAACCGTTATGTGTGTTTTCAGCCCGCAGATAGCGGTAGTACCGCACATAAGTTGCGGTACTACCGCTGTCTGAGCGGTACTACCGCTCTGGGAGCGGTACTACTTCTAGGCAAAAAAGTGCGACATGATTGACAACCACGGATGAAATAAAATACATCCGCGGCTACATCCGCAGGGAAAACGGTAGTTACAAAATGTGACACGGTACTACCGCTTGGACTAAGCGGTACTACCGCATTGGATGCGGAAGTAAAAAATTACTTCCGCATCTACTTCTGCACTTAGAATCAGCGCCGGGCCAGATACACGGTACTACCGCTCTGGAGACGTGGTACTACCGTCGGAGCGGTACTACCGTGTCGGCAGGCGGTACTACCGTGTGTCAGCGCGGTACTACCGCTTGGTAGAGCGGTACTACCGCTGGCCAGGCAGATGATCTAGTTAAGAAGTCATAGTTTGCATATACGATGATAACCAGTTGGAACTCCAGAGAAGCAAAGGAAAGGTGGTGCGAGAGTAAGATGTGTACGTGTTGATTCCACCCAAACCTTTCCGAAGCGGACCCCCTCTTAATAGTACGGCCTTCCTATTACTCAAAGCCACCTACAGGGAGCAAAAAGAAACCAACGTCTTCCATAGAATCCGAGGGGCAATCAATCGTCTTGTGCCTAAGTGAGATATACCTGTAGGAGCTTAGAGCACACGATTAGTCCGCAAATGCATTGTCATCAATCACCAAAACTACTTAGGGAGAAATATGCCCTTACAATCTCCCCCTTTTTGGTGTACTGATGACAATACGGGATTTGCACAGGGATGAAATAATGGAGAATGCAATCCAAACCCTAGAGTATAGGTGAGCTCCCCCTGGATGTGTGCCTATACAAGATTGTGCTTTGGACTGCACAGCACACATACTAGGTACGGTGCTCCCCTATATTCTACACATGAGATACTCTATATATAAACTAACTGCTCTTGATAAAACATTAAAGACATAACGATGAGTTCAATGATAACGGAGCATATGTCTTACACCATATGATAGTCTCACGCGCACGACACAAACACGCAAATAAACAGAGTTCAACCACGAAAAGAGACAACTAGCACAAGAGCACAAGGGCACAATACGCAAATCACTCTCCCCCTTTGTCATCGAGACACCACAAAGGGGAAAGAGGACACTAAGACGGGTGGCAGCCCTGGAGAAACTCAGTCGTCGTACTCATCATCAGACCCCGGCTGCTCCTCCTGATACTCCTCATCAGACTCTGACCACTTGTACCCCTGGCGGGCCATCCAAGTAGCCTTAGGGGTGATGTTATCCTCTGACCCATTTGACACGTCCTCTCCATAGACCGCCAGAAGCTTCTTGTCACGCTGGCGCGTCTTCTTGTCAGTCACATGAGCCCGGTATTGCCCCTTAGCCTGCATGCAGAAGAGGGCCTTCATCTTTTGCTTAAGCTTTTTAGCCCAAGAAGGCTCCTCCACAGCAGATGAGGAAGAAGGGGCAAATCTGCCGGGGCCCACATCATCAGCCTCCTCCACAGGCTCCTCATCAGTGCCCATCTGGGCTGCAGCAGCTTGCGCACGAGTGGTGGTGTTGGCCCATCGAGTCTTGACGCGAAGACGGATGGGATCATGGCGGAAGCAGTCGGCCTCGAACTCCTCCTCAGGGTACAGCTTCTCCCAAGTCTTGGAGATCAGCAAAAACAAGTATGGACCATAGATGGGTACCTTATGAGAGTAGATGGCAAAACGGAGCTCATTCCACATGATATGGGAGATATCAAGTGGTGTAGTCTGGGTCGAGCGAGCCTCTTGACACATCAGCAGCATGTCAACCAGGTAGGCATGGACCTTGTCCTTATCGCCAACGCGAGGGAACAGAGTGTTGCGAAAGATCCGATACATGATGTCCAAAAAGGGGTTCAACACCCATGTCCTTTTGCCACTAGCAAGAGTCTTCTCCTCATAAAATGGAAGCAGCATGTCTTTGTTGGCAGATTCAGGATTGGCGTGAGGCCGAAATCCAATTGGGTTGTGGAGACCCTCATCTGGTATCTGAAGAAGATCCATGAACTCCTTCCAAGAAGAGGTCATCTTGCGACCATTGGTCATCCATGTCATTGGGCGATCCTCCTTGGTGTGGAAATTGACAGATGCATAGAACGGAGCAATAATCTCTGGATCAAAATCATTCTGGAAGGTCATGATGTGCTCAAGTCCCAGCTGCTCGATCAGATCAAGAGCCTCGGCAAAGTAGGCCCGGTTGGTGTCCTTCCTCATGTGAGCCACGTCCACCCAGTGAGCATCCACATACAGGTTGGTCTTGGTCTTGAGCTCCTCATGGTAGATGCGAAACTGATGCTTGGTCCAGAAAATCTCATCTCCAGGAAAGTGCTCACGGGGTTCTCCATATGGGTTTTGCTTCCTTCGTGACATGAACTCAGTAGCGGGCATCTCCTCCATAGACATGGAGGACTCCTTATGCTTGTTGGCTGCAGTCTTGTACCTGCGCTGGGGATTGGAGCCCTCTGGCACATCACTGGGGGTACGCAGACGCTTGGATCCGGTGTCACGGACAGGGTTGGTACGACGACCATCGAAACCGGAGCCACCACCTAAAACACAAACACAGGAACATGACAAAAACACAAAGAGAATCAATGCCAAAGCCTCGAGAAACACATGAAACCAGTAGAAAGAGGAATGTGTACATGCTACGAAGACAGTATGACACAAGCGGTAGTACTGTTGTCCCTACGCGGAAGTAAAAAATTAGTACCGCAAGGTAAGCGGTAGTACCGCATGCTGGATGCGGTAGTAATAATGTACTTCCGCAAGGAGGAGCGGAAGTAAAAATTTAGTGCTGCTTGCGGAGCGGTAGTACCGCGTTGGGGCGCGGTAGTACCGCTCGGCAAGCGGTAGTAGATTTTTACTTCCGCCCGAGCGGTAGTACCGCTGAGGACAGCGGTAGTACCGCTCTGGTCAGATCGGATCTGGACCAGATCATGCGGTAGTACCGCGGTTCTCCAGCGGTAGTACCGCACGAAAAAGATCTGAGATGAATAGATCTAGATAAGCCCATATAGATCGACTAGCGGTACTACGGCTGATCATAGTATCTTGGTAGCAACATGCATATTCGTATTTCTAGTGCAAAAACACTCTCCTACATCCGAAGCTTCCATGGATAAGAACATGAAGAACACAAGAACACTAAGCATCTCCCCTAACCCTGAAAACAACAGCAAGGCAAAAAGAGGAAGGGAAAAGGGGAGAAACCTTCATCCATGGCAAGAGGGCGCGGTGGGGAGCGATTCCACCGGTCGGAATGCGAGGAGAGTGGCCGAGGGAGGAGATCCGGCGAGGTCCTCCGGCGGCGTTCTTGAGAGGGAGAGACAGGGACGACGTGGGGGTTAGGAGTGAATGGGTATGGGGGAGTTGGAACTCCCCCTGCCTGCTTATAACCCCCACTCGTTCGAATATGTGCGGTAGTACCGCGGTCATCGCGGTAGTACCGCTTGCGCGGTAGTACCGCTCGTCAAGCGGTAGTACCGCCCTACCAGCGGCAGTAAAAAATTACTGCCGTGCTGGATGTGCGGTAGTACCGTAACTCCTTTGCGGTAGTACCGTAACCAATCACGGTAGTACCGCTCCCCCAAGAGTATGCACGTTTTGACAAGAGGCTTTAAGCACAAAACAAGAAAAACAAACGCGCGCACAAGCAAAACAAGTAACACAACTCCTCAGAAGAGGGCGGTGGCCGAGGCCACTTATGTTTGAGTTTATAGATATGGCACCGCGAAGAATTATCCTTGGGCCCATGATCAATACTCGACTTAAAGCATTTAAGCCAACTATGTATGGCAAATGATAAAGACTTGATTAGTTTATGCATAATGGGGGGAGGAACAGTTCATTGAGAGAACTATACTCCCCCTATGTCCATGCCTACATCTAGACAAGATAGCTATATTGAGTGTGAGGGGTGTGTGCACAGATTCAAACCACATTGCTCAAATCGATGATATTTAGCTCATGCCTTAACTCGCGAAATCTTGCTTCATCCAAAGGCTTTGTGAAGATATCTGCAAGGTTATCATGAGTGTTGACGTAGTGAAGCTCGATCTCTCCTTGCCTTATGTGATCCCGGATGAAGTGATACCGAATCTCAATATGCTTCGTCTTGAAGTGTAGCACCGGGTTGAGAGAAATCTTGATGGCACTTTCATTGTCACACCAAAGAGGCACTTTGTCACAAGTGACACCGTAATCCTTTAAAGTTTGCCTCGTCCATAAGAGTTGAGCACAACAACTGCCAGCAGCCACATATTCTGCTTCGGTGGACGAGAGAGATACACAACTTTGCTTTTTGGAAGACCAACTAACAAGAGAGCAACCAAGGAATTGGCACCCTCCCGAGGTGGACTTCCTATTCACTTTGTCTCCCGCCCAGTCAGAATCAGAGAAACCAACAAGGTTGAAATTTGCTCCTCTTGGGTACCATAAGCCAAAGTTCGGGGTATGAGCCAAATATCGAAAGATTCGCTTGACAGCCACAAAGTGACTCTCCTTAGGTGAGGCTTGAAACCGTGCACAAATTCCTACACTCAACATAATATCCGGTCTAGATGCACAAAGGTAAAGCAAGGATCCGATCATAGAGCGATATACGTTTTGATCCACCGCTTTACCATTGGGATCGATGTCAAGTTGGCATTTTGTTGGCATTGGAGTAGTAGCCGGCTTGACATCACTAAGATTGAACCTCTTGAGCATGTCTTGAGTATACTTGGATTGTTTGATGAAGATGCCTTCTCTTCTTTGTTTGATCTCAAATCCAAGGAAGTACTTCAACTCTCCCATCATGGACATCTCAAAATGTGTGGTCACGACTGCAGCGAACTCATCATTGAAAGCTTTGTTAGGAGAACCAAAGATAATATCATCAACATATAGTTGGCATACAAACAACTCCCCTTTGACCTTCTTAGTAAAAAGAGTGGGGTCAATTTTCCCAATTTCAAACCCACGATCTTGTAACAACTCGGTAAGATGCTCATACCACGCACGCGGGGCTTGTTTAAGGCCATAGAGTGCCTTATCGAGTTGGTACACGTGATTGGGGAACTTAGGATCCTCGAACCCCGAGGGTTGTTTAACATACACCAACTCATTAATGGGACCATTAAGAAATGCACTTTTCACATCCATTTGTTGCAATTTAAAGTTATGATGGGAAGCATAGGCAAGCAACAAACGAATGGATTCAAGACGAGCAACAGGGGCAAAGGTTTCACCGTAGTCGATACCCTCAACTTGGGAGTAGCCTTGAGCCACCAGACGTGCCTTGTTGTGGATGACAATGCCATGGGCATCTTGCTTGTTCTTAAAGATCCATTTGGTTCCAATGACATTATGGTTCTCCTTTGGTCTTGGCACCAGACGCCACACCTTGTTGCGCTCGAAGTTATGGAGTTCTTCATGCATGGCATTGAGCCAATCAGGGTCTTCGAGCGCCTCATAAACCTTCTGAGGTTCAACACAGGAGACAAAAGCTTGATGAGCACAATAGTTTGCTAATTGTCTACGAGTGCTTACCCCCCTTTTGATGCTTCCTAAAATGTTCTCGATGTGATGCTCGTTGGAAGCAAGCCTGGAGGCAACTTTTGCAGCACGACGCTCTAACTGCTCTTCAAGTGTTAACTGAGGAGCACTGAGTTGATCATCTTGAGCGTCGTCAGGAGCTAGATCTTGATCTTGAGCTTCCTCTTGACCTTGATCTTGCTCGGGGGACAGAACTTGGCCTTGTGCATCATTTGGTGGCTCTCCACCAACTTGAGATTGATCTTGCACTTGGCCTTGTTCATCAGGTTGAGGGCCTTCAATTTGTTCTTCGGAAGCGTGTGGGTCTTGGGTTGGTGATGGTTCCACTTGAGTGGAACATTGTCCTTCTCCTTCGGCCACAAGGGGTTCCTCAATGGGTAGGATATATCCAACACCCATTCTTCTTATGGCTTGAGGAGGAATTTCATCACCTACATCACAAGTACCACTTTACTCCACTTGGGAGCCGTTATTTTCATCAAACTCTACGTTACTCGTCTCCTCAATGAGTCCATTGGACTTGTTGAGGACACGGTAAGCATGAGAGTTTGTAGCATAACCAACAAATATGCCCTCATGAGCTCTAGATTCAAATTTAGACAAACGTACACCTTTCTTGAGAATGAAACACTTACACCCGAATACCCGGAAGTACTTGAGATTGGGCTTGTTACTGGTAAGAATCTCATACGGAGTTTTGTTCAAGCCTTTGCGGAGATAGAGACGATTTGAAGCATGGCAAGCGGTGTTGATGGCTTCGGCCCAAAAGTTGTATGGAGAATTGAATTCAGCCATCATGGTTCTTGCAGCATCTATTAAAGTTCTGTTCTTTCTCTCCGCTACACCGCTTTGTTGAGGGGTATATGGGGCTGCATATTGATGTTTGATCCCCTCATCACCAAGAAACTCATCCAAGGTGTAGTTCTTGAACTCGGTGCCGTTGTCACTTCTGATCATCAAAATCTTTGCTTCATGTTGTCGTTGAGCTTCATTTGCAAAGTTGATGACGGTTTGTTGGGTCTCACTCTTCTTCTTGAAGAAGTATACCCAGGTATATCTTGAGTAATCATCCACAATCACCAAGCAATACTTCCTACCCCCAAGACTATCAAAAGTAGGAGGCCCAAAGAGGTCCATGTGGAGGAGCTCTAGGGGTTTCTTTGAATAGATGATAGTCCTGGGAGGGTGAGCCTTCTCATGTAATTTTCCTTCAATGCACGCCCTGCAAGCATGATCTTTGGCAAAGCTAACATTTGTTAGTCCTTGGACATGGTCCCCCTTGAGAAGACTTTGCAAAGATCTCATATTGACGTGGGCCAAACGGTGATGCCAAAGCCATCCCATATCAACTTTAGCCATTAGGCATGTCGCGACCTTAGTGGGTTGCTTCGAGAAGTTAACCACATAAAGACCATTCTCGACATGCCCAACATAGGCTACTTTAAGAGTCTTGCTCCACAAGAGGGCCACAGTATCAATATCAAAGAATTTAGCAAATCCCATGAGTGCAAGCTGGCGAACAGAAAGTAAATTGTATGCAAGGGACTCAACAAGCATGACTTTCTCGATCGTGAGATCATGAGAGACAACAACCTTGCCAAGTCCCAATACCTTAGAAGATGAAGCATCACCCCATTCGACGTTGGTGGCCATAGATGAACCGAGATGCACGTCCACCACCAAGTCTTTGCTTCCGGTCATATGATTTGTGGCTCCGCTATCGAGCAACCATGATCCCCCACCAGAAGCAAACTCCTACAATAGATCAATGCTTGGATTTAGGTACCCATTTGGTAATGGGTCCTTTGAGGTTAGTAACAAGGGTCTTAGGAACCCAAATGGACCATTCAATGTACTCGTAAGAAGAACCAACAAATTTAGCAAACACATGGCCATCACTGGCACGGCATAAAACATATGAAGGATTAAAATTGCCGGCCATGTTTGATGGTATGGTGGAGTTTTTCTTGACACCACCACTTTTCTTCTTGGTTGACGTGCCCTCTCCTTCTTTCACAAAGGATTGTCGGAGAGGAGGTGGTTGCTTGGTCTTGTCGTTCTTCTTCTTCTTGGGCTTAGGAACAAACCCAATTCCTTCCTTTGCCACAACTTCCTTTTGATTGCTGAAAAGGGCATTGAGGTTCTTCTTACCTTGTATGCAAGTCACAAGGCCTTTCTCAAGTTGCTTCTTCAACTCGGCATTCTCTTCAACAAGATGCACATGCTCGCAACATGGGTTAGTAGCATTTGCATTATCAATTAAAACAATGCGAGGAAAGATAGCCTTTTCCTTGGTTAGCGAAATGTAATGCCCAGGATGGGACTATATCTCCTACGTGTCGAGGCACGACTTAGAGACATAACCCCATGCTGGAATGATCGCAAGTCTAGTATCTTTGCACAACTCATGTAAAAGATGGGGATGGAAAACAAAAAATAGTTGTCTTACACTCGCCACGTCACACAATTACATTACATGATCAAATCATCATTCAAATAAAACATCACAGCCCTCTAAGGGTAAAATCCAAATGACAAGATACCAAACATAATTTAAAACCACAGGCCGGATCGAATCCTAGTAGAAGTCTCCACTACTGATCATCAGGATAATGAACATAGCATCGACTACGCTCCTCGTCATACTCCCAGTCTAGATCGGTGCCATCACCTGGATAGCTCACCATCGGACCTGCATCTGGTGTGTGAAGTAACTATGAGCCACAGAGGACTCAGCAATCCCGTTCCCGGGTAACAAGACTATTTAAGCCTTGGGAGAGGATAAGGCTGAAGAAAAGAATAAGTGTCTGCAGCAGCAACTAGCACTTGCTTACGTGAAAGAGTGCGAGAAGAGAAGTGCCTCGGTCGAGAGATGATCACGAAGTGATCCTAGATAAAGCTCAACAAACATAACCCCACTGTGTTCAACTCCCGAATCCCTATTCAGAAATTGACAGTCACGGTACACACGCTGGTAGTGTATTCGAACAATGTGTCAAGTTTTCTACAACCGGATATTACATCTGCCACATAACCGCGGGCACGGCTTTCGAAAGTTCATAACCCTGCAGGGGTGTTCCAACTTGGCCCATTACAAGCCCACGATCCGCGGAGTCGCAACTCCAAAAGTGGGAAGACCCGAGTATTCTCGGAATCCCGTGCTCAAGATACTCCGAACTAAGGTAAGGCTAATCCAGCAAATCCTCCCGGCGTGCCGACACCCTGACAATAGCCGCGCGCATCTAGTCTCAGGCCACGACCGGATGGGTGATGCTACAGGTTGATATCAATCCTCGAGTTTCCTCGTGGTGACCCTGCAGGATCCCCGTTTCGGACCAACACTCATGAGGAGCACTGGACCGGGGTTGTTGATTAAGAACTCGGGTTTGCAAGGCCCTATGCAAGTTTTATTAGTTATTAGGCGAATAGTACCAATGTTGGGACTTGCTGGAAAAGACTTAGCACTTAGCGGTTTATCGAGGGGGTCCCATACACCCCAACCGTGTTAGGAACGCATAATCAAGGAACATAACACCGGTTTAAACGGTTCCTAACGGCATGAGTGGAACAAATCACCAAGAAAAAGGCTTAGCCTTCCACCCTTGCCAATATATAGATGATTTCATTTAAGCATTATATATAGTGTGATGTAACCCAACAAACTTCAACATGAAGCAAGCATCTTCGATCTTCACCTACAACTAGCAATGCTATAAGAGGGGCTGAGCGAAGCGTACTTAGCCAAGCAACGGTTTGCATAGGTAGGGTGGTTAAACATGGTGATGGTTACAAGTAGGAGGCTGACAGGAAAGACATGGTCATCGAGGCAAAACTATAGAGCGGAACTACTAGCAATAGGCAAAGATAGTAATGTTATCGGGGTTCGGTCATCTTGCCTAAAGTGTAGTCGTTCGGATCGTAAGAAGGGTCCTCGTGCTCAACCTCGTTGGTAACCTCGTGCTCGTACTCGTACTCAGTCTCAGCTTCCGGCTCTAAACAATACAATCACACAAGGCACGAATCAACAAGATGCAATGCGCACACAAAAATGATGGATGCATGATGGATGCACTAAGGATGCACACGGAGCACGGAAAATAGCACTCAAGCAAAACACTTCAAAACATGATAACAATAGGAGATTATGAATCTACACGGAAAATCAATCAAGTTTCATATAAGATTCGCTGAAAACGGAGCTACGGGCTAAAAGTTATGCCCGAAACAAGAAATAGGCGAAAGCTGAAAATTACAGCAACATAGCAACTTCGGAGCACTAGAAAAATAAGCTACAGCACTCAAACATCATGGCAAAGAGCATGAACATAAACTAGACATATCCTACAGCAAATAAGTCCAAAGGTGCACCCCCAAAGGAGCCACGGATCAATAGCAACAAGCTTGGACATATTGAACTTGACAACAAAATTCTGACAGCAGAATTTTATTGAAACTTTGGAGCAAAAGTTAAATATGCTACAGCCACTTAAATAGGCATGTGAGAACATTAATGGAAAGCCAACAATATATACTACAAGGAACCATCAAGAGACACTCCAAAACTATCATGGTTTGTCCTAGAACAGCACGCAAACATGGCATAGGAACATTAACAGATTCCAGACTTAGTGAAAATCCACTAAGTGTTAAAACAGCAGTTTCATCATGGCATCTATAAGAGCAAGTTTAAGTCACCTCGAAACTAAACATGGCAAGTGGTAAGCACCACATCAAAGTACACATGATGGTGATTCCGAAACATACAAGCATGCATCATGGAGATAAACACAACGATAGCAATGAGCTCAACAAGATGGCATTTCATAACAAGTGAAACAACATCACAGCCACATGGCACTTGCAACGAAGATATACATGGCAAGAATAAATCTATCATGCAACCTAACACAAGCAACATGTAGAGCATGGCAAGACGAACACGTGGACATATCATTTGCATCAATCGGATAAACGAGCTAAAAGTTATCACTATGCAAAGATGGCATAAAAACATCACATAGCAGCAGTTATATCAGGATGCACTCTTGCAATAGAAAAATAAGCATCTAGATGACCACAAACATGCATGGCACAATGGAATGAATCGTAGTGCTAATCACCACGAACGTCTGGACACCTCATTTGCGCAAAACGGAGCAACACACATGAAGTTATCAACGTTTGAAACTAGCATCAGCACACAAACAAATCTGGGACTTAGAGGAATAAAAGAGGCAACCTCTCAGATCTGGAACAAATCGGGCTGGATCTAGATCCAAACGGGCCCCGGCAGTGGATCGGGCGCGCGGCGGCCCGAGAGGAGGCAGAAGCGGACGGGCCGCGGCCTGGCGAATCTGGCCACACCTCGGGCGATCGAGCGGCCTGGCTGAGGCGGCCCGGCTCGGCGGCTGGAGGAGCGGGCCAGCCTGGGAGAGGCGATGCGGTCCCGGCCCGATGGCGCGATCGGGTCAACGGCCGCGCGGGAGGCGCCTGTAGCGGAGGGAGGCGGTGGCTGGAGCCTGGGCCTTCGGGCTGGTGGCGGCGATGCGGTGGCCTGTCGATGCTGGAGGCGAGGCGGCCTCGGTGCGGTGGAGCGCTGGAGGCCCGCTACAGCGATGGCGATGTGGTTCAGCGGATCGAAGGAGGGAGGCCCGATCGGGATGCGTTGACCTGAACCAGATCGAGGCTCCCTCCCGATCCAGCGAAGAAAGCGGCGGCGGCGCGGCTTTCTACGAAGGAAAACGGCGGCGGTTCTGGCTTGCGAGGGGGGAACTCCAAGTGGCAAAATGGATCTTGTGTGGCACGAAAAATTGAGGAGAGGAGGGGCTAGAGGTAGGAGGAGGAGATTTAGGCTGCCAAAAATGGCATGGGGATGTTATATATATGGTAGGTGCTAGGGTTTGAGGGATTTGGGGTGTTTTAGAGCCCTTCGATCGCGATCCGATGGATCCGATCGCGAGGGGAGTTAGGATGGGCCAAGAGGAGGGAAGTGGGCTGTTGGAGGGGTGCCTTGGGCCACAAAGTGGAGGCACTTTGAGCCCACACAAATAACTATTGGGGTAGCGAAACGGACTCGAAACGCGACGAGATTTGACAGGCGGGTTACACACACCAAAACAACAACACACGACAAGTCTCGAGCCACACCGGTAACGTTACATGGCCAAACACCAAAGTAGGCCTACAGCACGCCACGGACACGTGAGGGAGCTCCGGAACGCGAAATGGACAACGGGAAGGAACGCATGGAACCGGATGCAACCGACAACACAAATGCAATGCGATGCACATGACTACATGATATGAATGAATGCCACACACGCACACAACAAAACGACGAAAACCCGAAAGACAAAGAACCCGGAATGGAATAGATGAAGCTAGAGATATATTATATGCCCAAAAGGGAAAGTATTACATCCGGGGCATTACACGAAACTTGGAGTTGATCATGAGACTCCTTGAGAGTAGCATGCATTCCTTTCAAGGCCTTGTGAGCCTTGTCAAGTATGTCAAACTCCTCTTTGAGTTTAGCATGGTCAACCTCAAGTTTTGCCTTCTCGGAGTTAAGGACGCGAGAGACAACTAAAGCATGATCAAGATCTTTCTTTAATTTAGCATGACCATCGTTGTGTGACTCCTCAAGAGCCAAACGAAGACCACGCTCTTCCTCTAGGGCGTTAGAGAGATCCGATATCTCATCGGCATAGTCTCGACTATGTCCTTCCATTTTAGTAATGGTTTCCTCGTGAGCCTCGATCGTGTCATTGGCCTCATCGAGTTGTTCCAAGAGAGCAACAAAATGCTTCTTGGGTTTGCCCTTGAGATTTTTCATGAACAACTCAAATTCATTTTCTCCCTCCTTAACACCCTCACCCTCATCAATACAATTGGTCAATGAAGGATTAGAAGAGATAGTAGTATTGATGTTTGGGGTTACCTTGTTGGTGGCCTTGGCCATGAGACACTTGGCAGTGATGTTCTCGTTTGGTGAGTCGAAGAGAGATGAGTGCGGAGTAGTTGCAATTGCAATTGTGGCCATAGTGGTCACCTCATCGTCTTCATCATTATCATCATCCTCCACATATTCTTCTTGGGCCACCAACACTTTTGGAGGAGTCTTCTTGATGAAGTTGTTCTTGTTGGGATAGGACTTTGACTTGTCTTTCCGAATAAGCTTGCCTCCAAAGTCTTCTCTCTTCTCATATGGGTAATCCACAACGAAGTGACTTACATTTCCACAGTTGCAGCATGTCCTTACTCGTTGCTTTCCCTTGTTCCCACTGGAGTTGTTCCTGTTGAAGTTGGATTTTGTGTTCTTCTTGCCCCTGAATTGCCTTGAAGCAAGAGCCATGTGCTCATGATAGGCATATTTGGTGTCCTCGGGGCTACACTCATCATCATCTTCTACTTCCTCCTCTTCCACACAAGCCTTGGCCTTCAGTGCAAGATTAGGCTTCTTTGATTGTTGAGCTCTTTAGACCGCATTGTCGGCGGTCACATCCAAGATCCTCATGGCAACAAATTCATCCAACACTTCATTTGAGGATAAAGTGTGGAAGTCCGGTCTCTGACGTATGACAGAGGACATGGCCTTATGATAGGGCATCATGGCCTTGAGGAACTTGCGCTTGATCCAATTGTCATCCGTATCCTTGCTGCCATGATCTCTAAGAGAAACCGCAAGGATAGTTAATCTTCGATAAAGTTCACGAGAATCTTCATCTTCGATCATAGCAAACTCATCAGCTTCATCTTGCACCACTTCATAGTTGGAGCATTGAATACTGGTGCTCCCCTTGTACATCGTGCCAACATGCTCCCAAGCTTCCTTGGCCACAGTGAAGGGTCGAAGGTGTGCAATGTCTTCTGGAGGGATAGAATCTTGAAGAATGCAAAGAGCAGACTCGTTGAACTGATGATCTGCAGTTTCTCTTGGAGTCATGTTGTCGGGATCATACGGATAAAAACCTTGCTCAATGATTCTCCAAAGGTTAGTAGAACAATGATTGATATGACGTTTGAAACGAAACACCCAAGTAGCAAAATCAGTATTTTTGATAAACTTGGGAGGGGGCCCAACGGAATTTAAATGCGGTGTGGGAACGGGTCCTCCATAGTGAGTAGGAGGAGCAGATTGGGAAAATTTCCCACTCCCATTCTTAGTAATAGGGGCTTGCTCACTACTAGCTTCTCCCTTGTCGGGATTAGCCTCCGACACCTTGTTAGCGGGACGAGCCACTTCCAACGGTGTGGTGGATAATTTAAGCCCCTCAAGCAACTTTTTAAACATGCCTTTGACCTCGCTCGCTAGTGATTCTTTCAATGTGGTCAAGGCCACATTGAACTCCTCACGAGAGACCGAGGCTCCCCCATCAGGCGTAGGCAAGGACGGAGTTCCACCGGAATGATCCTCCGTCTCGACTACGTTGTCACCCATACTCTTTGGACGGTAAAGTCCTTAAAAAGAGACGAGGCTCTGAAACCAATTGAAAGGATCGATATGGTTGACTAGAGGGGGGTGAATAGGCAACTAACAATTTTTAACTTTTCTCAACCACTTTAAATTAAACGACAAAGTAAGTTGTCTAGATATTCTACTAAGAAGAAAACTAAAGGAAAGAAGGATAACACCTACACAAGCATGCTATAGGAATTGAACAAGTAAAGCATGGACAAGTAAAGGTAAGAAATAACCACAAGTGGAACCGGTGGAGACGAGGATGTGTTGCCGAAGTTCCTTCCCTTTGAAGGGAAGTACGTCTCTGTTGGAGCGGTGTGGAGGCACAATGCTCCCCAAGAAGCCACTAGGGCCACCGTATTCTCCTCTCGCCCTCACACGATGCAAGGTGTCGTGATTCCACTAGTGGTTCCCTTGAAGGCGGCAACCAAACCTTTACAAACAAGGTTGGGGCTATCTCCACAACTTGGAGGCTCCCAACAAAACCACGAAGCTTCACCACAATGGAATATGGCTTCGAGGTGACCTCAACCGTCTAGGGTGCTCAAACACCCAAGAGTAACAAGATCCGCAAGGGATTAGTGGGGAGAATCAAATATCTCTTGGTGGGAGTGTAGATCGATGCCTCCTCAAGCAATCCCGAGCAAATCAACAAGTTTGATTGGCTAGGGAGAGAGATCGGGCGGAAATGGAGCTTTTGGAGCAACAATGGAGTAGTGGGGGAAATGGAGCTTTTGGAGCAACAATGGAGTAACAAGATATACCTGTAGGAGCTTAGAGCACACGATTAGTCTGCAAATGCATTGTCATCAATCACCAAAACTACTTAGGGAGAAATATGCCCTTACATGAGCCGAACAGAAGCGTTAGTGACTTAACTGCTGGTGCAGTTGGCTGACTGACACGTGGGCCCAATAGGCATCTGGGCCACATGTCAGTTACGCAACTGCACCAGCAGTTAAGTCACTGAAGCATCTGTTCAGCTCAGCCGGACACAGGTGGGTAGCTTTGGTTAATTAATTATACCTCCAGCGCACCCTTTTTTAGTTGAAGAATGTATGAAATGTAATGAAATCCGGCATGTTTATATGAAATCCGACCGTGTATGAATGAATTTATTTCGATTAGTTCAAATTCTTGTATCACTAGCATTGGATGAACATGCAAAACAATACGTACTAGCATTATTCCTAGGGTGATCACCTCATTTGCAGCAATTTCGCATGTACTCCCTCCGGTCCCTTTAGGTCTGCATACAAGTTATGTGTGCAGTCAAAGTATCTCTACTTTGACCAATATTATAGAAAAAAGTATGCACTTTCACAATGTGTGAAGTAAAAAGGAACATAAGGAGTACAAAGAGTTTGAGCAACTTTTTAGCGTTCCTGTACATTGCAATCAAACACACAGGCCTGGCAATTCATAGAGAACATTCTAAACAATCGATGATTATGCATCTCAGTGATTCACATGTCAGAGCCAATATTAACTTCACAACTAAAGAATAAAGAAAAAATGGATCGACGCTGCTGACAGAAAAGGGTGTCCCATTCGAAAATATCAAACGCATGTCTTCTTGCTAAAATCAATAAGCAAAATTTGACAAGGTTTTCCCATTCCAAAATATCAAATGCCTATGATTGTGGAATGGGCAGGGTTTGCCATTAGTTCGTACATTGACATGGCACCTCGTGCTAAATAAACCAGCTGGTCTTTTTGTGCAGTTCCACCAAAATCAACCAAATTCACGCGTAGCTTGTATGATTTCGCCCTTATATGTTGCAACGCCTTGAACTTACCGGCACCTCCTTTCTTGTGGTGGAAATGAATGATTCGATGTATTCATGAACATTTTGTGCAGTTCCCATTGAAATCAAACTGAGCACCCCTATTTGCAAAAATACAAAAAAAGTGATTAGTATAAAGCAAACTGTATTATGAATTTACGGTTTAAACAGGCACCTACATGGTCCATGTAGAGCACACTTTTAGAAAAATGGAACTCACCGGAAAGAATCCTAGAACAACATTGTACTCGCGCATCACAACAAGAAAATGGAGATTTGTCAGTCCTTCTGAGCTGAAGTTAGTTTGGTCATGTGGGGGGTAATGTAACCATCCTTCAACTGCTCCTTCTAATGAGAAGATAGACAGGGCTTCTTCATCCTGGCATAATCGGAACTAGTCACTTCACGTACTGCATATTCTTCTTCAGGCCTTGTTCGTTTAATCCTCCTCCCAAGGGGATTGGAGTGGATTGGAGAGGATTTTGGCTTGTAGAGGATCTAATCCCCCTCAAACCCTGCCATTCCCCTTCAAAAACCACCTCAACTGAACAAGGCCTCAGAGGAGGATAATCCTGTTGTGCAAAAACAAGAGGATAATTAAATGCTAGCATCCCTGTTTGCTCGAAAAAAAGGAAAGGAAATATTTAAAACAACACAGATGAAGCACTTCTCAAGGACAATACCACTTTTTATGACAATATCTAAACAGTAGCACAACACCAATAGAGATGACAAAGCTCAATCATACGGATGAAATCAGTGGGCGAGTACCAACCTTTGTCAGGAGGCTTATTGTGTAGAGCATACAGATGAAGCACTTCTCCGGAACCATCTGTTGCTATCTACTGTGGTGGCCATGCTTACTATATACTCCTCGATTAGATTAATGTTTCCAACATCTTCTTGTGCAGTTCCACTAAAATATATGGTATCTTCAAAGCAATCAAGCAACGTTGTCTGTGTGACATTTTGGTTGAACTGCACAAAACACTCTTAAAACAAAAGTGTTTTGTGCAGTGCAACAAAAGGTCACCATGGCAACGAGGTGAAGTAGATAACCCTATTTACACAGAGGTGCAAAGGAAACAACTAGTGGTCAATAATGGTGGATGACACAGAAGCCAACAAAAAGAATCATCTACCTTATCTAAATGGGAAAGAAAGCAAGACAGTAGCATTTCTCAAACGATGGCATTGATTAATATTAACAGAGATATTATATTAACAATAAAATTCGTTAAACATGTAATTTGCTTGTAACTGTGGCATTGCATCAATTTTCCAGCGGCATTATTAGAGGGTGCTTGTTTACAGGGATATTTTGGTGGAGGGACTAAAAAAACTCCGTGTTAGTCCCATCTAAACCAAACAGAAGGGACTTTTAGGGACTAAAAGTGGGTATTTGGGACTAAAGAAAGAAGACCCCGAGCGAGAGTATTTTTGGGACTTTTTCCAACAGTTGCCCCTGCCACACATCGCACCTTGTCTCTATTAGTTCATTACTAGGGGTAACATGGTCTTTTAGCATGTCATTTAATAACCTCTAGTCCATGTTTAGTCCTTGGAACCAAGCAGGTAGGGACTAGGGAGTTTTTAACCAAACATGACCTTAGATTAACAACAACTAAAGAGTTGCATGGGGTAGTGGACGCACCAGCACCATGTGCATCTACCGATGTACTGGGGTTATGCACAGTCTATTGCAACAAAGAACAAACAACCAAGGAGCATATTTGTGTTGGTCCCAGTTTTGTTATCTTTAGACACCTTTCCCTATGTGAGCGCAGCAAATCTAGTCCTGCTCAAACTCTACAGCCTTGTCCCCCAAAACAAAAGATCAGTTCGTTACAGATGTGCGTACTATGTTTGTCTTTGTTTTCCCTTTTTGACCAACGTAGGTGCTGGATAGCCAGTCTGTACTAGTACTTTCCCCGTTTCCTTTCCTTTGTGAACCACGTCCTAGATTTATGCTATACAACTTTCCCCACTACTTTCCCCCATTCCTGTACTCTTTGAACCACGTCTTAGATTCATGCGATACAACTTTCCCCACAACTTTCCCCCATCCTTTCCTTTTTGAACCACATCCTAGATTCATGCTATACAACTTTTCCCACTACTTTCCCCCATTCCTTTCCTCTTTGAACCACGTCCTAGATTCATGGTATACAACTTTCCCCACTACTTTCCTATTTGATCCAACACCTAGATTCGAGTGCAGAAGCAGAAAAAGCCCACATGCAGCTAGAGCAATGCATGTGGAATAAGTAAATTATACCTTAAAGTTCTTGGGGTGTGGTTCGGTGGGTGACCGGAGGCCGTTCGACCCACACTATGTACGGCGGCGTAGAAGAAGGGCTCGGAGGCCCTCCCGCCGCCGCTAGGTGAAAGTGAACAGCTGCGCCGGTAGTGGATTCCCTCCCTCGCCGATGGCGACAGCGTTAAGCCTCCTTCCCTTCCCGGCGGACGGATCCTGCCGGCTCTTTGACCAGTAGTGAGGGAAGAGAGAGAGGCCAACGAAGTCTTGTTTAGATCTGGAGAGGGTGAGAGAGTGTGAAGAGAGCAACTACAAGCAGACCAGCAGTGAGGGGAGAGAGAGAGAGGCCAACGAAGTCTTGTTTAGATCTGGAGAGGATGAGAGAGTGTGAAGAGAGCAACTACAAGCGCTGAGGCTCCAGCATGTATATATATACTGGAGAGAGTGTGAAGAGCGCAAACCCTAGAAAACAAGCGCCGAGGCTGCAGCTTATACGCGATGAGGTGATTATACGGTCACTACGAGATCGTATAGCTCTGTATCCATCCATTTTGACAAGTCAAAGAATCCTCCTGGCACAAATTATGCTCAAGTGTAGTTATCGAACCCGAGACCTCAAGTTTGATGAGCGAACAGGCTAACAGCTACACAACCCTCCTGTTATGTTCAACGAGAGGAAAATAACCTTTTATACATTCCTGCATTCATAGACAAGCATGCCGTATTTGTGTGTGTGTGTGTGTGTGGGAGTCATTGGGATTTAAATCATAATCGAGTCATGTGGCTTTGGTGATAAGACTATCCATAGTGGTACAGAAACAATGCAGCCTTAGTCACCTTACCTCTCTCCACGTAGTACGTTGGGTCCCACCAGTCAGAGGGTGAAACAAATAAATTAATAAGAAAAGTTAAAAGCGTCAGTGGTGTATCTTACCTCACACATCTCGCTACTACTCGGGAACACTGTCCAATTGATCCCTTTGTTCGCTCACGTACTATTTTAAGTGAATCCTTATTATAACATGCACACAATTTTGGGCACTTGTATTCGACTTAAGTAAGTGTGCCACCGTATCTCGTACGACTCCCTCCGTCTAGGTGTAATAAGTCACGTTAGAAGGTGTAGAGAGACCAAGGTGCAAGCAGATTGGAGGAGAAGGAGAAACTTGACCAGTCATTCCTCCCATCAAAGCCCTGATTTCTGTCTCTAAACGCAATAATTAATCCAAACAACTAAGAGATGCCGTTTTAGCTACCATGCAGGGCCACATATTAACTCGCATGCAAGCCGACTTTGATTTCTTGACTGATCAACGCGTAGTTGCGCTCCATGCATTGGGTTTCCGGGTGAGATAACAAGGCAGAGTAAGGAGCGTTTGGTTACATTGCTTAGGCTGGTCATAGTTTGTACGTACTCCATTTGTATCTCACTTCATGTGGCTTCACACTCGCATGATTTTCCTATTCTATGAACATGTGTGTGCGTGTGCGTGTGCGTGTGTGTGTTTAACAGCATGTGTGCGTTAGAGAGAGCGACAGATCGACCTACTCCTACAGAGAGATGGTGTGTAGTGTACGATTTTAGCCGCGAGAGTCGGTGCATCCTTTTGTTTCTGGGCGTCCGGTAGGGACAGGCGGACAGCTGCCACGCCTGCTCCTGGCCACCCTAGCCCACCCAAAGCCCCTCCATCACTCACGGCGCTTTCCGGCCAAAACGGTCAGCGCCGCTCCAAAGAATCGGTGCCGCATTCATGCCCGGGCAGAGCGGACGTGACCTCTCACTGGCGCTTGCGTTGAAGGGAGAAGCGGATTCAAGAGTGATGGTTGCTTCATCCGTCCAACTTACTGCTGGGTCTATGTGATTTGATGGCTCATTGGTCATTATTACTGAGGTGGTAGGACTGCTGGATGTCCCACGCTTTCGGCGAAAGGAGGTACTACTAGATTACAATTTTCTCCATTCTTACGACGGAGGAGTGCAAGAGCAGTGAAAACACGCAGGCTCGGTGATTACATGGCCCACCTCACACTATCACCATATTTTCTGGACACCGTGCGACACCTAACTCTTTACATAGTACTCCCTCCATTCCTAAATATAAGTCTTTGTAGAGATTCCACTAAGTGGACTACATACGGAACAAAATGAATGAATCTACACTTAAAATGCATCTATATACATCCGTATGTGGTTCATGGTGAAATCTCTACAAAGACTTATATTTAGGAATGGAGGAAGTACTTGTATAGTACGTACTGTAATTTATCAGCGAGATTGTACAATGCTATGAAGCTTCCAGCTTCTGTTACATGAATCTTGCGTCCAAGGTTGCCCGTGGCAACATTTCATCAAATACAAAGGAGACTAACATGCATGCTATTGCATCTCAATGATTGACAAATCATAGCAAATATGTACTCCCTTCATTCCAAAATAAGTGTCTCAACTTTATGCTACATATGGAGCAAAATGAGTGAATCTACACTCTAAAATACATCTATATACATCAGTGTTTGGAGTATGTACTAGTTGTTCATATTGAAATCTACTAAAGGACATATATATTCCAAACAATATGATAATCTCTCTAACCAAGGTAGTAGGGACGAGGAGTAAACGGAGGGAGTAGTAAAATTTTCTCCTCGTTCTGCGAGGCACCGTGCGCGTGGGCGAGGGAGCGGGCGTAAGGCGTAGTAGGCAAGCTTCACCTCATCCTGCGAGCCACCGCGCCCGTGGGCGGGGGAGACGACGTACTAAGCAAGCTTCTCCTCGTTCTGCGAGTTGACGGGACACATCAAAAGTACTCCAGTGTATAGAGCGTTGCCTCTAAGGTAGGCCCCACATGGTTTACCTCTTTTTTAACATAACGCATCAAGTCGGAATTTGTTTGTTCACCCGTGGTAGACGATCCTCCCAAAATCTAGTGGACAACCCGTACACGTGTCAAGTTACCACGTGGGCTGCCTTTTGTACATAAATTCGCTCCACCGTGTACCCGCGCGGGTGTGGTTGGGAAAGACACGGGAGTACGTGCATCGTGCGTGCACCTCTTCTCTTCGTGCACGTCCCCCACCTACGTGGGTGTGTGTGAGAGATATAAACCTAGACAAATGGCTTGTGTGTTCGTGAGTGTTTTTTGTTTTGGAGGGGGCAGGTTGATTTCGTGAATGTATTTGTGGGAATATGTGTCGATGACATCTCAAACAAAATTTGCATGCAATGTGTGTGAAATTGAGTCCTATCCATATCATATATAGAGGGTCGGGCGATCCACGAGAAGAGAGGGAGGGGTCATAGATATCGATAGAGTCGAAGAGAGGATCAAGTGGGTGGGTGCGAGATCGATGAAGAGAGCCATCGAAATTGTGTGTGTGTGTGTGTGTGTGTGTGTGTGTGTGTGTGTGTGTGTGTGT
>LR738712.1:549002343-549017313 GCA_902687465.1 Secale cereale
AAGATATAGGGCGACTGACCTAGCTACCGGAACGTCAGAGGGCACAGGTCAAGTTTGTGTGTGGCAGGGAGACATGACTAGAGCGCTCGATGTATCGGTGTGTGTGTGTGGGAGGGGGTGGGGGAGGGGTAGGCAGAGGCCTAACTATAGAGGTAGAACGGCTCGTATATGTGTTGAGAAGGAGAGACCCAACTATGTCTTGAGGGAGATCGGTCCACATCCATACATAACTGAAGGACGGGAAATAGGATGGGACAGAGAGAGAGAGAGGAGAGAGAGAGGGAGGGAGAGGGGTAAAGTGCTGGATGGGTGATGGAGTTGCTTCTCGAAGATGGTGGGAGACACCTACTGGACAAACTAAGGGTGGAACTGCAATATTATCAATAAGATTGGGGATGTGTTTCTGTGTGTGCCTGTGCGTGATAGATCTGTCGGGACACATCCATGGATGATGAAGGGGAACCATGTGTTTGGTAAGCAAACCTAACAAGATCGGTAGATCAATTGTTGTTTGTCGGAGGAAGGGAGAGACATAACTAATGAGGTAGATCGACCGACGCGTGGGGAAAATGAGTTATATGGACCTAGCTAGCTATATGTATAGCGGGAGATTGGTCGGTGTACGTCCATTTGTTAGAGGCAAATAAGGCCCGGCGAGACGGATAGACAGAGAGAATGGAGCTAGGAGGTGGTGCGAGAGGCCCAGCTACTAGCTAGATAGGGGGAGGAGTGTGCGGTTGTGAGATCGATTAAAAGAGGGGCGAGAGTTTACACGTGTGTGGGACCGTATGAGAGACACGACGCAAGGACACATAAAGGAGGATATTGAAGGTGCGTGTGTATGTTGTAGGCAGACATCGCTGGAGAGGTTTATCGATTAGTGTGTGTCGTAAAGGAGTTGTGGAGACTGTGTGAGAACGACCTATAGAAGAAAAAATGAATGTGCACGATGGATAGAATGCTGAGGGAGGGGGAGGGCGAGGAGGGCGTGTGCATGCACGAGAGAAAGTTAGTGGTAGCTACAAAGGTTAGAGGATTGTGTGGGTGTAAGAGACTAACAAAGATCGTAATTTGATATGAAAGTGGATTCACATATTTGAATAGGAGATCATAGTGTTTTAAACATATGCATGCATGAATATAGCGGTGATACGTGTGTTGTGGTTTTCACATGTTATACCATAATGTGATAATGCATGGCGTTTGCAACTCACAGCTAAATGTCGAACAATCTAAACCATACTATACATCGAACAATCTCACATTTTATTTTAATTTGTGATAATGTGTGGCGTTTGCAGCTTACAACTAAATATCGAACAATCTAAACAATACTATATATCGAATATTCTCACATTTTATTTGAATTTGTGGTAATGTGTGGTGTTTGCAACTCACATCTAAATACTTGTAGGCGTAGGGGCGGGGCACCATACATAATGTGATAACACATTATACATATGAGACATGGTTTAGTTTGTTGTAACACCCCAAAAATTTTAACCATGATTTATTTATTAAAATTTTGCCAGGAAATTAAATTTTTCCTTTTCTGGACTTTCTTTTGATTTCAGAACCATTCTTTTCTTCTGAATTGTGGAGTTTTCCCTCCAAGGGGAACTTTTCAAAATAAATATTGTTGGACTTGTATTCCCTCTCAAGATCATTTCTTTTAACAGTGGAATTATTTCTATAAATATTTCCTAGAAGCTTTATTGCTTTTAATTGGTTTCTCATAAGTTTTGGAGTCCCTTTTTGCACTGCAACCCTTTTATAAATTCTTCTAAAAATTCCACCAAAATTTGGAGATGTTGGTAGAAGTATATAATTCATTTCTATGCAAAAACCCAATGGTGTTATTTGGAAAAATTGAGCAAACCATCCTCATTTGTGTTCTGGTCCAGTTTAGCGGTTTGTACTACAGCTCCATTTTTGTTTGCCCTTTTGCCTCTAAATTTTTCTCCTGCTTATAGTCCACCCTACCAAACTCTTAAATCCAGGAGATTGGAACCTTTGGAATACTTTTGGTGCATGCAATGATAGTTTTTCTTTTCTGTCCAGAATTGTATTTTGACAATAGTTGTATTACTAAGTTTCTTGTTTATCCAATCCAACTTCACCATCATATTTCTCTCCTAAAGAGACCCCATTCTGCCAATTTGCATCTCTAGCAAAGCTCTACAGGTGGCTCTGGCATTATGTCGAACACCTATAGTGCATGGCCAGTTTTGGCATGCTCTTAAGTTTGCACTGTGATCTTACCCCTCTGGACTCTCCTAGCCACCTCTAGCCTTGTTCTGTTAATTTGCATCATCACCCAAGCCCTCTAGGCCACCCTGGCATTCGGTCGAGCATGTAGCATGCGTGCTCTGGGCGCGCCCAGAGCGCATGTTTAGCACGCGCGCAACCGAGTCGCCGCGTTCGCTTGACCCCGCGCCCCTGGCTTGTGCTTACCCGCAGGGCCGAGCCCCATGCTCATCCGCTCGTCCGTGCCACTCTGCTACCTCTGGCACCCCACAGCGCCGCCACAGCAAGATTCTTGGCGCTACGCCGGCGACGGCAACAGGCCTCCTGCCATGGCAGCACCGCCCCAGCCATGCGTGTGCGCCAGCTGCCCCTTGCACAGCGCGATCACATCCGCGAGGACACTGCAGCCACCACTAGCCTTCGCCACGTCGCCCTGGCCGCGCCGCAGAGCCGCCACCGCTAGCAGCCGTAGCCACCGACGATGCCCGTGAGCGTCCACACCGTGGACGGCGCCGCCCAAGCCACCGCAGGCCGCCACCTCACCCTCAGGGCAGCACGAGCTTATCCGCTTCGCCGTCCCCTAGTGCCGACCACCCTGACGCCCTGCCATCGCCGGAAAACGACGCGCCGGCGATCTTATCCTCGGCCATGGCGTGAACCGACATCGCCCGCCTATTTAAGGCACCCACGAGCTCGTCCGAGACCGCAAGCAGCCTCCAGTCCACCGTAGCTAGCTCCCCTCGTAGTGGTTCGACCGGAAGAAGCCTTCTTCTCCACCTCCGGCAACCACGGCCGCCGCCATGCGCCGGCACCATTCGCCGTGACCAGGCCCTCCCCCACCCATCCAGTGCCGCCTTGGCTTCCCCTTGACTCCACGGAGCTTCCCAACTACTCAACCGAGCTCCAGCACCACCGTAGCCATTTTCCCCCTTTTCTCCCGAGGCTGTCGCCGCCGCGAAGCTCGTCGCCGGCGATCCTCAGCACCACCTCGGCCGGTTCGACCACCGAAGGGTTCGCCGTGGACCCGCGGACCCTTTCCGCCCCTCCGTTCCCCGCATGGAGCCGCCGTCCGCCGCCGGCAATCGCCGGAGCTCTGTCCAGTGCGGGCAAGGGAGGGAGGAGGGAGAGGACCCGCCAAACCCGACAGGTGGGACCGCGGGGCCCCCTGTCAGTGACCACTAGCCGGCCCTCGCTGGCTTAAGTGAAAACGCCCCCCCCCCCCACCGGGTACGCTTTCTCTGTTTAAAAGCGCATTTCATTCAAAACCGTTTCCTTGTCTGTTTTAATTTAAACAGAATTTTGACTAACTTTGACTGGGCATATCTTTTTAAATAAAACTCCAAATGAGTTGATTCTTTTTCCTACCACTCTCAAATTTCATCTAGTTTATTTTAGGATTTATTTCAAAAATAATTAGGACAAATTTTTGTACTGTTTTTAAAGTTATGTTGATTTGAATATTTTCAAAAATAGGAATTTGGAGGGAAGATCAAAACTTTCAAAAGTTTTGGAGTGCCCTCACCTCTCTGCACCTTGAAGGCAAGCATCTTGAACACAGATATGATATTTTGTTGAATGCTTACTAGGAGTAGTAAGCTATGTTTATGTCACATGAAATAATGAGTTTTGCATATGATGACAAGTCATGCTTGAATGCATTTGATGAGGAGATAGTTTGCTGTGATCAAGTGATACACGTGTGAAGTGGTTACTGCCTCATGCCACGCATGCCTGAGCTGGTCCGGACAGACTTCGGGGAGAAGTTTTGTCATGGATAAAGTATGACCGTGAAAATGGTACCTCATGGTGACGAGAGAGATCAGTGAGGGCATGACGAGGCATGATGGGCGGTGAACCTGTTGGTGTAGAATATATTTGTTATGCTAATCATGCAGGTGCTGCTTTAACCTCCTGAGTCGACCATAGATCGAGTCTTGTTCCGGTAACCCCCATACTTGTTTCGTGCTACCACTTGTCCCTGCCACAGGTAGGGTACTGTCCAGTAAGTTGTCAACCCCTTTCTTGGCACACACCGTACAGAGAGGCCATGGTGGAAGATACCGGCTGCATCCGGTAGGCAGGCCACCTGGTCCGGGGGCATGGGTGTTTCCGGTTGGGGCCGAGGGGGTAGCTCCCCTAGTTTGCGCGCATTATAAATTCTGTGATCCCATGCTACTCGAGGTTGTAGCCTCCCCACTTAGAGTTTTGCTTGACAGGTGTCGTGGGTGATTCCAGTCACCGGTAAGTTAAGCTGGTGTGTGCGGGTCAGGTGTGTTTTCAACTAAAAGACCGTAAATGGAATTAGTCCCGGTGGACTAAAGGAATCCATTACTCGTGGGTAAAGAGTACACTCTCTGCAGAGGTTATATCTATTCGAATAGCCGTGTCCGCGGTTAAGGATTACAGTCTGGGATGGGTCAAGTGTCGGTCTTAGTGTCGGTCTTCGGAGGAAAACCCCTAAGCCAGAACATGGATCATAACCTGTGACTTGTGAGGATTATGATTATTATTATTATGGACTAACCACTTGTATTGTTTGAATTATTGAGTATCCCTGGGATGGTTCTACCTCCTGGATATTTCATATAAGCCCTTTATGTGGTGTCGCTCAGACGCCCGACTGTGGCATGCTTGTGTTTTATTTTTCATATAAGCCCTTTATGTGGTGTCGCTCAGACGCCCGACTGTGGCATGTTTGTTTTTATTCTCTTTATAAGCCCTTTATGAGACGTCGCTCAGATGTCCGACTGAGGCATGTTTTATTTTATTATCCTTTCGAGGCGTCGCTTCAGACACCCGATCGGTGCATTTTATTTTTGTTCTTGATTACTTATCCATGGTTTATAAGAATAACATGCTTGCGTCATGAATTTTTATTTCGCGACTAACGAAGTGATCATAGAATATTTCAGAGCATGAATGTCATTTGTTATATTTTACCTGTGTTCATAATGTTTGCGAGTACATTCAAAGTACTCACTGGCTTGTCCCTGGCTATTGTCTTGGCCAGATTTCTCGCTGGGAGAGGAGCGCTGCGATGGCAGCCCCGGAACCTAGGCAACGGTGATAGCAGCCTCGCGAAGATAGGAATTATCCAGGTCAGCTGTTCCTGTGGGAAATGGAGTCCCATAGACGCTGATGTATCGCAAACCGCTTCCGCCACCAACCACTAGAACCCTTTTGTTGTACTCATGGACCAGAATGGTCTTGTACTACATATTTTGTATTTTGCTTGGAATTTCTGTATCAAGTTTGTGTCTCATCAGCTAACAGTAATCCTGGGGCTGGTGAGCACAAGGGCCGTTTACTGGGAAATTAATATCCTGGAAAACCGGTCCTGACAACCTTGGTGTCAGAGCCAGGCTGACCATTGGCTAATCCTATCTTAGCCAGGTCGATAAACCTAGGTTAAACAACCCACCAAACCTTATTCTAAACCCAGCCAAATTTCTCGTGCAGGATAGCCACACAGTGACCCCGACACCTTTTGGCAGTCGGTGCCCAACCTATCGGTCTACCCATAGGCCGTGCGCCTGTGCCAACACCTGAGTTGTCCCATCCACAAGCGTGCGATGGAAGACCCGGCTGACTTATAAAGGAAGCCTTGCCCCAAAACTCAGCACATCACAGCCTCATTCCCAGTTCGATATCCAACCACCAAGATGCCAGGCCCCCGCGTTCACAACGAGACCACCGCAGTCGAGCTCGAAGGCTTCGTAGCCATCCTCGCCAATCTCACCCGTCGTGCCTTCGGCACCAACGAGCCGCCGGAGTATGTCGTGTACCAAGAGCACACGAGTAATTCCATCCAACACTTCTGGGCCACGGCGCACATCTACGGGAGAGGCATCACATCGGAGCGTCCCTACCGGTTCACTGGGAGAACGACCTCCGACGAGACCCAAGCCATCCAACTTGCAGCCCGAGAGGCTATAGTTCATCTTCGGCACCTGTCGCCGAGGGTTAACTGCCGCTCATTCTACTACTACCCTAGTCGTGAAGGCTATGGTAGACCGACCCAGGTCGCCAACGGAGACCATGAGTCGGACCCTGCCCTGGTGCATCTAGTGCGCTACCTGGAAGCGCAAGAGGCACTATTTGATCAGGTCACTCTTGACCTGATTGAGACCCGCATGACGCTCACTCGCCTGACCCCGGCAAGGAGCGAGGTCGCACACGCCACCGACACCCCGATAGTGCTGCCTGGAAGGCCGGTTGAGCCCCCAAGCTCTGACCATGTCATCCACCCGGGCAATGCCATCGCCTCACCCGGAGATCTCCGTCGTCTCTTGGAGGCCTACTCCAATGGGACGGTGACCTCGACACCCCGCGAAGGCCACCACCGCTACTCCAGCCCTGTAGCTCCCCATCCTACCCCGGCCAGCTCCGACGCGGAAGCACCCGGAGAGGACTCGGCATCCGCAGGACACGCCCGGCTAGATCTCAACCAGGTGGACTGAGTCCACCAGGATTGTTGTCAAGCCCTAGTGGTCGGTTTTTCCTTTAGTTCCGTAGTAGCCGTTGTGTGGCGTAGTGAGCCTGTAACCACCCGTGTGTCAACATCTCATAGTATGTGTGATCTGGCATATATTGTTTGACGAATGGTTGCAGAGTTAAATCCTAGACGTGACCCCTAAGCGGCATACACAGTATCATGTCACTTTTCTTTTGGGGATTGAGGCCCGAGACTTTGACTCGGACAGCCCCGCGCCGGAGTCGGTGTCTCAGTCGTACGGCACCACTTCATGTTTCACGACCCAGGCTCTCTATAAGAGGCCACCCTCATTTTTCCACACCAGCAACCATCAGCATCGAGCACCACCTTCCTCATTCACCCATCCATGTCTCACCCCGGAGCTTACCTGAGGACCCCCGACGCAAACCCTGGTAGTTTTGTTAAGATATTATGGGATTTTGCCCGCAATACTCTTGGCTCCACCCATCCACCCCTGTATGAGCTGCTCAAATCGAGAATCACTCCTGATCTCTCGAAATACTGGGCAGCTGTACATATTCCACCAGCAGATTTAAACCAAGGCCCTCCCTATGTTATCTTCATCGGGAGATCCATGCCAACGTCAGGCATGGCCATTGAGTCTGCTGCGTATGAAGCAGTCACCCGTCTTCGATTTGCGGTACCTTGTGCCAGCACAAGAGAATACTGCTATTTCCCAAGCCGCGCTGCTTTTGGAGCAGAAGCTACGTTCCGCTGTGGACGTGCGGAGAGCGATCCAGCCCTGGTCTATCTCATTCAATATGTGATGGCCCAGGAGCGTTTCACCCAGCAAATACTGGAGTATCTCCACTATCTTGCTGTTCTGAATCCCCGGATCACCATTGGCGGACCCCCTCTGCCAACTCAGGAAGGACACGTTCTTCGATTGCTTCCTCAACTTCCTCCGCTCCCTCCGGAAGAAGAAGAATGTGTTCCAACACCGGGAAGCCTTCCGCTTTCCCCGATAGGAGAGAAATGTGCCCCGGTGCCGGAGACATTTCCTCAGGACCCTGTCCATTTTCCGTAGACGTAACTGCTATGTTTGCTACCCTAGCATTTATTTGTGTATTACAGCTTATGCGTTGTATCCTAAGTTTGTGCGATGTATTAAATGTTTGTTTTCGATTAATATGAGTGGTTTTTACTGCTGTTCATTTTGATTGACTGTTTCCGCTCTCAGTAAATCTTGAAGTTAGATTTTCCTTTGAGCCGTTGCAACACATAAATTCTTCATGACATGCGTTTTAATTCACGCAGCACCACGACAGCAGGCTCACATCCACAACCACTCCATAGCATGCACTGATTGCATAGCCACGTGCATATTTTTGCACCTAACTAATCACCTCGCTAACACGCCACAGTTTCTAGAGGAGAAATTTGTGGGTGATTATTAGAGTGCAAGTTACCTCCAGCACACTGACAGCAGTCAGAACCTAACTACCACACTTAATCCTCATGATCACCGCCGCCGCGTAGAGCTAACACTCGAGCAGCAGCATCACGGCGATCATTGAGGATCATCGCGCACAAGAGCACGGAGAACCCCAGCAACGCCGCCAACCCTCCGCACATCAGGATCACGTACCAGTCCGGCATCACCTCCGCCATTAGAGCCTCGTCGCGAGCTCCTGCAAACAGAAATGGAGGAGAAGGAAGGAGAGGAAGAGGCGAGGCCATGTGTGAGGAAGAAGAGTGGAGCGCCGCGGTCATTTTATAGCTCGAGATCGGTGTACGGTGGGCGAAGTCCACCAGCGCCGCTCGTCGCTCGATCGCCGGTGTTCGGAGGCGAATCCGCGAGCCGTGCCGACAGCGCACTGGCCCGCGAGGTGAGTGCACGCTGCGCCGGCAGCTAACACGCCGCGCACTACCGCAGTACGGCCTAGATGCCCTACGCGCTAGGCGTCGCCGGTGGAGAGAGCGCAGTCGCGCGCGAGAGAGAGAGGAAGAAGAGAGCCAGAGGTAGGAGGAGAGACTGACAGTGGACCCCGGGTCCACCTGTCAGCCAGAGAGAGCTCTACACACTCGGGTACGACCAGCGTAATTTGTGAATTTAGACTGTTGTTCTAAATTTACCGTAGCCGATAGTGGTAATTTCTCGGTTTTCCCCAACCATAGTTTTCCTCACATAGCACCAGTACACCACTGTAGTTGTACCAATTATTTGCTCCCTCGCAGTAACCTCAGTGTATTATGAATGTTCGTTTCTTTTGAATTAATGCTTTATGGTAATAGGATGGATATTTTGAGATCGTCCTTAGCAAATCTCGAGGACGAGATTTTTCTTAAGGGGGGTAGTGTTGTAACACCCCAAAAATTTTAACCATGATTTATTTATTAAAATTTTGCCAGGAAATTAAATTTTTCCTTTTCTGGACTTTCTTTTGATTTCAGAACCATTCTTTTCTTCTGAATTGTGGAGTTTTCCCTCCAAGGGGAACTTTTCAAAATAAATATTGTTGGACTTGTATTCCCTCTCAAGATCATTTCTTTTAACAGTGGAATTATTTCTATAAATATTTCCTAGAAGCTTTATTGCTTTTAATTGGTTTCTCATAAGTTTTGGAGTCCCTTTTTGCACTGCAACCCTTTTATAAATTCTTCTAAAAATTCCACCAAAATTTGGAGATGTTGGTAGAAGTATATAATTCATTTCTATGCAAAAACCCAATGGTGTTATTTGGAAAAATTGAGCAAACCATCCTCATTTGTGTTCTGGTCCAGTTTAGCGGTTTGTACTACAGCTCCATTTTTGTTTGCCCTTTTGCCTCTAAATTTTTCTCCTGCTTATAGTCCACCCTACCAAACTCTTAAATCCAGGAGATTGGAACCTTTGGAATACTTTTGGTGCATGCAATGATAGTTTTTCTTTTCTGTCCAGAATTGTATTTTGACAATAGTTGTATTACTAAGTTTCTTGTTTATCCAATCCAACTTCACCATCATATTTCTCTCCTAAAGAGACCCCATTCTGCCAATTTGCATCTCTAGCAAAGCTCTACAGGTGGCTCTGGCATTATGTCGAACACCTATAGTGCATGGCCAGTTTTGGCATGCTCTTAAGTTTGCACTGTGATCTTACCCCTCTGGACTCTCCTAGCCACCTCTAGCCTTGTTCTGTTAATTTGCATCATCACCCAAGCCCTCTAGGCCACCCTGGCATTCGGTCGAGCATGTAGCATGCGTGCTCTGGGCGCGCCCAGAGCGCATGTTTAGCACGCGCGCAACCGAGTCGCCGCGTTCGCTTGACCCCGCGCCCCTGGCTTGTGCTTACCCGCAGGGCCGAGCCCCATGCTCATCCGCTCGTCCGTGCCACTCTGCTACCTCTGGCACCCCACAGCGCCGCCACAGCAAGATTCTTGGCGCTACGCCGGCGACGGCAACAGGCCTCCTGCCATGGCAGCACCGCCCCAGCCATGCGTGTGCGCCAGCTGCCCCTTGCACAGCGCGATCACATCCGCGAGGACACTGCAGCCACCACTAGCCTTCGCCACGTCGCCCTGGCCGCGCCGCAGAGCCGCCACCGCTAGCAGCCGTAGCCACCGACGATGCCCGTGAGCGTCCACACCGTGGACGGCGCCGCCCAAGCCACCGCAGGCCGCCACCTCACCCTCAGGGCAGCACGAGCTTATCCGCTTCGCCGTCCCCTAGTGCCGACCACCCTGACGCCCTGCCATCGCCGGAAAACGACGCGCCGGCGATCTTATCCTCGGCCATGGCGTGAACCGACATCGCCCGCCTATTTAAGGCACCCACGAGCTCGTCCGAGACCGCAAGCAGCCTCCAGTCCACCGTAGCTAGCTCCCCTCGTAGTGGTTCGACCGGAAGAAGCCTTCTTCTCCACCTCCGGCAACCACGGCCGCCGCCATGTGCCGGCACCATTCGCCGTGACCAGGCCCTCCCCCACCCATCCAGTGCCGCCTTGGCTTCCCCTTGACTCCACGGAGCTTCCCAACTACTCAACTGAGCTCCAGCACCACCGTAGCCATTTTCCCCCTTTTCTCCCGAGGCTGTCGCCGCCGCGAAGCTCGTCGCCGGCGATCCTCAGCACCACCTCGGCCGGTTCGACCACCGAAGGGTTCGCCGTGGACCCGCGGACCCTTTCCGCCCCTCCGTTCCCCGCATGGAGCCGCCGTCCGCCGCCGGCAATCGCCGGAGCTCTGTCCAGTGCGGGCAAGGGAGGGAGGAGGGAGAGGACCCGCCAAACCCGACAGGTGGGACCGCGGGGCCCCCTGTCAGTGACCACTAGCCGGCCCTCGCTGGCTTAAGTGAAAACGCCCCCCCCCCACCGGGTACGCTTTCTCTGTTTAAAAGCGCATTTCATTCAAAACCGTTTCCTTGTCTGTTTTAATTTAAACAGAATTTTGACTAAACTTTGACTGGGCATATCTTTTTAAATAAAACTCCAAATGAGTTGATTCTTTTTCCTACCACTCTCAAATTTCATCTAGTTTATTTTAGGATTTATTTCAAAAATAATTAGGACAACTTTTTGTACTGTTTTTAAAGTTATGTTGATTTGAATATTTTCAAAAATAGGAATTTGGAGGGAAGATCAAAACTTTCAAAAGTTTTGGAGTGCCCTCACCTCTCTGCACCTTGAAGGCAAGCATCTTGAACACAGATATGATATTTTGTTGAATGCTTACTAGGAGTAGTAAGCTATGTTTATGTCACATGAAATAATGAGTTTTGCATATGATGACAAGTCATGCTTGAATGCATTTGATGAGGAGATAGTTTGCTGTGATCAAGTGATACACGTGTGAAGTGGTTACTGCCTCATGCCACGCATGCCTGAGCTGGTCCGGACAGACTTCGGGGAGAAGTTTTGTCATGGATAAAGTATGACCGTGAAAATGGTACCTCATGGTGACGAGAGAGATCAGTGAGGGCATGACGAGGCATGATGGGCGGTGAACCTGTTGGTGTAGAATATATTTGTTATGCTAATCATGCAGGTGCTGCTTTAACCTCCTGAGTCGACCATAGATCGAGTCTTGTTCCGGTAACCCCCATACTTGTTTCGTGCTACCACTTGTCCCTGCCACAGGTAGGGTACTGTCCAGTAAGTTGTCAACCCCTTTCTTGGCACACACCGTACAGAGAGGCCATGGTGGAAGATACCGGCTGCATCCGGTAGGCAGGCCACCTGGTCCGGGGGCATGGGTGTTTCCGGTTGGGGCCGAGGGGGTAGCTCCCCTAGTTTGCGCGCATTATAAATTCTGTGATCCCATGCTACTCGAGGTTGTAGCCTCCCCACTTAGAGTTTTGCTTGACAGGTGTCGTGGGTGATTCCAGTCACCGGTAAGTTAAGCTGGTGTGTGCGGGTCAGGTGTGTTTTCAACTAAAAGACCGTAAATGGAATTAGTCCCGGTGGACTAAAGGAATCCATTACTCGTGGGTAAAGAGTACACTCTCTGCAGAGGTTATATCTATTCGAATAGCCGTGTCCGCGGTTAAGGATTACAGTCTGGGATGGGTCAAGTGTCGGTCTTAGTGTCGGTCTTCGGAGGAAAACCCCTAAGCCAGAACATGGATCATAACCTGTGACTTGTGAGGATTATGATTATTATTATTATGGACTAACCACTTGTATTGTTTGAATTATTGAGTATCCCTGGGATGGTTCTACCTCCTGGATATTTCATATAAGCCCTTTATGTGGTGTCGCTCAGACGCCCGACTGTGGCATGCTTGTGTTTTATTTTTCATATAAGCCCTTTATGTGGTGTCGCTCAGACGCCCGACTGTGGCATGTTTGTTTTTATTCTCTTTATAAGCCCTTTATGAGACGTCGCTCAGATGTCCGACTGAGGCATGTTTTATTTTATTATCCTTTCGAGGCGTCGCTTCAGACACCCGATCGGTGCATTTTATTTTTGTTCTTGATTACTTATCCATGGTTTATAAGAATAACATGCTTGCGTCATGAATTTTTATTTCGCGACTAACGAAGTGATCATAGAATATTTCAGAGCATGAATGTCATTTGTTATATTTTACCTGTGTTCATAATGTTTGCGAGTACATTCAAAGTACTCACTGGCTTGTCCCTGGCTATTGTCTTGGCCAGATTTCTCGCTGGGAGAGGAGCGCTGCGATGGCAGCCCCGGAACCTAGGCAACGGTGATAGCAGCCTCGCGAAGATAGGAATTATCCAGGTCAGCTGTTCCTGTGGGAAATGGAGTCCCATAGACGCTGATGTATCGCAAACCGCTTCCGCCACCAACCACTAGAACCCTTTTGTTGTACTCATGGACCAGAATGGTCTTGTACTACATATTTTGTATTTTGCTTGGAATTTCTGTATCAAGTTTGTGTCTCATCAGCTAACAGTAATCCTGGGGCTGGTGAGCACAAGGGCCGTTTACTGGGAAATTAATATCCTGGAAAACCGGTCCTGACATTTGTGAAGATCTAGCTAGAGCTTGAAATGTACTATGATTTGAAATCAACATAAAGTGGATTAAAAAATTGAGTTCGATTTCATATAGTACACATAGTTCTGTGTAACTCGAGACTAATCATGTGGTGTGCTGTGAAGATAATACACAAACGATGGTTTAACTTGAAAATAATGACGATTGTAGATCTTATTAAAACAGAGAAATGAATTCAAATGCTTTGACTTCACAACAATCATTATTGTAGATCTTATTCAAATAGACAAACGAATTCAAATTTAGTTCATATTGAAGCGGTAGTATATACATTTGGAATGCACTAAAACGTTCATTTGAGTACTAGGTTGCATGCATTATACACGTAGCGAAATATTTTAATTGAACATAACATGAATTCAAAGTTATGAATGACATTTGTAGTGCGAATTGATTTTGTACAGTACATGTTAGGCTTGTCCGGAAATTTCAACCCGCGCCTTGTTAGCCCGAAATATTTAAGATATATCTTTGTCTCGTTGTGCTCCGAAAACTCCCTTCATCTCAACCCGCGCCTTTCTATTCCAAAATTACAAAGCGCGCAAAAACTCCCTGTCGGGGAAACTGATCCACGAACACCTATGGGATCGGCGGGCCGAGTCCCTTTCAGTTTGGCGGGGGCGGAGATCGCACGAAGAGCAGATCGAGGCGAAGCACACGAGCAATTTACCAAGGTTCGGGCCGCACGGATGCGTAAAACCCTACTCCTGCTTTGTGGTTTGTATTGAGTTGTTGGCTCGGGAGCGCTGGGAGCTACAGTACACACCAGCAGCTAACGAGACCGAGCGTGAGAGTGTTCGAACCCCCCTCTACGTTGCGCATGGGCCTCCTTTTATATGCTCAAGGGGTCACCGACAGGTGGCAACGCAGATGAGGGTAAAAATGGGAAAGTATTGCGGTTGGTACAGCTACCTGTACAGTGTATCATACCTAACCCTGACGGCAGGGGACAAGAGCATTAAATGCCCGTCTGCGTCGCCCAAACAGTGCAAAAAGGGGCCGTCAGGGACGCCACCGCTCGCCACGGCGGCAAACTTGTCAGCACCGCTTGCCACCACGCACCGCTGGCTGCACAGCCTCCCGCCACGTACGCCTGGAAGGGTCCTAGAGCGACACGTTGGCGGATGTGCTGGAGCGTGGGTACAGAGTGGTAGCTTGCCGCGGCGAGCGCCTTGCCGCGGTCGTTGTCTTGTCGCGTCTGGGAGCTTGTCGCTCACCGGGCCTTGCCGGGACACGTGGCGCATCGCGGCAAGTTCCTTGAGATGCCTTGGTTGGCCTTCCCGGCAAGCTCCTCTTGCCGGGGTCTTGTCTCCTTGGCTTGAATACTTTGTTCTTGAATGGCTCCAAAGGAACCACGGAGGGCCTTGGCGGCCACCCGGCAAGCCTTGCCGCGGGGCGCTGCGACTGCCCGTGCACAAGTTCGGGATACTAGGGTACCCCTACTTTAGTACACCGACAGGAGCCCCCGGGCCTGGGCCATACACGGTGTCGAGCGTTATTGGGCCAGGCCCAAAACAGTGCACGGGCACGCGCGGCCTGGGTTACGCCGTATCTTACTCCGTATCCACCGCGCCCTTCCTTAACGACACGCGTTAACTGCGGCGTCGTGGGAGAGATCGTGGGTGGTTTCTTTATTCGGAAAAGGCGGAACGTCTGCCCCCTCCCTCTTTATAAGCAGGGGAAACAGGGGCAGTTCATCTGTCCGCCCGTTGCTACTCCAACCTTGAAATCCTCCGCCGCTCCCCTTCTTCCCAAAGCCGAAAGAGAGCAGCGCTCCGCCCCCCC
>LR738712.1:549021889-549034679 GCA_902687465.1 Secale cereale
CCCCCCCCCCCCCCCGGCAAACTTGTGGGCGAGGGAACCTTCCTTTCCTTGAGAAAAAGAAAGAAGAGAAAATAGTGATATGGAGCCTTACGGCTCGTTATTGCTTACCGGGGGTAGGTGCTGCACAAAGTGTCAGATAACGCATACAAAAAAATAGAAAGCATGAAATTGACAAGATGTGCGGAGCACATGAGCTTTACTTATGCACGGGGTCTGCGCCCGGCTTTGTACAAAGGATTACATGCAACAGCGGCAAGACTTGTACAAAAGGTGGTTGCCGGAATGGGTTCCGGCAACCACGCCTTACGGGTAAAACTTACGAAGATGCTCGATGTTCCAGGAGTTGCTCACCGGAAAGCCATCTTCGGTCTCAAGGCGGACAGCACCAGGCCTAGTGACTCGTTACACCCGGTAAGGGCCTTCCCACTTCGGCGTCAACTTGTTGGAATTCCTGGCGGACTGAACGCGCCGAAGAACAAGGTCGCCTTCCTCGAGACTTCTCGCGTTAACTTTGCGGCTATTGTAGCGGTGCAAAGCTTGCTGGTAGCGAGCAGCTCGTACAGCAGCCTGAAGACGGTCTTCCTCAAGGAGCAGTGCGTCATCTTGTCGCAGCTGCTCTTGCTCAAGCTCATCATAAGCGAGCACTCGAGGTGACCCGTATACGAGTTCCGTGGGGAGAACTGCCTCTGCTCCATAGACTAGAGCAAAAGGTGTCTGTCCAGTGGCTCGATTTGGCGTCGTCCTGATCGACCAAAGAACCACCGGCAGCTCCTCGATCCAGTTTCTTCTGCACTTGTGCAGCCTGTCGAAAGTTCTGGTCTTGAGGCCACACAGCACTTCAGCATTTGCCCTCTCCGCTTGACCGTTGCTTCTCGGGTGAGCAACAGAAGTGAAGCAGACCTTGGCGCCAAGATCTTGGACGTACTGCATGAAGGTGCGGCTCGTAAATTGCGTACCGTTGTCGGTGATGATCCTGTTAGGGATCCCGAAGCGGCAAACAATCGACCTGAAGAACTTGACTGCTGACTGTGCGGTCACCTTCCTCACTGGTTCCACTTCCAGCCACTTTATGAACTTGTCGATTGCAACGTACAAGTACTCAAAGCCCCCGGCTGCGCGGGGAAAGGGGCCGAGGATGTCGAGCCCCCAGACCGAAAATGGCCAGGATAAAGGGATCGTCTGGAGAGCTTGAGCTGGCTGGTGTATCTGCTTGGAATGGAACTGGCACGCTTCACACTTGGTTACTTGTGCAGTTGCATCCTGGAGGGCTGTCGGCCAGAAGAAACCTTGCCGGAATGCCTTGCCGGCAAGTGCTCTTGCGCCAATGTGGGGACCACATATGCCTCCATGTATCTCTGCCAACAGCTTTTGTCTGTCTTCCCGGGGAATACACTTCAATTTCACGCCGTTGAGTCTTCTTCTGTACAGTGTGTTGTCGACAAACTGGTACATACTTGACTGCCGGGCTACTCTTTCCGCTTCTTCTTGCTATTCGGGAAGTTCTCCTGTCTGAAGGAAATGGACAATCTGCTGTGCCCATGCCGGAGCTTGCGGCTCGACGACAGGGACTAAAGGCACATCTGCTGCTGCGGGAACACCCGCTTCCACGGCGAGAACCTGCGGCTCAGCCGGAGCTTGATGTTCCCCGGCAAGCTTGCCGGAGCAAAACTTGTCGGGAGCGTCTGCTTCAACGGAACAAACCCTAGGGCTTGCCGGAGCAGACTGCTCCTCAGCACTCTTGGTGTTGATCTTGGGGACCTTCTTGGCGGCTGCTTCGGGAAGCTCTGCCAGAAAATAGTCACCAGAAATCAACTTCCTTTTCTTGCTCTGTTCAGTTGATGGTGTTTGTAATGCCCCGGTTGTAATACTTTCCCTTTTGGGTATATAATATATCTCCGGCTTCATCTATTTCCATTCCGGGTTCTTTGTCTTTCAGGTTTTCGTCGTTTTGTTGTGTGAGTGTGTGGCATTCATTCATATCATGTAGACATGTGCATCGCATTGCATTTGTGTTGTCGGTTGCATCCGGTACCGCGCGTTCCTTCTCGTTGTCCGTTTCGCGTTCCGGAGCTCCCTCACGTGTCCGTGACGTCCCGTAGGCCTACTTTGTTGTTCGGGCGTGTAACGTTACCGGTGTGCCGCGAGGTTGTTGTCTGGTTGTGTGCAACCCGCCTCTCAAATCTCGTCTCGTTTGGACTCCGTTGGCTTTCCCATCCGTTGTTCGTGTGGGTCCGAAGTGCCTTCACTTCATGTCCCGGAAACACCCCTACTGTAGTCTTTTATCTTCTTCTAGGCCCTTTTAATCTATCCCCGCGATCGGATCCGTCGGATCACGATCGGAGGGCTCCTAGCGCCCCTAAATCCCCCCAAACCCTAGCTAACTGCTATATATTAGACCCTAGTCTAATTTTGGCATCTCTAGCTTCTTCCTCCTCTCTCCCCCTAAAATTTTGGATCCAACTAACCCCATCCCTGCCTTTTGGGAACTTCTTCCCGGATCCCGAGGAAGCCAGCCGCGCCAGGCGTTTTCCCCGATCGCCTCCCACCCGACCGCGCCGCAAGCGTCGGCCGGGGTCAACGCCCTCGCCGGTCGAGCGACCTGGAGCGGATCCAGGCGCTCCGTTCGGTCCAGCGCCAGCCAACGGCCCGGCGCCCCGCCGCGTGGACCACTTCCCCGCGGGCCGCCGCGTCGTCCGTCCTCCTTCGCTCCAGCGGTCGGGCCAGCTGGGCCGTACCGCGCGTTCCTTCGCGGGCCTCAGCGCTCCCGAGCCGGCTGCCCCGCCGTAGATCTCCAGCGGGCTGGGCTACGCCTCGCCCTCCAGGCCGGCCGGGCCTCCCGCCGCCTCCTTCCAGGGCCCGCGCCGCCGTCTGGGCCTCCCCTTCGTGGGCCGCGCCGCCGCGAAGCTGCCAGGCCGCGCCGCCTCCTCGCGCGGGCTGCGCCACCGCCTCCACCGCGGGCCGCCGCTACTCCGCCGCCCTGGGCCCTAGCCGCCGCGCCGGCCAGTCTCCTTTTTTTTTCTCAGATCAGATCTGATGAGGTTGACTCCCCACTCCTAAGTCCCTGTTAGTTTTTAATCTGTGATGCAATGTTTGACCTGCTCTAACTTTTTGTCTGTTTCTCCGATTCGCGCGTGTAGTATGTCCAGACGTTCGTGGAGACTTGCTCTACGTTTTACCTGTTGTTGTCATGCATGTTAGAGATAATCTAGGTGCTTGTTTTGCTGTTGCAAGAGTGCATCATGATATAAACTGCTGCTATGTGTTATTTTTATGCCACCTTTGCCATGTGATATCTTTTAGCTCGTTTGTCCGAATGATGCAAATGACATGTCCACGTGTTTGTCTTGCCTTGATCTACGTGTTGTATGAGATAGGTTGCATGGTAGATTTATTTTTGCCTTGTTATCATCGTTGCAAAGTGCCATGTGGCTGTGATGTTGTTTTACTTGTTATGAAATGCCATCTTGTTGAGCTCGTTGCTATCGTTGTGTTCACCTCAATGATGCATGCTTGTGTGTTTCGGGATCACCTTCATGTGTACTTTAATGAGGTGCTTACCTCTTGCCATGTTTTGTTTCGAGGTGACTTAAACATGCTCTTTTAGATGCTATGATGATATTGCTGTTTTAGGACTTAGTGGATTTTTCACCAAGTCTGAAATCTGTAACGTTCAGATGCCATGTTCGTGTGATGTTCTAGGCCAAAGCATGACAGTTTTGGAGTGGATCTTGATTGTTCCTTGTAGTATATATTGTTGTCTTTCCATTCATGTCCTCACATGTCTATTTAAGTGGCTGTAGCATGTTTATCTTTTGCTCCAAAGTTTCAATAAAATTCTGCTGCCAGAATTTTATTGTCAAGTTCAATATGTCCAAGATCATTGCTATTGATCCGTGACTCCGTTGGGGGTGCACCTTTGGACTTAGTTGCTGTAGTATATATCTAGTTTGTGTTCAAGTCCTTTGCCATGTTATTTGCATGCTGTAGCTCAATTATTTTGAGCTCCGAAGTTGCTATGTTGCTGTAATTTTCAGCTTTCGCTCATTTCTTGTTTCGGGCATAACTTTTAGCCCGTAACTCCGATTTCAGCGAATCTCATATCAAACTTGATTGATTTTCTGTGTAGATTAATAATATCAGATTGTTATCATGTTTTGAGGTGTTTTGCTTGAGTGATATTTTACGTGCTCCATGTGCATCCTTAGTGCATCCATCATGCATTCATCTTTTTTTCGAGTGCGCATTGCATCTTGTTGATTGGTGCTTGGTGTGATTGTTTTGTTTAGAGCCGGAAGTTGAGATCGAGTACGAGCACGAGGTTACCAACGAGGTTGAGCACGAGGACCCTTCTTACGATCCGAACGACTTCTCTTCAGGCAAGATGACCGAACCCCGATAACATTACTATCTTTGCCTATTGCTAGTAGTCTCGATCTATAGTTTTGCCTCGATGCCCATGATCTTCCTGTCAGCCTCCTACTTGTAACCAATTGCCATGTTTAACCAACCTACCTATGCAAACCGTTGCTTGGCTAAGTACGCTTCGCTCAGCCCTTCTTATAGCGTTGCTAGTTGCAGGTGAAGATCGAAGATGCTTGCTTCATGTTGAAGTTTGGTTGGGTTATATCACACTATATAAATGCTTAAAAATGAAATCATCTATATATTGGCAAGGGTGGAAGGCTAAGCCTTTTGCTTGGTGATTTGTTCCACTCATGCCGTTAGGAACCGTATAAACCGGTGTTATGTTCCTTGATTATGCGTTCCTAACACGGTTGGGGTGTATGGGACCCCCTCGATAAACCGCTAAGTGCTAAGTCTTTTCCAGCAAGTCCCAACATTGGTACTATTTGCCTAACAACAAACTAAACTTGCATAGGGAGTAATTAACCCTCTTTCTTAATCAACAACCCCGGGCCAGTGCTCCACATGAGTGTTGGTCCGAAACGGGGGTCCTGCAGGGCCGCCTTGGGGCAACCCGAGGTATCTGGCATACACCTGTAGCATCACCCATCCGGTCGTGTCCTGAGACTTAGATACGCGCGGCTACTATCAGGGTGTCGACACGCCGGGAGGATTTGCTGGATTAGCCTTACCTTAGTTCGGTATATCTTGAGCACGGGATTCCGAGGATACTCGGGTCTTCCCACTTTGGAGTTGCGACTCCGCGGATCGTGGGCTTGTAATGGGTCAAGTTGGAACACCCCTGCAGGGTTTGAACTTTCGAAAGCCGTGCCCGCGGTTATGTGGCAGATGGGAGCTTGTTAATTCCGGTTGTAGATAACTTGACACAATGTTTCTAATACACTACCAGCGTGTGTTCCGTGACTGTCAATTTCCGAATAGGGATTCGGAAGTTGAACACGGAGGGGTTATGATTGTGGAGCTTGTAGCTAGGATCACTTCGTGATCACTTCTCGCCGAGGCTTTCTCTTCTCGCTCTCACTCACGTAAGTTAGTTGCTAGTTGCTGTTGCAGACACTTATTCTTTTCTTCAACCTTATCCTCACCCAAAGGCTTAAATAGTCTTGTTACCCGGGAACGGGATTGCTGAGTCCTCTGTGGCTCACAGTTACTTCACACACCAGATGCAGGTCCAGCTGTGAGCTATCCAGGTGATGGCACCGAGCTGGATTGGGAGTACGACGAGGAGCGTAGTCGGTACTATGTGCGATACCCGGATGATCAGTAGTGGAGACTCTTACTAGGATTCGATCCGCCTGTGGTTTATTTATCTAAGTTTGGTACTTTGACATTTGGTTTTGCCCTTAGAGGGTTGTGATGTTCTTAATGTATGATGTTTGAGACTTGAATTGTAATTCTGTGACGTGGCGAGTGTAAGCCAACTATTTTATGTTTACAATCCCCTCTTTTACATGAGATGTGCAAAGATTACCGAACTTGAGATCATTCTAGGATGGATTTATGCCTTTAAGTCGTGCCTCGACACGTAGGAGGTATAACTCCATCCTGGGCATTACAGTGTTACGGACGGTTGAGTCAGCTTGAGCAGAAAGATCCCTGGTTCCACAGGTAACTTAAGTGCGGCGCATTTTGACAGGCCGTCGGCGATGTCGTTCTGAGCTCTTGGAACATGCTCCTTCTGTAGGCCGTCAAAGTGCTCTTCAAGCTTTCTCACTTCATCAATGTAGGCTTCCATCAACGGACTCTGATAATTCTTGTTCACTTGGCGGATGACAAGCTGCGAGTCACCCCTGACAATGAGCTTCTTGATCCCAAGGTCTGCCGCGATCCTGAGACCGGCAAGCAAACCCTCATACTCTGCGGTGTTGTTCGTTGCTTGCTCTTTGGGAAAGTGCATTTGGACTACGTACTTGAGGTGCTCTCCGGTGGGTGCGACAAGCAGCACGCCAGCACCGGCGCCTTGCAGCGAGAAGGCACCATCAAAGTACATCAGCCACTCTTTGCTTGCTTCCTTGACGGGGATGCTCGTTTCTGGAATTTCTTCATCTGGTGTCGGCGTCCACTCTGCTATGAATTCTGCCAATGCTCTGCTTTGGATAGTTGAAGTGCTCTCAAACTTGAGGCCAAAGCTTGACAGTTCCAGTGCCCACTCAACAATCCTGCCTGTTGCTTCTGGATTCTGCAGTATCCTCTTCAGCGGAAAGCGAGTGACAACTGTGATCTCATGTGCTTGAAAGTAATGGCGCAGCTTTCTCGAGGCCATGAGGAGGCCGAAAAGCAATTTCTGCACACCAGAGTACCTTGACCTAGCCCCCTGCAGAAGGGAACTGACAAAGTAAACTGGGCGATGTACCATTTTCTTCCGTATCTCCTGCGCAGATCCATCTTTGTCGGGACCAGAGCTTGTCGGGGAAGCCCCCTGTTTGTCGCTGGATGCGCCTGCCGCGGTTGCTGGCTCATCATCTGCCTCCCTCTCCGCTACTAACGCAGCACTAACCACTTGATTGGTTGCCGCTAGATACACCAGCAATTTCTCTTGTGGCTTAGGTGCGACAAGTATTGGAGTGGAGGACAGGTATCTCTTCAAGTCTTGCAGCGCAGCCTCCGCTTCCGGAGTCCATTTCATTGGACCTGCCTTTTTCAATATTTTAAAAAACGGCAGGGCGCGCTCAGCAGACTTAGAGATAAACCTGCTGAGAGCAGCCACGCAACCGGCAAGTCTTTGTACATCCTTGACGCGCTTTGGTGCTTCAATTTGCTCAATGGCCTTGATCTTGTCGGGATTGGCTTCAATTCCCCTCTGAGACACGAAGAACCCGAGAAGCTTGCCGGAAGGGACTCCAAACACACACTTCTCGGGGTTGAGCTTGAGGCTGATCTTGCGCAGATTTGCAAAGGTCTCGTCTAAATCTTGAATCAGGGTTGCCCTGTCCTTGCTCTTGACCACTATGTCATCCATGTATGCTTCTACATTTCTGTGTATCTGTGGCTCAAAAGCTGTATGGACTACCCTTGCAAATGTTGAACCAGCATTCTTTAAACCGAAAGGCATCCGTATGAAACAGTACGTGCCACATGGAGTAATGAATGCGGTCTTCTCCTCATCCTCTTCTGCCATGAAGATCTGATGGTATCCTGAGTATGCGTCAAGAAATGAAAGCAGGTCACATCCCGCCGTGGAGTCAACAATCTGGTCAATGCGCGGCAAGGGAAATGGGTCTTTGGGACAAGCTTTATTGACATCGGTGAAGTCGATACAAAGCCTCCATTTCCCGTTTGCCTTACGCACGACTACAGGATTGGCCAACCATGTAGGATGGAGCACTCCTCTGACAAGGCTTGCTGCTTCCAACTTCTTGATCTCTTCTGCGATGAATTCTTGGCGCTCCACTGCTTGTTTCCTGACTTTCTGCTTGACGGGCCGCGCATGAGGACAGACGACAAGATGGTGCTCAATTACTTTCCTGGGAACACCGGGGATGTCAGACGGTTGCCACGCAAACACGTCGACGTTCGCCCGCAGGAAAGCAATGAGCGCGCTTTCCTATTTAGGGTCAAGTGTGGCACTGATGGTGAAGGTACCACCAGTGTCGTCCTCCTTGGCGGACACCTTCTTGGTCGCTGGTGGAGCTGCCATTGCCTTCTTACACTTGTCGGTGGAGCTCGATGGTGCGTCCTCAACGGTAGCGCAGCACTCCGAAGAGGTGCGCTTGCCGGAGTGGGCATTAGAACTCTTGCCGGACTTGGTCTTCTCCTTCCCCCCGGGAGCTTCAGCGGCAAGTGACTTGCTATCTGTTGCGGCTGCTGCTTCCCGGTAGATCTTGTCGGCGCAGATAAGGGCATCCTTCTTGTCGCCAGGGACAGAGATGACACTTATCGGGCCTGGCATCTTCAGCATGTTGTATGCGTAGTGAGAGGCTGCCATGAACCTAGCGAGTGCCCGACGGCCGAGTATCCCATTGTAAGGCAATGGAAAATCGGCAACGTCAAAGGTGACCCTCTCAGTCCTGAAGTTCAGCTCGCCGCCAAATGTCACCGGCAGCGTGATCTTCCCCTTCGGCTTGCTCCTTCCCAGGTTGATTCCTTGGAATGTGCCGGTCTCTTCGAGCTCGCTGTCAGGGATCTGGAGTTTGTGGATCACAGCGGAGGAGATCAGGTTCAAGCCGGCCCCGCCGTCAACTAGCATCTTAGTGACCTTGAGGTTGCGGATAGTTGGTGAAACCAACATCGGCAAGCACCCGACCGCAGTTGCGCGATCAGGGTGGTCCTCAATATCAAAGATGATAGGCGTGCTGGACCATTTCAGAAGCTTGCGTGACTCGACAGGTGGTTCTGCCGCATTAACTTCCCGCACCCACTGTTTGAGTTGGCGGTGTGAAGTATGCAGAGAAGCACCGCCGTCAACGCACAAGACCTCTGTGGCTTTCTGGAACTCCTGCTCACTGGTCTCAACATCATCCATGTCTTCATCGTCGTCGTCATCTTCATCCTTGTCGCGGCCACGGGGAGGTCTGTCTCCTTGCCGCTGCTTGGCCTTGCCGCGGCGTCCTCCCCGGCCGGGGCGCTTCGTGCCGGATCCTCCAGCACCTCCTTGGGCCTTCTCCTTGTCGCGCCGCTCGTACTCAGCCTTTTGCTGCTCAACAAGCTGCTCGACCCTCTTGCAGTTCTGGAGGTCATGGCCCTTGGTGCGGTGGATCTTGCAGTACTGCTTGTCGGTGCCGTCCTGCTTGTCGGCGGCCGCCACAGCCTGGCAGTTGGTGCATGCGGTAGTCTCCTTGCCGGAGCTACCAACTTTGGCTTTCGCGGCGCCACCTTGGTTGCCAGACTGCTCAACGGCTAGCACCTCTTTGCTTTTCTTTTTCCTGTTGTTTCGCCGCCGGTTTTTCTTTGCCGGGGCAGCATCCTCGCTGTCAGATCCTCCTGCTCATGTATCCTCTTCGGGGAGTTTCCTCCCTTCCTCAGCACGTGCGCACTTGTCGGCCAGGGCGTACAGCTCACTGACGTCCCTGATCTTGCACATCGCCATCTCCTCTCACATCCTGCAGTTACGCACGTTCTGATGGAACGCGCTGATAACAGCGGCAGGGTGGACATTTGGGATGTTGTGCTGTACACGGCTGAATCTCTGGATATACTTGCGCAGGGGTTCTCCTTCCTTCTGGGTGAGCAGATGAAGGTCACTTTCTTGGCCATGAGGTTTGTGGCCGCCTGTAAAGGCGCCGACAAACTGATGGCATAGGTCTGCCCAGGAGGATATGGAGCTGTCCGGCAAGTGCATGAGCCAGGACCTGACGTTGGGCTTGAGTACCAGCAGGAAGTAGTTGGCAAGGATCTTGTCGTCCCGCCCCCGGCAGCTTGCACCGCGATGGTGTAGATGCTGAGGAACTCCGACGGATGCGTCTTGCCGTCGTACTTCTCTGGTACGTCCGGTTTGAAATTCTTCATGCTGGGCCACTCGACTTGCCGCAGCTCACGAGTAAACGCAGGATAACCTACCGCGTACGGCAAGTCGCCTTGTTCCCCTGGCGCATGCATGTCGACAGCGGGCCCAGCGCGCTGGTCTGATTGACGCCGCGCTTCTCTTCGGCGCTCGATACGAGTACGAGCGTCTTCTTGCTGTCGTTCGTGAAGAACTTGGCGCTGATCGCGACGAGCTCGTGGATCTGACGACGCGGTGGAGTCGCTGTCGAGGTGGACCCGGTGAGTCAGCGGTTTTGGCCTTCGGGGCGGAGAGTGCACGGTGGTTGCACCCCCACCGGTCTTGTCGCCATCGGCCCGCACCTGGCTGACTTGCCGCGGCTGCGATGTACTCAGCTGCCATGGAGTGTCGCCGTTGGCGAAGGCGATGAGACTCTGAATGGTGGCCCTCCAGTCGTCGATCTTGTATGCCACTGGAGGGTAGTCTAGGAGCAGTTGAGCTCGTGCCAAAGCTTCTGCTGGAGTGGCGGGTAGCGGTGGCGAACGGTGCGAGGAGCGGGATATGCTCGGACTTCTAACTACGTTAGAAGGAGCAGTATCCCGTCCAGGCGACCGTGCCTTGCTCGTGCCAGCATGTTGGCGTGCATGCTGGTCTTGAGCACCCCGAGATCCACCAGCTCGGTCTTGATCCAGCAAACATATGGAACCGTGAGTACCATGACGCTGTCGGTCCCGCGCCTCCTGAGATGGGCGCGGTGCATGTACGGACGCCGAGGTCCTGGAGTGCGCCCGGTCGTTGTGGGAGTCGACTACGCCGCCGATGGGCAGCGCAGCTTTGTCCTTGGACTTGGCGGCACCGTGAGCTCCCTCGTCGACGCCCGTTCTTCCGCCGGCGTCTACCCCACCAGCCGTTTGCTCCAGCGGTGGTGGGATCGACGCGGACGGAGCAGCTGCCTCCGAAGCCTTCTTCTTCGGCGGTATGTTGATGAAGATGATGAAGATCTAGCTCGTGTGAACGCCGGATCAGGTTCACACAACCTCGACGCACCCCTACCTGGCGCGTCAAAGATGTCGGGGAAACTGATCCACGAACACCTATGGGACCGGCGGGCCGAGTCCCTTTCGGTTTGGCGGGGGCGGAGATCGCACGAAGAGCATATCGAGGCGAAGCACACGAGCCGTTTACCCAGGTTCGGGCCGCACGGATGCGTAAAACCCTACTCCTGCTTTGTGGTTTGTATTGAGTTCTTGGCTCGGGAGCGCTGGGAGCTACAGTACACACCAGCAGCTAACGAGACCGAGCGTGAGAGTGTTCGAACCCCCCTCTACGTTGCGCATGGGCCTCCTTTTATATGCTCAAGGGGTCACCGACAGGTGGCAACGCAGATGAGGGTAAAAATGGGAAAGTATTGCGGTTGGTACAGCTACCTGTACAGTGTATCATACCTAACCGTGACGGCAGGGAACAAGAGCATTAAATGCCCGTCTGCGTCGCCCAAACAGTGCAAAAAGGGGCCGTCAGGGACGCCACCGCTCGCCACGGCGGCAAACTTGTCAGCACCGCTTGCCACCACGCACCGCTGGCTGCACAGCCTCCCGCCACGTACGCCTGGAAGGGTCCTAGAGCGACACGTTGGCGGATGTGCTGGAGCGTGGGTACAGAATGGTAGCTTGCCGCGGCGAGCGCCTTGCCGCGGTCGTTGTCTTGTCGCGTCCGGGAGCTTGTCGCTCACCGGGACGCGTCGCGCGTCACGGCAAGTTCCTTGAGATGCCTTGGTTGGCCTTCCTGGCAAGCTCCTCTTGCCGGGGTCTTGTCTCCTTGGCTTGAATAGTTTGTTCTTGAATGGCTCCAAAGGAACCACGGAGGGCCTTGGCGGCCACCCGGCAAGCCTTGCCGCGGGGCGCTGCGACTGCCCGTGCACAAGTTCGGGATACTAGGGTACCCCTACTTTAGTACACCGACACTCCCACCTCCTGTGAAATCCCGACACGCGAAATGCATGTGATACCCCTGAACCGAAAGAACCGCCTCAAATTGGTGGGGGTACTTTCGTAACTTACCCCACATTTCGGAGAAGCGCGTCCCTAAGCCATGGTTCCCCACTCCCATCCCACCCGCCCACCCATTCGTACACCGAGGCCGGCAAAACCGGCGAAGCCACACACCCTCCTCCGCCCGCCACCCAGCCGGAGCCTCTTCCCCGACGACGTCATCCACAGCAACACCTCGACGTCCCTCATCAACCGTACCGGATGAGGATTCGTTGTCGATCTGGTCGTCCCGCCGGTTCAGCCACCCCGTCCTCCACCTCCAAAGAGCTGCCCCGACGTTCCCCTCGTCTTTTGCGCCACCTCCATTCCCACACCGCCGTCTTCACCTGCACCACCGAAAGAGCATCATCATCACTGTTTCCTCAGATGAAGCTGTGGCCTAATCGGCACCACCAAAGAGGTTGTACATTAATCGCCACATTTTCTTCTTGATTCGATCTCACGGTGCTGCCGGCGCTCGGTCCCGAGCCGACACGGCGCGGCTCCATCCACAGCGGCGTCGCCGGCCACTTCCTCCACGGTGTCGCTCCCTCTGCGACGACGTCCACATCAGTAGGAGCTGCTGCTGCTTTAGCTCTCGCTCGCGCTGCTGCTCTGCTCTTGCTCTCGGTCCCCTGCCTGGTCTGCTCTTGCTCTTGCTCGCGTTGCTACTCTCGCTCTTCCTCTTGCTTGCGATGCTGCTCCAATTTAGCTACACTTTAGTCGACTGAATCGACTTTTGGGTCAGTCGATTTTTAGGGGGTGGGGGGGCTCGCCGGAGTTAAGGAAGAACCAGCCGCAGCGGGGAGGGGGCTCGCCGGAGAGGTACCCCACTATCTATCTTAGGGTTCAGGGTGGGGGTGGTGGTCGCCGACGGTGGTGGGGCGGTGGCGTGGGGATTATCGGAGAAAAAGCT
>LR738712.1:549034998-549056802 GCA_902687465.1 Secale cereale
CGGGGCAGCGGCGCGCCGGCGGCGGGCGGCGGTGGGCGGCTGTTTGGCCGGTGGTGGCTGGCGGCTCAAGGGGGTGGAGGTTGAAGATGAACTACAGGCCCTTGATTTCGTATCCAACGGCTGCAAAATCGACTGATCAAAGATGAAAAAGTCAGTCGACTGACGTGTAGCCTCACCTCTAGTGCGTTCAGTCTCGATAGTAAAATTCAGTTTCGACAGCAAAATTTAGTTTCGACAGTTAAGTTCAGTTTCGACAGTTAAATTCAGTTTCGACAGTTAAGTTCAGAGATGAGCGGCTGATGTATACATCTAGCACTTTTTGGTTATGTATTTTACGTCATCTAGTGAAGATGCTATTAGAATTCCACTCAGGTTAACGTTGTATGTCTTGTCCTGCTTCAGCCTCGGCATCGTACAACTCACCGGAGCTGCTCCAACGATGAAACCCTCCATCACAGCGGAGCAGTACCTCAGGCTCCATCTCCAGACGCCTAAGATCTTCTTCCCCTCCTCCGACAACCAAGTCAGCCGGAGCATCCTCACCGGCCAACCCAATCACGCTGAGATCGACATGGCTTCGCCAAAGAGGTTGTACACTTCTTGTGGTTTGACTTAATCTCACCATGCTTCTTTTCATCTTGTGATCTTCCAATTCTTGTGAACCAAACACCCAGATTGGCAAAAATCATGTGTTTTTAAATTCTCTATTTTGCACGTCCATTCCAATCCTATTCTTGTCTATTTCCTATCCCTGCATTGTTAAAATCCTCAAATTCAAACAAGCCCTTACACAATTACTTCTGTTACAGATATGTGTCAAAGAAAACCTTGTGTGGTTTGTCCTGCTCCTGCGGTGCTATGTTCCACCCCAGCTCAGCTGCTCCAATGACGGAAGGGTTCACCACATCAGGGATCTGCTCTCCAGACTGTCTTTCGCTGCCTCAGATCTTCTTCCCCGCCGCCGGCAGCCACGGCAACTGCATTACCATCATCAATTGAGCAGATGACCTCGAGGACTACACGGGTCCGCAAGAGAGGTCGCACTCTTCCGTGTCTGCTTACGTTATGCATCGCTTAATGTGATGACATTCTACTTTATCGTCGTGTTCACCTATTAGATTCCGACTCAGGTCCAAACTTATGCTGAAACTTGAGTTTTTAAATGGTTGTGGGGTACATATTGGGGCAGCAATCAGTACTATATGTCTACTATCTGGTTAATCTCGGGTGTCTACTATGAGTTTCATGTTGGGTGCAAACAAACATTAAAGGAGCCATTATCTATATTTTTTAACTAAAGCTATTATCTGCCTGCTATCATTGGTTTTGGGTCTATCCATAGTTTGCTACCTTCACTCTGGATTTGTGCATGCACTCCTTACATAATCTCACTATGATTTATTCCTATGCATGTTAGTTATTGTACACAATGGAACTGAACATGTAGAGCAAAAGAGACGAGCCTTGAGTGGCAATAAAATTTCATGCAGACGTCACTCCATGGTGGGCGCAAAGACAGCCCCCCTCCACCCATTTCGAATCGTAATCAAGAGAAAGATAACTCCTCAGAGGTGGACTCAGAGACAGATGACCAATCCTATCCCCCCCCCCTCCGAGGTGCATGCTCTAACTTGGCAAGGTTATGTTGCTCATATCGTGCGTATGGTATCTTGCATTGCTATGTCATTTGCTTAGTTTAGATATGATTTGTGTGAATGCCACCTGTTTAGTGTCTAATTACCATATATGTGAATTATGCAATGCCATCTTTTTGCAAGACATTATATATGTGAATTATGCAATGTTATCTTGTTGCAAGGCATTATATATGTGAATTATGCAATGCCATGCTGTTTAGCCAAGCGTCATATATGTCAATTATATCATGCCGTCCTTTTTTTGTATTTCTCATTGCTTTTGTCGACAATGTTTGTATATTCAATTGCTCTTCCTGTGCATCAGCCATTTGAATTGCTGATGGAGAAATCTAGAGTGAAAACAAGGTCTTCAGAGCAGACAATGCTACCTGGTGAAGCAGATATGTTGTTGGTTACAGATAGCTCTTCAGAGGAGGATTCAGAGGCAGATGACCAATCCTATTATCCCCCTGAGGTGTATGCTCAAACTTGGCAGGGTTATATTACTCATATCATCCATATGTTGTATTCCACTGCTTAGTTTTTACATCATATACACGATATTGAATGCCATCTCCTTAGTTGACACATCATATATGTGATTGCCCTCTACTCACTTCCTTAGTATATAAATCATATATTTGAATTATATCATGCCATGATGTTTACGTAGACAACATGTATCTAAATTATGGCATGCCAACCCATTTTCTAAAGACATAATATAGTTATATCATCTCATCATGTTCACATAGTCATCATATTTTGAATTATGTCATTCTATCCGTGAATTATCACGCCATCATGTTTCCATCGATGGCATGTTTGTGATTTATGGCATGCCAACCACTTTAATAGACACATTGTATAGTTATATCATGTCATCCTATTTACATAGTCATCATATTTCGAAGTATGCCATTCTATCCTGTTTAGTTAGCCATCATACATGTGAAATTGTGTCATGCTATCCTGTTTAATTAGCCATCATATATTTGAAATTATGTCCTGCTATTCTGTTTGGTTAGACAACATAAATGTGAATTATTTCATGCCCTGTTTTCTTCCCTACAATCCATTGCACCTGTCTATCTTACAATGTCTATACATTCAATTACTTTTCTTGTTTATCAGCCATTTCAATTGGAGGGCGTGATGGCAGTATCTGTGGGGGTAAAAACACGGTCTTCAGAAAAGATCCTGCTACCTGTCGATGGAGATAGAACCACGGTTGTACTTGCCCAAGAACCAGCCCCACCAAGCATAACCCAGACTCACGCAAATTGTACCCCTACACAGTTGGATAGAGAACCAGCTACACCCCTTCTAACCCCAACCCCAGCATATAGTAACCCAGTTCCCGTTGACACAGCACCGTCTCCACCATAGAGCACCCAAACACGAGCAGTTAGTAAGGCAACTGCAGTGCCCAAAGCACGAGGACCACCACTCCGAACCCCAAGTCAACGCTTAAAGCAGAAGAAGAATTGTTCTCAGGTCAGGTTCCGTAGCTATGGTTCATACTACTTTGCTCTTGCATCACTGTACTTACTCATACCAACTAATTTCAAATTTGAAGGATGCAATTGAAACTCCAATGGCGCAACAGGTATGTTTTAAACCTGTTTCTTTAACTTGTTTGCTGTTGTAACTTGCTCTATGTTGATTTCAGTTTCAATTGAATAAACAGTTATGTTCTCATGTCATGCACATTACAAGTGTTGTTATTGCTGTGTAGTTTCCCACACTTATATTCTGTCTATGCTGCTTTGTCTTAAATAGATATGATTCGAACTGTATCTATCTTGATTTGGCAACATAAACTAGAATGATATAGACCATACAATGACCATACTACATAGATATATGTTTGTTTCATGCTGTTATCCTGTCCACCTTACTACTGAACTGGTTTACCAAAATGAGTTTCATATACTACATTGTAAATATGTGATGTGTTTGTTTGTTTCTCCTTTAGAGCGCGGATAAAATATTGGAGAAGAGTACACCGTTATGCAATGGTAAAGGAAGTAATGCAGATCAGGTTCAAGATTGTGAGACATCCCTGTTGTTCTCCAAGAAAACTGATAAAAACTATATTGAAGACACTGAGACAACCCCAATGTCTTGTCTTGATGTAGTGTTCGAGTTACTGGCTACTAGTGCTGGCACCAGCTCTTCGAACTCGCTACCTGAATCAGTTCGGCTTCTTGAGTCTCAACTTCAAGTTGAAAGACATCGATCAGATGTTATGCGACAGGAAGCCGAAGGACTGAGGAAGTCCCTGCAGAATTCAGATGCATACTTTGTGGTGCAACAGCAAGTGCTAGAGGATTTAAGCGCCAAACAAGAGAAAGTTAATAAGCTTGCTAAGCATCTTGCCAGCATTATGGCTACCCAGGATATTGTTTCTTGAGCCCTTCTGAAGTGGTTTCAGTTCTGGACTTGTTTTGTTGCGGCGTTTATATGCTGCTCTGTTCCCTATATTTGCACTTGTGGCAAACTTTGATGCCCAGTGGATGTAATATGTGTAATAGTCGTGATAGCCTAGTGTAAGTTGCTTGCTTATTTATTTCCGTTGTCTTGTTTATTTGTTTTCTTGTAGTCAGTGCAGTTCTTTTCCGCGGTTTGCTAGTGGCCGGAATAACCTATTTTTTAAAACTAGGCCACATTAACAATGGGCTACATATTTACTGTAGTTAACATGGGCCTCCTACGGGCCGTAGAAACAATGGGCCTTCTAAGGGCCGTAGAAACAATGGGCCTTCTACGGGGCGTAGACACAATGGGCCTTCTACGGGCCGTATCATCAATGGGCCTTCTACGGGCCGTATGATCGGTTGGCCAAACATGGGCCAATAACAAACCACATTATGGTCGTAAATGGGCTAGAGTTGAAATCGTCCGTTCATGGGCCGACCATAACGGGCCGTCGTTAATAGGTCGTATTTGATGATGCTATGAAAACGGCCCAACGTATTAACGGGCCACAAATGGGCCGACTGTAACCACGGGCTGTATTTGGCCCATAAGCAGAAAATGATAGTAACGGGCCGAAAGTAAACGAATGTTGGAAATGAGCCCAAGAATAAATGGGGCCGTATTTGATGACGCTATGAAAACGGCCCAACGTATTAACGGGCCACAAACGGGCTGACTGTAACCACTGGTTGTATTTGGCCCACAAGCAGAAAATGTGAGTAACGGGCCGAAAGTAAACGAATGTTGGAAATGAGCCCAAGAATAAATGGGCCCTGAGAAGGCCGAAATATAACATGGGCTGGAAACGGCCCAACGGAATAATGGGCCGTTAATGGGTATAAAGTGATACACTGTTCATTACGGGCCAGTTTTAGCACGGGCCGTTAATGGGCCGAGGGTTACTAAGGGCCTCATATGGGCCAAAAGACGTCATGGGCCATACATGGGCCGGAATTTAAAACGGGCTGGAATTATATTGGACGGCCCAGATGACGCTACTCGGCCTAATTTGGATAGGCCGTAAACGGACCCTGGGTTAGTGGGCTGTAAATGGGCTATATGCGAACATGTCGTTAACAGGCTTGCCGTGGGCCGGCCCGCCACCTTTTAACCAAGTCAAACGGGATGGCCTTTTCACAGGAATGGGCCTTTGTTGGGTCGTGCCACGTGTCGGCGTATCATAGGCGTTTTGGGTCCAATGAGTGGATGACATCTATCCCAACGGTGAGCCGACACGTGTTCCTTCGGCCAATGATGATTTTACACGTGGAAAATCCCCATTGGTCGGGGCTGTTAACGGGTTATCGGATCCAAAATCGGACCCGATAGCTTAATGGCATTCCGTTACGGTGGATGCCACGTGTCGGTCACCCTTGACGAAAGCACTTCTGTGACGCGAGATTTATCGTCATGGAAGTGGACACTTCCGTGATGATAATTTTGGTAATGTCATGGAACACTTCTACGACAGCACAGGTATGACTATCTTGATTATGTCATAAATTTGTCATTGATGTACATGCATGACAGAAAACGTGACCTACTGTGACAAACACGTATCATCACGGGAGTGTATTTTTTTGTGTTGGGCCCTGGCATTTTAAGCTTCATGTACCCGTAATGGGGTATAGCTTGAAAGCACGAGAAAGCGCCCCTTCCTAGAAGGGCGTGGTATCCGCTGTGAAAGGACACAATGTGAAGAGTAGTTCCTCCGATCTGTAGTTGTCGGGTGAGCCGAACACTACATCGATCTTAATGCTTCCCGAACACTTGGCCTCGCGGCTTGGTATAATTCCCCTAAAGGTTGTGTTGGAGTGCTCAATGCGGGATTTCTCGACCTGCATTTTTGCAAGCGTTTCCTCATATATGAGGTTTAGTCCGCTTCCTCCGTCCATAAGTACTTTAGTGAGGCGGAAGCCGTCTACTATTGGGTCTAGTACAAGAGCTGCTGATGCTCGGATCCGCTGGACTCAAGGTGCATCTTCGGCAGAAAAACTAATTGTCGTGTCGCTCCATGGGCTTGCAGAGCTAATTTGGTAAACCTCGGCAAGTTCGCGATTTGATCTCTTGTGACGATTATTTGAGGGGAATGTCTCAAAGACAGTGAAGACATCGATGTCTTTCTCCCTTTGTGCGGTGGTGGCAAGAATTGCCATACCGCTCATTGCTACCTGCCGGAGTACCCAATATGCTCTAAGGCGATGGTTTGGGACATTGTCCGGGGTTGCGTGTATTTGGCAAGGTGTCTCGAGTAGTTCGTCCAGTACGCACCTATGCCTTAAAAGAGGCTTGTTCTTCTTGCCAATAGGAATGCTATCGGATGACCAACTAGGGTAAGTGCGTTTAGCTTTGGTGACGTACAGTGTCACATCCCTAGCTAGCACTTGCATTAGGACCTGACTAGAGTGTGCATCATGTTTACTTTCAAAGAAACTTGAAATGGGATTAACAGAAACCCCAGCACCCCTCCCCTAACAACTAGGGTTTGATAAAATATTTTCCAATGTACCCAAAATGCCCTTCAAAATGTTCATCATTTCTGCCTTGGTCTTAAACCTCTGCCAAAAATGGTGCACAATTTTCTAGGACAATCTAGGGTTTTGGATTAAATCATATGGTATTTGAATTTGGGCATTTAAATGCTATAAAATATTTTAAATGCTCAAATAATCATAAACTATAATTTTCCTACTATTCATATTATATACAGCAGGTATGACAAGTGTTATGATTTATAAAAATGTTTAGGCATTTTTATTAAATGAACAAAGTTGCAAAAGAAATGAAACAGAAAAGAAAATAGGAAAACACTTACCTGGCGCCCACCCGGCCCACCTGCCGGCCCAGCCCAGCTGCCGCTTGTGACGCCCGAGACCGACGTCCCAGAAGATACCAGAAGATTCCAGAAGGTTCCAGATGTTCCGGGGTGCCCGTGTGTTTCTTTTGCTTGTGTTATTTATTTTTTGCATTGCATCATGTCATCATGCCATCATGTCATATGTTTTTGCATCTCAACCTAATAAATTGTGTGGACCTTCGGTCCATTTAAATCGAGGGAAGGTGACTTCTCTTTATAACATATAAAAGTCTCTCATTATAAATATGGAGCTATATTAATAAATATTCCTTGCTTCGGAATCACCCAACACACTTGCATAATTCCCCATTGTCTTTTCACTTCGAGTTCCACCTTCAAAATCTTGCCGGTATTTTCTTTCCGTTGTTTCGAGGCTCCTCCAAAATTCCGGACATTTTTGGACACTTCAATAATCTCGTCTTTGTTCAAAACTATTTGAATTAAATTCAAATAAGTTTGAATATTTGTTCCGATCTGGCCTTTTGTATTTTTCTCCGGTCGTGCTCATTTTTACGAGCCCGGGGAAAATACTCCTTGTCCTAATTCTTGCCCTAACTCCACCTTCCTTTTCTTTCTCCTTGCCGTTTTTCTGTATTTTTCTTAGAAAACAGCAAAATCCCTTCTTTTTAATTTTTTTCTTCTCAGCCTCCAGGCCTCCTGGCCCGCAGAACTTCTCCTCCAGGCCACCTCCCTCTCCCTTCTTGGCCCAGCCGGCCCATCTCCTCTCAGGCCGCAGCCCAACTCCCTCCTCCACCGAAACCCTAACTCCCCCGAGCCCCGCACCAGCTCCCTCCGCTCCTCCCAGTCGCCGCCGCCACTTCTTTCGCTCTGGCCCGAGCACCCCTCGATCGAGCCCGATCTCCCTCCCCTCTCGCTAGCTGCCCGCACCCCCGCTCCTTCTCCATCGCGCCCAGGGCTCCGCCTCGCCCTCTCCTCGCGCGACCGCGCCTCCGAGCGGCCCTCAGGCCCTCCGCCGTGCTAGGCCTCCTCCGCGCCTCTGTCCTCCAGCAGCTCGGGCCCGCGCCGTCCCTCCGCCGTGGCCTGCGGCCTCCCTCCGGCCAGCCATGGCCACTGCCAGCCGCCGCCGCGCCAAGGCACCGGCGCCCGACGCGCCCGACCTCCTCCTGCGCGACCCCGAGGCGCCTCCAGCCTGCCTCGCCGTGCGGCCGTCCTCAAGCAGCAGTCCGAGTGCCGCGACCCCGCAGGCGCCCTTCCCTCCAGCAAGCACGGCCAGGAGCTCCAGTTCGGCCCTGTTCCTCCCCCGAGCTTCCTCTTCGGGCCAGCAGCTCCAAGGAGCTCCCTGCCTCGCCGGTTTCGACTCCCTCCGTCCGCGCGCGAGTTCTTGCTGCAGCCGTGGCCTCGTCGCCTTGCTGTTTTGGTTTTGTTTGTGTGCTGCCATGTGCGGTAATATTTTGGACAGGAGACCCGTGTACCCTTCGGAGAAGTGAACAACTACATTCGTGAACGGCTACGGATATGAGTACGTCTACATGACCCGGCAAGTACCCCTACGACCAAGTACGCTCGACGACCCTCATGTACCACGACGACCGAACGAAACGACGACCGAACTTCTACGGGAAGACGAGTTCGTGAACGGCTACCGTCGCCCGGAAACGAAGGTTTCGCCAAGTACCACGACACGTGAACGGCTACCGTCGCCCGAGTACAACTACCGCTACGAGAACAACTACTTCCCTCTACGGCCGTGTACAACTACTTCCTCTACTTCCACTACGTCCCTCGACGACTCGTTTCCGCCCCGAAACGAGAGTTTCGAAGGTATAACCCCGTGGATGACCCGTGAATGCTTGCTTGTTGTGGTGTGAAATGTTTCCCGTGTGAGCACCGTGTCCGTTTCGTCCCTTTTGTTGTCCCTCGGTTGCCTCGTCACCGACTCGTGGGAACCCGGCAACGGGATCCACCCACTTTCATCTTGTTCAACTCGTTCACTCCACCTTTTGTTTTGCACCGGCCCCTCACCGAGTTACCGGTACCGAATTGTTGCGTTGCATCATTTCGGATCGTTGCCGTGGCACCCTTTCGTCCACCACGGTGACAAATGCTTCTTATCCTCTTAAGTCAACCCTTTTAATAAAACTTGCATAAACTTGCTCATGTCATCCGCATCATGTTAACAACATTAGAATGTTTAATTGTTGTTTGCTTATAATTATTAAACATGCTCATGGGGATTTTCCGGATATGTTGTTGTTATTTCCGGCCTCATTTAAAATGTCTAGTTGTGTAGTTTTATTATGTTTCACCTCTTGCCATGCTAAAAACAATTAATCTTGTCTTGTTAATAATCGAGAGTCAACTAAATAATTATAATGTGGTGTTTCGTCAATATGCAACTCGTTGCATATTGATCTCCACTTAACTTGTAGAATTTGTTTGTGCACTTTGCCATGTCTTGCATATTTAAACCGGACATGCATCATACTTGGATGTGCATCTTATGCCATGTTTATGCTTGTGTGTTTACCGTGTTGTTTCTTTCTTTCCGGTTTGCTTCTCTTGATAGCTTCGGTTTCGTTCCGGAGTTGTGAGGATCCGCTCGACTGTGTTGCTCCGTCTTCTTCTTGGATCCGTTCTTCTCCCTTGTGGAATCCCAGGCAAGATGACCGAACCCGGATACCATTACTATCTTTGCCTATTGCTAGTAGATCCGCTCTATAGTTTTGCCTCGATGCCCATGTCTTTCTTGTCAGCCTCCTACTTGTAACCAATTGCCATGTTTAACCAACCTACCTATGCAAACCGTTGCTTGGCTATACGTAGGCTTTGCTCAGCCCCTCTTATAGCATTGTTAGTTGCAGGTGAAGATTGAAGATGCTTGCTTCATGCTGAAGTTTGGTTGGGTTATATCACACTATATAAATGCTTAAAAATGAAATCATCTATATACTGGCAGGGTGGAAGGCTAAGCCTTTTGCTTGGTGTTTTGTTCCACTCATGCCGTTAGGAACCGTATAAACCGGTGTTATGTTCCTTGATTATGCGTTCCTAACACGGTTGGGGTGTATGGGACCCCCTTGATAAACCGCTAAGTGCTAAGTCTTTTCCAGCAAATCCCAACATTGGTACTATTTGCCTAATAACAAACTAATAAAACTTACATAAGGGCCTTGCAAACCCTCTTTCTTAATTCTACATAGCAGGGGGGGCCAGTGCTGATGGTGTTGGTCCCAAACTAGAGTCACTTGCGGTACCACCCAGTTATCTGGGGTCTTTGGTACTGTACGTAGCGCTCATCCGGTCGTGGCCTGAGACGAGATACGCGCGGCTACTATCAGGGTGTCGGCACGCCGGGAGGATTTGCTGGATTAGCCTTACCTTAGTTCGGTTTAACTTGAGCACGGGATTCCGAGGATACTCGGGTCTTCCCAAATATGGAGTTGCGACTCCGCGGATCGTGGGCTTGTGATGGGCCAAGTTGGAACACCCCTGCAGGGTTTGAACTTTCGAAAGCCGTGCCCGCGGTTATGTGGCAGATGGGAGCTTGTTAATTCCGGTTGTAGATAACTTGACACAATGATTTTCAATACACTACCAGCGTGTGTACCGTGACTGTCAATTTCCGAATAGGGATTCGGGAGTTGAACACGGTGGGGTTATGTTGACCGGCTTTAGCTAGGATCACTTCGTGATCATCTTTCGACCGATGCACTTCTCTTCTCGCTCTCTTTTACGTAAGTTAGTGCTAGTTGCTGCTGCAGACTCTCGTTTGTTTTCCTTCACCTCATATTTCTTTCTTCAGCCTTATCCTCACCCAAGGCTTAAATAGTCGTGTTACCCGGAAACGGGATTGCTGAGTCCTCTGTGGCTCACAGTTACTTCACCACCAGATGCAGGTTCAGCCGAGTAAGAAGCAGGAGTTGGTTCAGTTCTTCACCCGGGAGCCCGATGAAGAGAGTTGCTGTTTGCTTGTGACGTTTCGATAGTCAGTAGTGGTTTCTACTAGGATTCGATCCTGACCTGTGGTTTTATGTTGTTTTGGTATCTTTCTTTTGGTTCTTCACCCGTAGTCGGGCTGTGATGTTCTGTATGATGATTGTTTATGTAATGTATTGTGTGAAGTGGCGAGTGTAAGCCAACTATCTCCTTTTGCATTTAATCCCTCTTTTACCTGAGTCGTGCAAAGATACCAAACTTGAGATCATTCTAGGATGGATTTATGCCTTTAAGTCGTGCCTCGACACGTAGGAGGTATAACTCCATCCTGGGCATTACAAGTTGGTATTCAGAGCCTTCTCCGACCTAGAAGCCCCCACTGATTGATCGAATCGTTGACGGTTGAGTCTAGGCACACACTGAAAACTTTTTGAGTCCTATATATATATCGGAGAGTAGGATTTCTTTGCTTCTCATCCCCTTTCTCTCTGGTGAGGACTCCTGACGATTACTCTTTTCTCTTCTACTTTCAAAAATTGCACCAAAATTTTTTAGGATCCCGCGAGTATTCTGGGATTGTTTCGATGTTCTTGTGACAAGGATATTGTTCTCGATGCCTCCTGTTACCGAGGAGTTGAGCTTCGGGGTATCATTGACACAAGCATATCGCGGCAGTACTAAATACTTAAGACGGCCGACATCGAAAATCTCCCCTATACGGCCAGTGGCAAGATAACCCCGACATCACCCAGTACTGGGGAGGTAGTTCGAGAGTATTGCCATAGCTTGTTATAGTGGATGCTTTTCGAAGGTCCGAGGTACACAGTTTCCGAGAAAGACTGGTTATGTGTTGAAGGATGGATACACCTGGATGTAGGTTTAGAGTTGATTGCGCGGTGCTTCCCGTGTATCCCCAACACCTGATTGCATAACTGGAATCTTTCGGAAATCTATAGGTGGGTTCATCTAGTAGTTCTAGGCATTCTTCCAACGGATGCTCGATATGAAGTTTGTGGTTCTACATTGAGTGAAGTGGTTTTATGGACTTGTTCTGATCGGGAGTTGCATCTTAAAGGGTCCTTGGCTATGCTGATCCGGGGATTGCAAAACCCTTTTGTAACACGTTCCATGAGCTTTCAGCACAAAGATGTCGAACGAAGCTTCCATCTTGTATTTGTTCTATCTGATCCTTGTTCCTTTTTATTTTCATTTTATTCTCAAAGTGGCTTCTCGTCTAGTTGATGTACCTACGGAATTCATTCGTTCAATCCTCTGTTCGAATGATATTGTGAAGATCATGTTGCATATCTATCCTTTGTCTTGTTTTGAATTCTGGTATTCGAGTTGCTTCGATGACAAATGTTGATTCCATACCTTTCCTAACCGGTGTTCTCATATTTCTATGGGAGTGCTAATTCTTCTTGACCATTGAGATATTCATGTTAATCCTTTTCAACCGGTGTGCCTTCTCTTCAAGTTATTCCATAAGGACGTCGTTGAGAAATCTGACGATTGTCCATTTCATTCATCTCAAGTTGTCTTTGTTTTCCCCACCCTCCCCCCCTTTTTTCTTCTTGGAGTCAGAAATTCTTTAATGAAATATCCATGTTATTAATGGGATGTCTCTTCATTCTTTTCTTTCAATGTTCTTATCCGGTGATTACCGTGAAGATGCTCTAGAGCTTCAAGTTCATCATTCTTTTGTTCTCTAATTCTGCCGGTGGATGTAATTCAAGAATTCGGTGTTGATCTTATCCTTTTCCTCATTTCACAATGCATTCTTATTCCGGTGCACCAATTAATCATTCTCCTCTTGCTATTCATATCCGGAGTGCTGAAGATTCATAATTCCATTCTTAATCCGTTCAAGCCATTTTGAGCATTGTCTTCTTACTCAAGCCATTTAATTCAACCGGTGCAATATCTCTTTAGCAATCTTTTTTTCCAACGGTGATTTCTTTTGAGTGGGCCCTAACCCACAGGTCTTTCCTAGGATCTTACCTGACTCTTCTATTCTCTGGAGTTATACTCAAATTCTTTTCAAGTGTGACGTAAGAATGATTTCCATCAGTCACATGCCTTCTCCAAGTTTACTTTCAAATTCTTTTCATCGTTGGTTCAACCTTTTAATTCTTCATTCCGGAGTGCTCAAACAATTCTTATGGCATTTCTTGTCTTCATTCTCAGCATTTGGAGACCGGAGAAGTGTTTCTCTTAATTCTTGGCCCTTCTTTTGAAGATTCATGGTTCTAGCTTCTTGCCATCCTCATTATTGTTCAGATTGTGAGGAATTCTTTCATACCCATCCGAAGCATTCATGTATTCTTTTCCTTGTGATCCTCCGAAGGCCATCATTTCAGAAGATTTCTTCGTTCTCAGTTTTCAACTTCGTTCTCCAAATATTCTTCATTGTTGTCTCTTCGTTCGTCTCTAAATTCTTACGGTGGTTCATTCAAGTTTTCTATTCCGTTGTTATCGTTTTAATTCATTTGTTCTTTTCATAATCCTACCGGTGAGTCGTTCAAGACTATTCTCAGTTTGTGCTAGATCCCTCTTTAATTCTTTCCAACGAGAATAAGTAGTATGCCAAATCCTTGCTTGTCATCAATTTAATTGGTGAAGGAGATGCATGACATAATTCTTATTCTTGTTCCTTCCAAGTGTTTAATTCTTTTGTCTGGAGCTTGTTCATCATATCATATCCTTGGTTCTAAGTTGTTCATTTGTTTTCCGGAGCTCCAAGTTATTTCAATTATATCATTTCAAAGCTCCATCTTATTCATCGCAGGCCTTGAATCTTATTCTTTTCATCTTTCACTTCTCATGCTTTCATTACCGGAGTTTTCATGGTGGTTCATCATCATTTAATTCATCCTCGAAGTCTTCATCAAGTTTTCTTGTTGGAGCTCAAGCATTCTTCATCATGCATTCCAATTGGAATCCGTTCTACCTTATCTTTCAGATGGTGTTATGTCATTTTGACAATTCCTTCATGTTTCATGTTTCACAAGTTGTCAACAATGAGATATTTAAAACCCATCATTTTCTTTGTTCAGGAGATCCTTTCAACCCCTCATTTTATCTCTTGGAGTTATCTTGGGTTGTATTTCACCTAAAGCCTTCCCTAAGGATTGTTGTTATTATGGTGCTTATAAATGACCCAAGTTCTTCATTTATCATTCCGGTGAAATAACTCTTTCGTCTCCTTGTTGATCTCAATCCAATCAATTGTTTTTCCAATAGTGGCCGGTTGTCACCTCTTAATTTTGAGATGTTTTCCATAAGCCCACATCAACTTATTCTTTCGTTGTTCTTTTCCCAACAACTCTGTTCAACCTTCTTCGTAAGGATGCTCTTTCAAATTTAATTTTGAGAGAAGTTGTCTTTTCTTATCCGTTCAATTCTTTCTTGGATCTATATTCTATTCTTTCATTCCGGAGGCTTTGTGATGTTGCTCTATCCAAACCATCATCTTGTCATATCAGGATCATGTTCTTACCCTTGTTTATCTTTTAACCGGAGTGTTGTATTCTTAATTCTAGTTCCCTCTTCTTATCAAGTTTTTGCCTATCTTTTAACCGGAGTGCTGTCTGAATCTTTCTTTCCCCTTGTGCCATTCTTTTAATTGTTTCAGAAGCTATATGCTGTTCATTTCATCAAGTATCATTCCATCTCCTCAAGTTTTTGTTCTTTTCCTTACATTTACAGACGGAGTGCTGCCGAAATTCTGTCATTCTTATTCCTTGGTTGTACCCTTGCAGTTTCATATTCTTTTGGTTCGTAAGCTCTTGTTTCATGTCTTTCAACCTTCAAGGTTCTCGTAATGCTCCTAGTTACTCTTTTCTAACGGAGTGTTTTCATCTTTGTTCATCCCCGTTGTATTCTTTCTTTCAAGATTATTTCAACCTCTCAAGGTTCCTTGGTTTCACTCGTCTGTCAAAGAAGCAACTTTGTTTTACCTCTTCCTCTTCCGTTTTTACCCGGTGATATCTCTAGGATCTCGGGTCGAGATCCTCTGTTAGTGTGGGAGAGTTGTGACGCCCGAGACCGACGTCCCAGAAGATACCAGAAGATTCCAGAAGGTTCCAGATGTTCCGGGGTGCCCGTGTGTTTCTTTTGCTTGTGTTATTTATTTTTTGCATTGCATCATGTCATCATGCCATCATGTCATATGTTTTTGCATCTCAACCTAATAAATTGTGTGGACCTTCGGTCCATTTAAATCGAGGGAAGGTGACTTCTCTTTATAACATATAAAAGTCTCTCATTATAAATATGGAGCTATATTAATAAATATTCCTTGCTTCGGAATCACCCAACACACTTGCATAATTCCCCATTGTCTTTTCACTTCGAGTTCCACCTTCAAAATCTTGCCGGTATTTTCTTTCCGTTGTTTCGAGGCTCCTCCAAAATTCCGGACATTTTTGGACACTTCAATAATCTCGTCTTTGTTCAAAACTATTTGAATTAAATTCAAATAAGTTTGAATATTTGTTCCGATCTGGCCTTTTGTATGTTTCTCCGGTCGTGCTCATTTTTACGAGCCCGGGGAAAATACTCCTTGTCCTAATTCTTGCCCTAACTCCACCTTCCTTTTCTTTCTCCTTGCCGTTTTTCTGTATTTTTCTTAGAAAACAGCAAAATCCCTTCTTTTTAATTTTTTTTTCTCAGCCTCCAGGCCTCCTGGCCCGCAGAACTTCTCCTCCAGGCCACCTCCCTCTCCCTTCTTGGCCCAGCCGGCCCATCTCCTCTCAGGCCGCAGCCCAACTCCCTCCTCCACCGAAACCCTAACTCCCCCGAGCCCCGCACCAGCTCCCTCCGCTCCTCCCAGTCGCCGCCGCCACTTCTTTCGCTCTGGCCCGAGCACCCCTCGATCGAGCCCGATCTCCCTCCCCTCTCGCTAGCTGCCCGCACCCCCGCTCCTTCTCCATCGCGCCCAGGGCTCCGCCTCGCCCTCTCCTCGCGCGACCGCGCCTCCGAGCGGCCCTCAGGCCCTCCGCCGTGCTAGGCCTCCTCCGCGCCTCTGTCCTCCAGCAGCTCGGGCCCGCGCCGTCCCTCCGCCGTGGCCTGCGGCCTCCCTCCGGCCAGCCATGGCCACTGCCAGCCGCCGCCGCGCCAAGGCACCGGCGCCCGACGCGCCCGACCTCCTCCTGCGCGACCCCGAGGCGCCTCCAGCCTGCCTCGCCGTGCGGCCGTCCTCAAGCAGCAGTCCGAGTGCCGCGACCCCGCAGGCGCCCTTCCCTCCAGCAAGCACGGCCAGGAGCTCCAGTTCGGCCCTGTTCCTCCCCCGAGCTTCCTCTTCGGGCCAGCAGCTCCAAGGAGCTCCCTGCCTCGCCGGTTTCGACTCCCTCCGTCCGCGCGCGAGTTCTTGCTGCAGCCGTGGCCTCGTCGCCTTGCTGTTTTGGTTTTGTTTGTGTGCTGCCATGTGCGGTAATATTTTGGACAGGAGACCCGTGTACCCTTCGGAGAAGTGAACAACTACATTCGTGAACGGCTACGGATATGAGTACGTCTACATGACCCGGCAAGTACCCCTACGACCAAGTACGCTCGACGACCCTCATGTACCACGACGACCGAACGAAACGACGACCGAACTTCTACGGGAAGACGAGTTCGTGAACGGCTACCGTCGCCCGGAAACGAAGGTTTCGCCAAGTACCACGACACGTGAACGGCTACCGTCGCCCGAGTACAACTACCGCTACGAGAACAACTACTTCCCTCTACGGCCGTGTACAACTACTTCCTCTACTTCCACTACGTCCCTCGACGACTCGTTTCCGCCCCGAAACGAGAGTTTCGAAGGTATAACCCCGTGGATGACCCGTGAATGCTTGCTTGTTGTGGTGTGAAATGTTTCCCGTGTGAGCACCGTGTCCGTTTCGTCCCATTTGTTGTCCCTCGGTTGCCTCGTCACCGACTCGTGGGAACCCGGCAACGGGATCCACCCACTTTCATCTTGTTCAACTCGTTCACTCCACCTTTTGTTTTGCACCGGCCCCTCACCGAGTTACCGGTACCGAATTGTTGCGTTGCATCATTTCGGATCGTTGCCGTGGCACCCTTTCGTCCACCACGGTGACAAATGCTTCTTATCCTCTTAAGTCAACCCTTTTAATAAAACTTGCATAAACTTGCTCATGTCATCCGCATCATGTTAACAACATTAGAATGTTTAATTGTTGTTTGCTTATAATTATTAAACATGCTCATGGGGATTTTCCGGACATGTTGTTGTTATTCTCCGGCCTCATTTAAAATGTCTTAATAGCGTAGGTTTATTTATGTTTCACCTCTTGCCATGCTAAAAACATTTAATCTTGTCTTGTAAATAATGAGAGTCAACTAAATAATTAATATGTGGTGTTTCGTCAATATGCAACTCGTTGCATATTGATCTCCACTTAACTTGTAGTGTTGTTTGTGCACCTTTGCCATGCCTTGCATATTTAAACCGGACATGCATCATACTTGTTTGTGCATCTTATGCCATGTTGATGATATGTGTGTTTACCGAGTTGTTTGTTTCTTTCCGGTTGCTTCTCTTGTTAGCTTCGGTTTCGTTCCGGAGTTGTGAGGCTTCTTCTTCGTCTTCTTCTGGATCCGTTCTTCTCCCTTGTGGAATCCCAGGCAAGATGACCGAACCCGGATACCATTACTATCTTTGCCTATTGCTAGTAGATCCGCTCTATAGTTTTGCCTCGATGCCCATGTCTTTCTTGTCAGCCTCCTACTTGTAACCAATTGCCATGTTTAACCAACCTACCTATGCAAACCGTTGCTTGGCTATACGTAGGCTTTGCTCAGCCCCTCTTATAGCATTGTTAGTTGCAGGTGAAGATTGAAGATGCTTGCTTCATGCTGAAGTTTGGTTGGGTTATATCACACTATATAAATGCTTAAAAATGAAATCATCTATATACTGGCAGGGTGGAAGGCTAAGCCTTTTGCTTGGTGTTTTGTTCCACTCATGCCGTTAGGAACCGTATAAACCGGTGTTATGTTCCTTGATTATGCGTTCCTAACACGGTTGGGGTGTATGGGACCCCCTTGATAAACCGCTAAGTGCTAAGTCTTTTCCAGCAAATCCCAACATTGGTACTATTTGCCTAATAACAAACTAATAAAACTTACATAAGGGCCTTGCAAACCCTCTTTCTTAATTCTACATAGCAGGGGGGGCCAGTGCTGATGGTGTTGGTCCCAAACTAGAGTCACTTGCGGTACCACCCAGTTATCTGGGGTCTTTGGTACTGTACGTAGCGCTCATCCGGTCGTGGCCTGAGACGAGATACGCGCGGCTACTATCAGGGTGTCGGCACGCCGGGAGGATTTGCTGGATTAGCCTTACCTTAGTTCGGTTTAACTTGAGCACGGGATTCCGAGGATACTCGGGTCTTCCCAAATATGGAGTTGCGACTCCGCGGATCGTGGGCTTGTGATGGGCCAAGTTGGAACACCCCTGCAGGGTTTGAACTTTCGAAAGCCGTGCCCGCGGTTATGTGGCAGATGGGAGCTTGTTAATTCCGGTTGTAGATAACTTGACACAATGATTTTCAATACACTACCAGCGTGTGTACCGTGACTGTCAATTTCCGAATAGGGATTCGGGAGTTGAACACGGTGGGGTTATGTTGACCGGCTTTAGCTAGGATCACTTCGTGATCATCTTTCGACCGATGCACTTCTCTTCTCGCTCTCTTTTACGTAAGTTAGTGCTAGTTGCTGCTGCAGACTCTCGTTTGTTTTCCTTCACCTCATATTTCTTTCTTCAGCCTTATCCTCACCCAAGGCTTAAATAGTCGTGTTACCCGGAAACGGGATTGCTGAGTCCTCTGTGGCTCACAGTTACTTCACCACCAGATGCAGGTTCAGCCGAGTAAGAAGCAGGAGTTGGTTCAGTTCTTCACCCGGGAGCCCGATGAAGAGAGTTGCTGTTTGCTTGTGACGTTTCGATAGTCAGTAGTGGTTTCTACTAGGATTCGATCCTGACCTGTGGTTTTATGTTGTTTTGGTATCTTTCTTTTGGTTCTTCACCCGTAGTCGGGCTGTGATGTTCTGTATGATGATTGTTTATGTAATGTATTGTGTGAAGTGGCGAGTGTAAGCCAACTATCTCCTTTTGCATTTTAATCCCTCTTTTACATGAGTCGTGCAAAGATACCAAACTTGAGATCATTCTAGGATGGATTTATGCCTTTAAGTCGTGCCTCGACACGTAGGAGGTATAACTCCATCCTGGGCATTACACCGCTCCAGCGAGCTGCTTGGCTCGGCCAGGCAGGCAGGCAGGTGCTCGACGGCGACCGCGCCGCGCGCCACGCAGCTGCCTGCCGCCTTGCTTCACCCCCCTCGCCGTCCTGGAAGGATGGATCGAACGTCCACGACCTCCTCGACCCCTCAGACACCTCCGCTTCTCCCCAGCTCCTCTCCTCCGCTCTCCCCGCGCCATGGCCGACGCCGCCGTGATCGCACCGTCGTAGAAACCACGTCCACCGTCGTCCCCGAGCTCCGCCGTGTTGTCCATCGTCTCCGCCGTCCTCGACTGCTTCGGACAGGCCGAGCCCCGAGCGCTCGCCCGCCCTGGAGACGCCCCCGACCTCTTCCTCCCCAACTCCGGCCGCGGAGATCCCCCTCGCCGTGCTACTCAGCTCCGACCACCCTCGAGCTCGCTTCGGTGCTTGCTGCAACCGCTGTGAGCCTAGCTACCTCCTCCCCCTCTCCGTTGGCTCCCTCTTGCCCTGTAACACACTGCACGTAGCTCCACCGCACGCACCGCCGCCGTGCTCGTCGCCGGTGATGCTCCGGTGACCATTTGGTCACCGGCACCCGTCCATCGCACTCACCACAGCACGTAGATGCGAACGGTGCTACGCACGCATCGCCTAGGCACCTGCAGCCGCATCTCCACACACGCCCGACGCCGGTCGCCGCCGTCGAGCTCGTTGCCGTCGTCTCCGGCCACCCCAGGTCCGGCGACCACCACCATCCGATGCGGAAGAGCAAGAGCTCTCCAACGCACCCAGCCGCAGCTCGAGCCGTGCACCGTAGACGTTTTCCGAAGCACGCCACCGCGTTTGGCCTCGCCGGCGGCTAAACGCCGGCGAGTTGGCCCTGTTTTGACCCTGGGTTTGACCCCCTGGGTCAATGACATGTGGGCCCTGCCCGCAAGTCAAACTTAGTTTAGGTTTTATTTTAATATTAATTAGTTAACTAGTTTAGTCACTGACACGTGGGCCCTGGCCCCACTGACAGCTAATTAGTTTTAACTAAACTCTAATTAACTCGGTTAATTAGCTCTGACACTAACATGAGGGACCCACTGGTCAGGTTTGACCTGGACTAGCCCTGTTGACTGGCTGACGTCAGCATGATGTCATGCTGATGCAGTAAAGGTTTTTCTGGGATTTTTAGATTTAAAATAATTCAGGAAATTCCAGAAAATCCCCAAAACTTCTAAAAATCATATAAAATCAACCATAGCTCAGATGGAAAAGATTTATATATGAAAAATGATCAGAAAAATCCAATCTTTCTAATGGCACTGGTTTCATGCATGTTTGAACAAGTTAACTTGCTGTATATATCAAAAACATGGTAATGCACTTATTTAAATAATAGTTTGAACTTCAATTTGAATCCTTGATTCAAATAGGTTCAAACCCTTCTGGTTTTAGTTGCATTAGCCAACACACATGCATCTTGCCATGTCATAAACATGCATCATGTTGTTGCATTTGTTTGTTAATGATTGTATCGTCGGTATTTCCTGTGTTAGGTCCTGCTCCCGAGGATACTGCTGCGTATCCAGCTGAAGAGCAGTACCCGACAACTACTTTGTCAGGCAAGCATTCATTGATCATTCCGATACAAACCCAATCTTCTCGCTCCTGCTCTCTTTTACTGCATTAAGGCAACAGCGCGTGAATTGCTACTTGCTGCGGTAGTTGAACCCTATTCCCTTGCATGACCTGTCATTGCCACAGTAAATAGTTGAAACCCACTAGCATGTGTAGGAGTTGATTGAGCCATGTGATGTGTGATCCACCATGCTATTTACTTATGTTGCCTGCTATGCTTAGAGTAGTGTCTGGTCTGGTTCATCTGGGTGATGGATCAGAGTGAAATGATCTTGCCGATAAAGAGAGGGAAGTGTGGAATACGCTTGGTAAAGGTATCGATGAAAGGCCATGTAGGAGTACATGGTGGGTTGTTTCATTGGAATCGTCCATAGGACCCGAGATCTGTGTGTGTGATTCAAGTTACAGTTACTACCACACATTGGGCCCTGAAATATGACCCCGCTCGACTTATTGACTGCCCTTGTACTCTGTCCAGGAGTTGCAACTAGTTTCTGGTGTTTATAGTTTACTGGAGGTCGTGCACAGCGCTGACCCTCGGGGTGGGCTGTGATGCGACAGGTACGTGGAACGGTGTACCGGTTGCCCGTTTGGTGACTCGGGAACCCTGTACACATCGTTTGGGGCCGTGAGCGACACCCCGGCCGGATCTCCCCACGGATGGAACCCAAATAGGCGATAAACCTGGACAAGAGACTTGAGTGGTTGGTTAGGTCGTGGTCTACACCCACGTCGGCTTTCGCTTGAAGTCTGCCGAGCACATGTCGTGTGCAGACGCTAAGTGGTGAAAACATGTGTGAAGAAGTACACCCCTGCAGGGTTATCAAACTATTCGAATAGCCGTTGTTCGCGGTACGAACTACTTGGTTACTCTTACAGTTCATAGACAAGTTGATGGATAATACTAAAAGCCTCAAGATAAGCGTGAGTGCCGTGGATGGCCCTTCCGTAGGATGACGGAAGAGGATCCTCGGTAGTGTATTGATGTGGTGATTAGAGGACTCGTGTTCGTAATAACATCTTGCAATCTGTTGAGAGTTGTAGTATAGGTTAGCCAAGGTCAAAG
>LR738712.1:549056812-549128698 GCA_902687465.1 Secale cereale
AGAACCCTGCCCCTGCTGATGGGTTCTACATAGACGTTGACGTCGACGAGTAGCTTGACACCCAGACGGTGATCTGGAGCTTGTGAAGGGCCTTGTAGATAGTCAGGCTACACCAAGCCTGTTTTATTTTCTAAGATGTCTGTACTCAGACATGTAGCTTCCGCTTGTGCTTGTATGACTGTATGACTTGAGTGTTGGGTCATGTGACCCCTACCTGTATGACTATGTTATGTATGGCTCTTGGAGCCTTTTAAATAAAGTACTTTGAGTCATAGAGTTCTGTTGTGATGCAATGTTGTATTTGCACATATTGAGCATATTGCGTGTATGATTGAAATGCTTGGTATGTGTGGGATCCGACACCTAGTTGTTTTCCTTTGGTAGCCTATCTTATAGGGAAATGCCTCCTAGTGATTCCAATGAGCCTTGGTAGCTTGCTACTGCTCGGAACACGTAGGCTGGCCGGCATGTGTCCTTCTTCGTTCCTGTGTCTATCCCTTAGGGGAAATGTCACGCGTTGTTCCTTTAAGTCCATGTAGCTTGCTATGACTTGGGTTCATACGCTGATGACCGACACGTTCGTTGATGGGTCATGGATGCCTGTCTCTATAATTTAGTGCCACTTTTGGTTTATAACTAGCCATGTCGGCCCGGGTTCTCTGTCATATGGATGCTAGCGACACTGTCATATACGTGTGCCAAAATGCGCAAACGGTCCCGGGCCAGGTAAGGTGGCACCCGTGGGGTTACCGTGCGTGAGGCCGCAAAGTGATATGACGTGTTACAGCTAGATCGGTGTGACTTAGGATCGGGGTCCTGACAGCGTTGGCATCAGAGCTGGACTGCCTGTAGGTTTCTCAAGCCAAACTGGTCGATGTTGAGTCTAGAAAAATTCTTAGTTATATGTAGGGGAATTGATTGTGGAAGGGAACGTAAGGCTCTTTTTACTCCTTTACCTTATGCCCTTCTGATCTGAGTCTGTCTATTCTTTCTACGGGGATTTAGGACTAGGCCTCTTATCCTTACTAGGTTCACGTGTTACTAATCCGTAGACTCTTAGGATTGTTGGTTTCAAGCCTCAGTTCAGTTTCTATCCTTTTGAGTATGATGATTGTTGAACCGGAACCTTGATATGGAATTGTTGAGTGGCTATGCTATCATTTGTATGATGTCTCAAATCTTTGTTTGAGCATTTACAGTTGTTATGCTGCCCGATTTCTTCCAGAAACACTAATGCCTTTGCATTATTTCGTGTTTCAGATGTCTGGCCGCATTCCTCACCAAGTGGTTCGTTTGACTCGGTGCATTAATGTGCCCGGTCACACGGCCATGCTAGTCCGTGTGATGACTCAGACCGGTTATCACTGGTATCCTGAATACACTGTGGAGGAAAAGTATCGGGATTTCAATCAAAGTCAGTATTTCTGCACAGTCCGGATATACCCCTCATATCCCAGAGCTAATGATCCCATCCATTGGTCTTATGGACTCGGGATTACCATCGAGATGGCAGTGCAGGATGCCGCTTATTCGATGATGACCATTCTCCGTGCTAGGCATGCCCTATTGCTGAACACTGAGTTCTGTTACATGCCAGCTTCACTCCCCGGAGAAGAAGGCTACTACACTGGTATGTATACTGATGCTGCTCATGAAGAGCCACTGCTTCAGACTACTGTTCAGATGTTGGAGGATAGGGACCGTGAGGTCCGTGCCCTCCGAATGGAGCTGTATAACACCCGAGCCGCTCACTGGACTACTTTGACACGGCTTGCACCTGCTGTGCATGCCGGATATCTGGACATGCGGGATTTGTATCCTGTGCGGACTCGTCTGCCTGATCGCATGGATTGGCCTGATGTTGGGGGTATTACACCTCCACGTGGGCGTCGGTTACCACCAGCGTTGGGACCAAGACCACACCCATGCCCTTATGGTCCTCAGCCATCGAGTGCTCGCGAGTTCCAAGATCCGTCTGTACCACTTCCAGGCTACGGTGGTAATCTTTACGAGGATTACTACGCGAATGTCTGAGCTAGTCCGTGGTAGTAGTAGTATTGTAGTAGTTGTATTTCCACAGTCCTGCGCGTCTTGTGGAATATGACTTGTGTGTACTGAATTCCGGAGGTGTAGTTAAATAATGTATAGGAGCTTGGAATGCCTCTGATGGGATGTATCGTCTTTCACCGCAGTTGTACTTTAGCCTTGGCTTGTACTAAACTTTGTATGGTGTGTATGACCACTGGTGTATATATAGCAGTTCCTATATTACCATGTCGTACGGATGAACATCTCTGCATTCTGTGTCATCCATTACATTCTGCACTTCTATGTCAAATTTTTGCCATCCTTGTCTAAACCGTTGTTTTGTTTTCCTAGGATGGTCAACACTCGCAACACTCCTGCTGCTCAGGAGCAGGGTGAGGCTAGTGGGGCTAGAGATGGAAATCTGCCCCAGCCACCCTCTTTGGCGGAAGTTATGCTTGAAGCAGAACGGAACAAGAGAGAGACCAACCGACTGCTGGAACGCATAGAGCAAAACACTGGGTTCCGTCAGAGGAATGACGTGGTGTCAATCCACGATTTCATCAAGATGTGTCCATCGAAGTTCCATCACTCCACTGAACCTCTGGATGCTGATGACTGGCTACGTAGTATCACCCACAAGCTACACTCTGCCCGTGTGGCCGAAGCTGACAAGGTTATCTACGCCGCCTACCATCTTGAGGGCCCTGCCAGTCTTTGGTGGGAAAACTTTGAAGCTATGCGTCCTGCTGGCCAAGTCACTACCTGGGTTGAGTTTAGTGAGGCATTCCGTGAACATCACATTCCGGAAGGTCTCATGGATCGCAAGCGGGAGGAATTCTGCAATTTCACCCAGGGCCGTTTAACTGTGGATGGCTACAGTCGTGAGTTTGGTAATCTGGCACGCTATGCACCTGAGGAAGTATCCACCGATGCCAAGAAACAGGCGAGGTTCCGCAAGGGACTCAGCCCTGAACTTCGTCGTGATCTACGTCTGCACGAGTGCACCTCCTTCCAGAAGTTGGTTAACAAGGCTATCAGTGCTGAGACAGGCCAGACCGACTTCGAGGCTACCCGCAAGCATACTCGAGACCTTGGTTCCTCATCCGGCTCTGGCTCTCACAAGCGCCGTGTATGGGTTCCTAACACTGCTCTGCCACCCAAGTATACACCGAGGCCATCCTATGAGGCGCCTCGTCCAACTCAACAGTTTGCACCTGCTAAGACCTATGGAGGTCCACCCTCCAATTTTGCTCCACGCACCACCACTATGACATGTTTCAAGTGTGGAGAACCGGGACACTACATGCGTGATTGTCCCCAGAATCAGCCAGGAAAACCCGTTGGCCGTGGTAAGCCAACTGGCAAGGTGAACTATGTCAAGCCAATCCCCACTGCACGTGGTCATGTCAACTATGTTTCTGCCGAAGAAGCTTATGAGGATCCTAACGTCGTCCTTGGTACGCTTCTCGTAAACTGCCATCCGACATCTGTTCTTTTCGATACTGGAGCATCCCATTCGTTCATATCTGAGAGCTATGCTCGATTGCACAACATGACTTTTTGTGACATGCCTACTTCCATGGTTATTCAAACTCCTGGTTCAAAGTGGCAAACCTCTAGGGTAAGCCATGGAAATGAAATCCTTGTCGATAGACTTGTTTTCCTTGCATCTTTAATCGCTCTCAAGTCCTCGGACATAAATATCATCTTGGGTATGGATTGGATGACAACCCATTACGCCAAAATTGATTGCTTTACTAGGACCGTTCAACTTACACATCCATCCGGCAAGATAGTCAATGTCTTGACTCGAATGGCTGAACGTCAGCTCTACTCTCTTAATGCCAGCCCTCTACCAGAACTCGAAGATATCCCGGTAGTCCGTGACTTTCTGGATGTTTTTCCAGAAGAACTGCCAGGAGTTCCACCTGACAGAGATGTCGAGTTCGTGATAGATCTTATTCCTGGAACCGTCCCAATCTCTAGGAGACCTTATAAGATGGCACCACTAGAGTTAGCTGAGCTAAAGAAACAACTCGATGAGTCCTTGCAAAAGGGTTTCATCCGTCCTAGTTCTTCCCCTTGGGCTTGCCCCGTCCTCTTCGTCAAGAAGAAGGATGGAACGGAGCGGATGGTTGTAGATTACCGACCTGTCAATCTGGTCACCATAAAGAATAAGTATCCGCTTCCCAGGATCAACGACCTGTATGATCAGCTCGCTGGATCCTCAGTCTTCTCTAAGATGGATTTGAGGTTGGGCTACCATCAAATCAAAATCAAGAACGGGGACATTCCTAAAACGGCTTTCGTTACTCGTTATGGCCAATATGAGTACACCGTCATGTCCTTCGGATTAACCAATGCCCCAGCTACCTTTTCTCGGTTAATGAATTCTATATTCATGGAGTATTTGGATAAATTCGTCGTGGTATACCTCGATGATATACTCATTTTCTCCAAGAACAAGGAAGATCATGCCGAGCATTTAAGGCTGGTATTGACGAAACTTCGAGAGCTACGCCTTTATGCCAAATTCTCTAAATGTGAATTTTGGTTGCCAGAAGTAACCTATCTAGGTCATGTGATCTCTGGCAAGGGTATTGCTGTCAATCCCGAGCGAGTTCAAGCCGTCCTTGATTGGACTCCTCCTGAATCGGTAAAGCAAGTTAGGAGTTTTCTTGGCTTAGCGAGCTATTGCCGACGTTTCGTCGAGAATTTCTCCAAGGTTGCTAAACCTCTAACTGAACTCCTCAAGAAAGATAAAAAGTTTGAGTGGACCCCACAGTGCGAGTCCAGTTTTCAGGAACTGAAAAGACGCCTGACATCTGCACCTGTACTGGTACCACCAGACTTTTCCAAGGACTTTATAATCTATTGCGACACCTCGCGACAAGGACTAGGTTGCATTCTCATGCAATATCGTCAAGTGATTGCATACGCATCCCGACAGTTGCGTCCACATGAGGATAACTATCCTACTCATGATCTAGAGCTTGCAGCTGTAGTCCATGCACTCAAAACATGGCGACATTACCTTCTTGGTAATCGCTGTGAAATCTTCACTGATCACCAAAGTTTGAAGTATATCTTCACCCAACCGGATCTAAATCTCAGGCAAAGACGTTGGGTTGAGTTGCTCACCGACTACGACTTAGGAATCACTTACACTCCTGGAAAGGCCAATGTCATGGCTGATGCACTAAGTCGTAAGTCATATTGTAACAATTTAATGTTACAACAAAGTCAACCACTTCTCCACGAGGAATTTCGTAAGCTTAACCTTCACATCGTTCCTCGAGGATTCCTTTCCACCTTGGTGGCGAAACCTACCCTTATGGATCAAATCATAGCTGCCCAGAAGCGTGATAAAGGTGTATCACGACTCCAAGAGAACATCGCTAGCGGACTCGCTAAAAGTTTCTCCATGGATGATCGAGGTGTTGTTTTCTTTGAGAACCGTGTAGTGGTTCCCAAGAACCACCATCTACGGCAATTAATCCTTAAGGAGGCTCATGAATCTCCTCTCACGATTCATCCCGGTAGTACCAAAATGTATCAAGACCTACATCAAAGATTCTGGTGGACTAGGATGAAGAGAGAAATCTCTCAGTTCATTGCTAACTGCGACGTTTGTCGTCGAGTTAAAGCAGAGCATCAACGGCCTGCTGGCACCCTTCAACCTTTAGCTATTCCTGAATGGAAATGGGACAAAGTCGGTATGGACTTCATTACCGGGTTTCCCAGGTCCAGGAAAGGGAATAATGCTATCTTCGTCGTTATCGACCGCCTCTCTAAAGTAGCTCATTTCCTGCCTGTTCGGGAGAGTATTACCGCTAGCCAGCTAGCAGACTTATATATCTCTCGAATAGTATCACTTCATGGTGTACCGTTGGAGATTAACTCAGACCGTGGAAGTCTTTTCACTTCACGATTTTGGGAAAGTTTCCAGAATGCTATGGGAACTCATCTCTCTTTCAGTACTGCCTTCCATCCGCAGTCAAGTGGTCAAGTGGAACGAGTCAATCAAATTCTGGAAGACATGCTTCGAGCCTCTGTCATTTCTTTCGGCATGGAATGGGAAAAATGTCTTCCATTTGCCGAATTCGCTTATAACAATAGTTATCAAGCCAGCCTGGGTAAAGCTCCCTTCGAAGTTCTATATGGACGAAGGTGTCGAACACCTCTTAACTGGTCAGAAACCGGCGAAAGACAATTCTTTGGCCCGGATATGATTCAGGAAGCAGAGGAACAAGTTCGCATCGTTCGTGAGAGATTGAAAACAGCCCAGTCTCGCCAAAAGAGCCAATATGATAGTCATCATAAGGCTGTGACTTTTGAAGTCGGCGATAAGGCTTACCTTCGGGTTACTCCTCTTAAGGGAACCCATTGCTTCGGTATCAAAGGCAAATTGGCCCCTCGTTTCATCGGTCCTTTTCGCATTCTTGCCAAACGAGGAGAAGTTGCCTACCAATTGGAACTACCTCCGCACCTCTCCAGAGTTCATGATGTTTTCCACGTTTCCCAACTCATGCGTTGCTTCTCGGATCCTATCCGCGGAGTGGACCACGAAACGCTTGATCTCCAAGACAATCTCACATATCGAGAATACCCCGTTCGTATTCTTGATCAAACTGAGCGCACCACTCGACGCCACAATATCAAGTTTCTCAAGGTTCAATGGTCACATCATTCTGAGAGTGAAGCTACTTGGGAAAGGGAGGATCGTCTTCGACTTGAGTACCCCACCCTCTTTCCGGAGGAACCCGAATCTCGGGACGCGATTCTTTTAAGTGGGGGTGAGTTGTCACATCCCTAGCTAGCACTTGCATTAGGACCTGACTAGAGTGTGCATCATGTTTACTTTCAAAGAAACTTGAAATGGGATTAACAGAAACCCCAGCACCCCTCCCCTAACAACTAGGGTTTGATAAAATATTTTCCAATGTACCCAAAATGCCCTTCAAAATGTTCATCATTTCTGCCTTGGTCTTAAACCTCTGCCAAAAATGGTGCACAATTTTCTAGGACAATCTAGGGTTTTGGATTAAATCATATGGTATTTGAATTTGGGCATTTAAATGCTATAAAATATTTTAAATGCTCAAATAATCATAAACTATAATGTTTCCTACTGTTCATATTATATACAGCAGGTATGACAAGTGTTATGATTTATAAAAATGTTTAGGCATTTTTATTAAATGAACAAAGTTGCAAAAGAAATGAAACAGAAAAGAAAATAGGAAAACACTTACCTGGCGCCCACCCGGCCCACCTGCCGGCCCAGCCCAGCTGCCGCTCCAGCGAGCTGCTTGGCTCGGCCAGGCAGGCAGGCAGGTGCTCGACGGCGACCGCGTCGCGCGCCACGCAGCTGCCCGCCGCCTTGCTTCACCCCCCTCGCCGTCCTGGAAGGATGGATCGAACGTCCACGACCTCCTCGACCCCTCAGACACCTCCGCTTCTCCCCAGCTCCTCTCCTCCGCTCTCCCCGCGCCATGGCCGACGCCGCCGTGATCGCACCGTCGTAGAAACCACGTCCACCGTCGTCCCCGAGCTCCGCCGTGTTGTCCATCGTCTCCGCCGTCCTCGACTGCTTCGGACAGGCCGAGCCCCGAGCGCTCGCCCGCCCTGGAGACGCCCCCGACCTCTTCTTCCCCAACTCCGGCCGCGGAGATCCCCCTCGCCGTGCTGCTCAGCTCCGACCACCCTCGAGCTCGCTTCGGTGCTTGCTGCAACCGCTGTGAGCCTAGCTACCTCCTCCCCCTCTCCGTTGGCTCCCTCTTGCCCTGTAACACACTGCACGTAGCTCCACCGCACGCACCGCCGCCGTGCTCGTCGCCGGTGATGCTCCGGTGACCATTTGGTCACCGGCACCCGTCCATCGCACTCACCACAGCACGTAGATGCAAACGGTGCTACGCACGCATCGCCTAGGCACCTGCAGCCGCATCTCCACACACGCCCGACGCCGGTCGCCGCCATCGAGCTCGTTGCCGTCGTCTCCGGCCACCCCAGGTCCGGCGACCACCACCATCCGATGCGGAAGAGCAAGAGCTCTCCAACGCACCCAGCCGCAGCTCGAGCCGTGCACCGTAGACGTTTTCCGAAGCACGCCGCCGCGTTTGGCCTCGCCGGCGGCTAAACGCCGGCGAGTTGGCCCTGTTTTGACCCCGGGTTTGACCCCCTGGGTCAATGACATGTGGGCCCTGCCCGCAAGTCAAACTTAGTTTAGGTTTTATTTTAATATTAATTAGTTAACTAGTTTAGTCACTGACACGTGGGCCCTGGCCCCACTAACAGCTAATTAGTTTTAACTAAACTCTAATTAACTCAGTTAATTAGCTGTGACACTGACATGAGGGACCCACTGGTCAGGTTTGACCTGGACTGGCCCTGTTGACTGGCTGACGTCAGCATGATGTCATGCTGACGCAGTAAAGGTTTTTCTGGGATTTTTAGATTTAAAATAATTCAGGAAATTCCAGAAAATACCCAAAACTTCTAAAAATCATATAAAATCAACCATAGCTCAGATGGAAAAGATTTATATATGAAAAATGATCAGAAAAATCCAATCTTTCTAATGGCACTGGTTTCATGCATGTTTGAACAAGTTAACTTGCTGTATATATCAAAAACATGGTAATGCACTTATTTAAATAATAGTTTGAACTTCAATTTGAATCCTTGATTCAAATAGGTTCAAACCCTTCTGGTTTTAGTTGCATTAGCCAACACACATGCATCTTGCCATGTAATAAACATGCATCATATTGTTGCATTTGTTTGTTAATGATTGTATCGTCGGTATTTCCTGTGTTAGGTCCTGCTCCCGAGGATACTGCTGCGTATCCAGCTGAAGAGCAGTACCCGACAACTACTTTGTCAGGCAAGCATTCATTGATCATTCCGATACAAACCCAATCTTCTCGCTCCTGCTCTCTTTTACTGCATTAAGGCAACAGCGCGTGAATTGCTACTTGCTGCGGTAGTTGAACCCTATTCCCTTGCATGACCTATCATTGCCACAGTAAATAGTTGAAACCCACTAGCATGTGTAGGAGTTGATTGAGCCATGTGATGTGTGATCCACCATGCTATTTACTTATGTTGCCTGCTATGCTTAGAGTAGTGTCTGGTCTGGTTCATCTGGGTGATGGATCAGAGTGAAATGATCTTGCCGATAAAGAGAGGGAAATGTGGAATACGCTTGGTAAAGGTATCGATGAAAGGCCATGTAGGAGTACATGGTGGGTTGTTTCATTGGAATCGTCCATAGGACCCGAGATCTGTGTGTGTGATTCAAGTTACAGTTACTACCACACATTGGGCCCTGAAATATGACCCCGCTCGACTTATTGACTGCCCTTGTACTCTGTCCAGGAGTTGCAACTAGTTTCTGGTGTTTATAGTTTACTGGAGGTCGTGCACAGCGCTGACCCTCGGGGTGGGCTGTGAAGCGACAGGTACGTGGCATGTGTGAAGAAGTACACCCCTGCAGGGTTATCAAACTATTCGAATAGCCGTTGTTCGCGGTACGAACTACTTGGTTACTCTTACAGTTCATAGACAAGTTGATGGATAATACTAAAAGCCTCAAGATAAGCGTGAGTGCCGTGGATGGCCCTTCCGTAGGATGACGGAAGAGGATCCTCGGTAGTGTATTGATGTGGTGATTAGAGGACTCGTGTTCGTAATAACATCTTGCAATCTGTTGAGAGTTGTAGTATAGGTTAGCCAAGGTCAAAGCTGGCATTCTGCTATAAACTCCACTACCCCCTTTGATAATGTTGCATGTATGATAGGTTCTGTGGTAAGACTTGCTGAGTACCTTTGTACTGATGTTTGCTTAATAACTGTTGCAGAGGAGAACCCTGCCCCTGCTGATGGGTTCTACATAGACGTTGACGTCGACGAGTAGCTTGACACCCAGACGGTGATCTGGAGCTTGTGAAGGGCCTTGTAGATAGTCAGGCTACACCAAGCCTGTTTTATTTTCTAAGATGTCTGTACTCAGACATGTAGCTTCCGCTTGTGCTTGTATGACTGTATGACTTGAGTGTTGGGTCATGTGACCCCTACCTGTATGACTATGTTATGTATGGCTCTTGGAGCCTTTTAAATAAAGTACTTTGAGTCATAGAGTTCTGTTGTGATGCAATGTTGTATTTGCACATATTGAGCATATTGCGTGTATGATTGAAATGCTTGGTATGTGTGGGATCCGACACCTAGTTGTTTTCCTTTGGTAGCCTATCTTACAGGGAAATGCCTCCTAGTGATTCCAATGAGCCTTGGTAGCTTGCTACTGCTCGGAACACGTAGGCTGGCCGGCATGTGTCCTTCTTCGTTCCTGTGTCTGTCCCTTAGGGGAAATGTCACGCGTTGTTCCTTTAAGTCCATGTAGCTTGCTACGACTTGGGTTCATACGCTGATGACCGACACGTTCGTTGCTGGGTCATGGATGCCTGTCTCTGTAATTTAGTGCCACTTTTGGTTTATAACTAGCCATGTCGGCCCAGGTTCTCTGTCATATGGATGCTAGCGACACTGTCATATACGTGTGCCAAAATGCGCAAACGGTCCCGGGCCAGGTAAGGTGGCACCCGTGGGGTTACCGTGCGTGAGGCCGCAAAGTGATATGACGTGTTACAGCTAGATCGGTGTGACTTAGGATTGGGGTCCTGACATACAGTCCGGATATGGCCTGTTCTAGAGGTGTATTCTGGGCTTTCCAAGTATTTTCCATTGCGCGGTACTTCCGTACTAACTACGATAATTCTGTGAAACTCAGAACACGACATCGGTTGAGGGCGTTCAAGACTCCCTCGTTCGTGCAATTGCGGTGAAATAGAGAAACCGCTTTGTCATTGCAGCGGTCCCTGACCTTGTTTTTAACAAGTAGGAATCTGGCCCAGAAGTGGTTGACCGTTTCCTCGGGCTGTTGTTGTATGTTCGCGAGGTCATCTATGTCCGGGATTCCGAACTTACTTGAAATGTTTTTCCCAGGGTGGGTGGGTGTTGGTAATTTTGAATCCCGACCAAGAGTGGTATTCGGGGTTTTAACAACCCCCGATGGTGACAATCCGGTTTTGATGGGATCTAATTGCCCTTCGGGTCCGGCCTCGGTCCCAGAGCTCAAAGAACATAGTGTGCCTCCTGACTAGGAGGTGTTCGGCTCGATGGGTTCGGAGATCCGGACTATTGCGGTTTCCGTCTATAGAGGAGAAGTCTCTATGGCTCCGTCCTCCACTACTACTACCAGATGAGTGATCGGAGAAGGGCCGATCTCGTCATGGCTGGATTTAAGTCTGATTTGATCTCGTGGCGATGAAAGCCCCAGGGCGGCGATGCGATCCAGCAGCTCGTTTATGGGCGAGGTTTCTGCCAAAGTCGCGTCATCGGAGTAGCCGAAATTGGCATAAAGGTGATGCTCGATAGCCGCAGGGAGTGCGGCCGACCCAGAGGCCATGCGGGCGCATACAGTGAACCTGCCGAGCTGGAGGACCTGGCCGATAGCCAGGTTATTTCCGAGGGTGATCCCGTTGTCGATGATGAGACGCACCATCGATCGCTCATGGCGAGCGCACAGCGGAGCTCTCAATGAAAGCACCATTGTCGGTGTCAAAACCGGCAGATCTCGGGTAGGGGGGCCCAAGTTGTGCGTTTAAAGGATCGATGGTAACAGGAGGCTGGGGACACGATGTTTACCCAGGTTCAGGCCCTCTCGATCGAGGTAAAACCCTACTTCCTGCTATATTAGTATGGATGAATATGTGTACAAGAGTTGATCTACCTCGAGATCGTAATGGCTAAACCCTAGGTCTAGCCTATGAGGATATTGTAAGATGATCCCCTCTACAGACTAAACCCCTCGGCTTATATACACACCGGAGGGGGCCTAGGGTTACAAGGGTGACTTGGGGAGGAATAAATTGATACATCCGGACTCTACACCTGCCTTTATACGTACATAGGAGTCCTGACCGAATACGGGGGAGGGCCTTCTGCTTCTTCTTCATGCGGCCCATCAATGCGGCCTAGCTTCAATGACTCGGATGACTGAGGACCCCTGAATACAGGACTCCCTCAACTGGGCGTTGAACTTTGTAGGCCTTGCCTTCTTCTTCTTGCTCGACAATGAGCACTGTGCTGACAACTTGTCCAGTGGCTGCGATATATAATAACATAGGCTCTTTGATGACTGGGGCAGCAAGCACCGGCTGGGTGGAAAGCAGGGTTTTGAGTTCTTCAAACGCTGCTTCAGCTTCAGAATTCCACTCGAACTTGCCAGACTTCTTCATCAGTCAGTAAAGAGGTAATGCCTTTTCACCGAGACGTGAGATGAATCGACTTAATGCAGCCAAGCAACCAGTAAGCTTCTGAACGGCGTGCACACGCACAGGGCGTTTCATTCGGAGGATTGCGCTGACCTTTTCTGGGTTTGCGTCGATTCCCCATTCGGAAACGAGAAAACCGAGTAACTTTCCACCTGGGACTCCGAATGTGCACTTCGACGGGTTGAGCTTTATATCATAACTTCTCAGGTTTGCAAATGTTTCGGCGAGGTCAGTCAGTAGGCCGGAACCTTTACGTGACTTGACCACGATGTCGTCCATGTATGCTTCCACATTCCGACTAATTTGCTTCAGCAGACACTTCTGAATCATGTGCGTGAACGTTGCGCCAGCATTCTTGGGACCAAAAGGCATGGTAACGTAACAAAAACACCCGAATGGGGTGATGAAGGTTGTTTTTATTTCGTCGGGTCCAAACAATCGGATCTGATGGTACTCGGAATATGCATCCATAAAGGACAAACGCTCACATCCCGCAGTCGAGTCGACAATTTGATCGATGTGGGGGAGTGGGAAGTGATCTTTCGGGCAGGCCCGATTGATATGTTTGAAATAGATGCACATGCGGAGTGACTTGTCCTTCTTGGGGACCATGACAACATTGGCGAGCCACTCGGAGTGGTATATCTCGCGGATGAACTCAGCTGCCAGAAGTCGAGCCACCTCTTCACCAAATGCTTTTCTCTTCTCCGCGGCGGACCGACGAAGGTGCTCCTTGACAGATTTCGCTTTAGGGTCGACTTGCAAACGGTGCTCAGCTGTGATAGCCTGGCTTATTAGGGATGATAGACTACTCATATCAATAAGGAATTCCTTCTTTTCCGGGAGCCCATTCGGATAGAACTCCAAAGTTAAGCGTGCTCGGCTTGGAGTAGTTTCAGGATGGGTGACCGACCGGGAAGTTGCTCCCGGGTGCGCACGAGTGAGGACAAAGTGCGCAGAAAAGACTAGTATTGATATGTGAGGCCAGTCTAGATCCCGCCAGGAGTAACGACCACCGGCGGGTGTGTCCGGGGCGTTACAAGTTGGTATTCAGAGCCTTCTCCGACCTAGAAGCCCCCACTGATTGATCGAATCGTTGACGGTTGAGTCTAGGCACACACTGAAAAACTTTTGAGTCCTATATTATATCGGAGAGTAGGATTTCTTTGCTTCTCATCCCCTTTCTCTCTGGTGAGGACTCCTGACGATTACTCTTTTCTCTCCTACTTCAAAAATTGCACCAAATTTTTTTTAGGATCTCGCGAGTATTCTGGGATTGTTTCGATGTTCTTGTGACAAGGATATTGTTCCCGATGCCTCCTGTTACCGAGGAGTTGAGCTTTGGGGTATCATTGTAACAAGCATATCGCGGCAGTACTAAATACTTAAGACGGCCGACATCGAAAATCTCTCCTATACGGCCAGTGGCAAGATAACCCCGACATCACCCAGTACTGGGGAGGTAGTTCGAGAGTATTGCCATAGCTTGTTATAGTGGATGCTTTTCGAAGGTCCGAGGTAAACAGTTTCCGAGAAAGACTGGTTATGTGTTGAAGGATGGATACACCTGGATGTAGGTTTAGAGTTGATTGCGCGGTGCTTCCCGTGTATCCCCAACACCTGATTGCATAACTGGAAACTTTCGGAAATCTATAGGTGGGTTCATCTAGTAGTTCTAGGCATTCTTCCAACGGATGCTCGATATGAAGTTTGGGGTTCTACATTGAGTGAAGTGGTTTTATGGACTTGTTCTGATCGGGAGTTGCATCTTAAAGGGTCCTTGGCTATGCTGATCCGGGGATGACAAAACCCTTTTGTAACACGTTCCATGAGCTTTCAGCACGAAGATGTCGAACGAAGCTTCTATCTTGTATTTGTTCTATCTGATCCTTGTTCCTTTTTATTTATTTACCTTTTTCCTTCTCCTAAGTGGCTTCTCGTCAGTTGATGTACCTGTGGAATTCATTCGTTCGATCCTCTGTTCGAATGATATTGTGAAGATCATGTTGCATATCTACCTTTGTTTTTGTTTTGATTCCGGTATTCGAGTTGCTTCGATGTCAAGTGTTGATTCCATACCTTTCTTAATCGGTATTCTCATATTTCTATGGGAGTGCTAATTCTTCTTGACCATCGAGATATTCATGTTAATCCTTTTCAACCGGTGTGCCTTCTCTTCAAGTTATTCAATACGGACGTCGTTGAGAAATCTGACGAATTGTCTGTTTCATTCATTCCAAGTTGTCTTGTTTTTTCCCCACCCTCCCACCCTTCTTCTTCTCGGAGTCAGAAATTCTCAAATGAAATATCCATTTTATTCATGCGACATTTCTTCATTCTTTTCCTTCAATATTCTACGGTGATTCTCAGGAAGAGGCTCAAGAACTCCAAGTTATCATTCTCCATTCTTGTTAATTCTGCCGGTGGTTGTAATTCAAGAATTTGGTGTTGATCTTATCCTTTTCCTCTTTTCACAATGCTTCTTATTCCGGTGCACCAATTAATCTTTCTCCTCTTGCTATTCATATCTGGAGTGCTGAAGATTCATAATTCCATTCTTAGTCCTTTCAAGCTATTTTGAGGTTGTCATTTGTTCAAGCCATTTAATTCAACCGGTGCTATATCTCTTAAGCAATCTTTTCCAACGGTGATTTCTTTAGTGGGCCCTAACCCACAGGTTTTTTCCCAGGATCTTACCTGACTCTTCTTTTCCGGAGAATTCTTTTCAAAGGTGACGTAAGAATGGATTCCATCAGTCACATGCCTTCTCCAAGATCGCTTTCAAATTCTTTTCTTCATTGGTTCAACCTTTTTAATTCTTCATCCGGAGTGCCTCAACAATTCTTATGGCTTTTTTCTCGTCTTCATTCTAAAAAATTTGAAGACCGGAGAAGTGTTTCTCTTAAATCTTGGCCCGTTCTCTTGATGAGTTGTGATTCTAGCTTCTTGCCATCCTCATAATTGTTTTCAATTGTGGGAATTGTTTTCATGCCCTTTCAGAGCAATTCTTGAGTTCTTCTCTTTGTGATCCTCCGAAGGCCATCATTTCAGAATATTTCTTCGTTCTCAGTTTTCAACTTCGTCCTTCAACTATTCTTCATTGATGTCTCTTCGTTCGTCTCCATATTTTTTTTACGGTGGTTCATTCAAGTTACTCTTCCGTTGTTATCATATCAATTCATTTGTTCTTTTCATAATCCTACCGGTGGTTCGTTGTATAATTATCCGAGCTTGTGCTAGATCTCTCTTTAATTCTTTGCAACGAGAATAAGTAGTATGCCAAATCCTTTGGTTGTCATCAATTTAAATTGGTGATGGAGATGCATAACATAATTCTTATTCTTATTCTTTCAAGGTCATTTAATCTCTTGTTCCGAAGCTTGTTCATCATACCATATCCTCGGTTCCAAGTTGTTCATCTTGTTTTCCGGAGCTTATTTCAATCATATCATTTCAAGCTCAATCTATTCATCGCAGTCCTTGATTCATATTCTTTTCATCTTTCACTTCTCATGCTTTCATTACCGGAGTTCTTCATGGTGGTTCATCATCATTTAATTCATCCTCGAAGTCTTCATCAAGATTCTTGTTGGAGCTTAAGCATTCTTCATCATGCTTTCCAATTGCAATTCTTGCTCCTTATCTTTTCAGATGGTGTTATGTTATTCTTGTCAATTCCTTCATGTTTTATGATTCACGAGTTATCAAGAATGAGATATTTAAAACCATCATTTTCCTTGTTCAGGAGATCTTTTCAAACCTTTAATTATTCGTTGGAGTTATTTTGGGTTATATTTCACCAAAAGCTTTCCCTAAGGATTGTTGCTATATTGGTGCTTATAAATGACCCAAGTTCTTCATTTTTTCATTCCGGTGAAATAAGTTTTTCATATCCTTGTTGATCTCAATCCAATCAATTGTTTTCCATTAGTGGCTGGTTGTCACCTCATAACTTTGAGATGTTTTCCATAAGCCCACATGAGCTTATTCTTTCGTTGTTGAATTTCCAACAACTCCGTTCAACCCTTCTCCGTAAGGAGGATTTTCTAATTCAATTGTGGGAGAAGTTGTCATTTTTTCTTCTCCATTCATTTCTTTCGTTGATTCATATGCTATTCTTTCATTCCGGAGGCATTCTGATGTTGCTCTCTCCAAACCATCATCTCGTTTTTATCGAGAATCATGTTCTTTTCCCTTGCTTATCTTTTAACCGGAGTGCTGTCTGAATCCTTCTTACCTCTTGTGCCATTCTTTTAATTGTTCCGGAAGCTATATGTTGTTGTTTTCATCAAGTATCACTCCATCTTCTCTAGTTCTTGTTAATTCCTTCCATTTTCAGACGGAGTGCTGTCCAAATTCTGTCATTCTTATTCCTTGGCCATACCATTGCAGTTTCATATTCTTTCCGTCCGTGAGCTCTTGTTTCATGTCTTTCAACCTTCAAGGTTCTCATAATGCTCCTTGTTCCTCTTTTCTAAAGGAGTGTTTTTCCTCTTCGTTATCTCCGTTGCTTTCTTCTTTCAACTTGTTCAACCTCTCAAGGTTCTTTGGTTTTCACTCGTTTGTCAAAGAAGCAACTTTGTTTTACCTCTTCCTCTTCCGTTTTTACCCGGTGATATCTCTAGGATCTCGGGTCGAGATCCTCTGTTAGTGTGGGAGAGTTGTGACGCCCGAGACCGACGTCCCAGAAGATTCCAGAAGATCCCAGAAGATTCCAGATGTTCCGGGTTGCCCGTGTGTCTCTTTTGGGGTTGTGTTATTTATTTTTGCATTGCATCATGTCATCATGCCATCATGTTTTTTTTTTATTTTTGCATCTCAACCTAAATAAATCGTGTGGACCTTCGGTCCATTTAAATCGAGGGAAGATGTCTTCTCTTTATAACATATAAAAGCCTCCTAAATATTAGGGAGCTATATTAAAATATTCCATGGCTTCGGAATCACCGTAACACACTTGCAATTTTTCCACATGCCTCTTTAATTCAAGTTTCACCTTCAAATCTTGCCAATAATTCTTTTCCGTTGTTTCGAGGTTCCTCCAAAAATTTGAACATTTTTGGACACTTCTATATTCAAGTCTTAGTTCAAACTATTTGAATTAAATTCAAATATGTTTGAATTATTTTCCGTCCTGGCCTTTTGTATTTTTCTCCCGTCGTGCTCATTTTTACGAGCCCGGGAAAAATATTCCCTTGTGCAATTCGGCTCCTAACCCCCTCTTCTTTCTTCTTCTCTCTATTGTTTTTCTGCTAAAAATCAAATAAAGAGAGAGAGGGTGAGCAGCCTCTAGGCCCAGCCGCACCTCCTCTCCTCCAGGCCCGTCTCCTCCTCCTCCCTCTTGGCCCAGCCCAGGCCGCCGGCCCATCTGGCCTCAGCCCAACTGCCTGGCTAACCCTAAGCCCGTTCCCTCTCTCCCCATCGCTCCCCCTGTGCGCCGCCACCCCGTAGCGACCGATCCCGCATCCCCCTTCCTCTCGACCGCGCCCCCTCTTTCTCTCGTCGCCCCGAACCTCTCGTTCCCTCGCTCCCTCAGCCCGATCTCTCCTCCCTCCGCCCTTCCTCCTCGCAGGCCGTCGCCTCCGCACGCCGCGGCCAGGCCCCAGCGCCGGCCTTCTTCCCTCCCAGCACCGCGACCGCGGCCTCCCCTCCAGCCGTTTCCTCCGTCGCGCAAGGCGCCCGCGCCAGGGGCCCTTCCGCCAGTCCTGCCGCCCCGCCGGCCAGGCCCTGGCCTCCCGCGCCCAGCGAGCCGACGGGCTGGTCAGAGGCCCTCCTCTGCGCCCCGCCGTCTTGTGCGCCCGATGCGCCCCTCCCTCCTCCAGCGACGCGGTACAGCGCCTCCCTCGCGCCCTGGCAGCCGCCCCAGGCCGCGGCCTCACCTCTGCGCCGTCCCAGGCCGCAGCGGCCCTGCCGCGTCGTCCTCTCCAGCAGCAAGGGCTGCCTCCTCCAGCGAAGAGCTCGCAGCGCCCGTCTTCTTCAGCGCCTTGCAGCAGCGCCGCAGGTCGCCGGCCTCGTCCTCCAGGAGTCCAGCAGCGCCCCTGCCTCGTCTCTTCAGCGCCGTGCCTCCGTGCCGCGTCCTCGCTTCGTCGAACTGCTGCCTTTGCTGCCGTTCTGTTTTTTTTTTTGTGTGTGTGTTGCCTTGTGCTTTGGGATGTCCAGGAACGTGCACGTTTACCTTCGGATGAACGACTACCCTCGCCGGAAGACCCGACAAGTACCACGACGTATGGGTAACGACTACCGGACGCGTCAAGTACCTCGACGAACTGAATATCTACGGAAAACGAGCTCTTGAACATCTACGGAACAAGTACCACTACATCCGTGTACGACTACGTGTACAAGTACCACGACGCGTCGAACGCCAAGTACCTCTACATGACCGACAAGTACCACGACGACCCGAACGACTACCGTCGCGTGTACCACTACCGTCGCCCGGAAACGAGGGATTCGCCAAGTACCACGACACGTTGACGTGAACCACTACTTCCTCTTCGGAAACGAGAACGACTACTTCCCTCTACGGAACGACTTCTTCCTCTTCGGAATCGTGAACGACTCCTTCCTCTACGTCTCGAACCGCCCCGAAACGCATGCTTCGAAGGTATAACCCCGAGACGTGACCCGTGTGATGCTTGTTTGTGTTGTATGAAATGCTTCTCGTGTGTGCTCCGTGTCCGTTGTGCCCTCTTTTGTCGTGTTCCTCGGTTGCCTCGTCACCGACTCGTGGGAACCCGGCAACGGGACCACCCCATCATCTTGTTCAACTCGTTCACTCCACCTTTTGTTTTGCACCGGTCCCTCACCGAGTTACCGGTATCGATATGTTGCCATGCTTCATTTTCGGATCGTTGCCGTGGCACCCTTTTCTTCCACCACGGTGACAAATACTTCATATCTTCTCTCTTGTCAACTTTTAATAAAACTTGCATAAACTTGATCATGTCATCCGCATCATGTTAACAACACTAAAATGTTTAATTGTTGTTTGCTTATAATTATTAAACCATGCTCATGGGGATTTTCCGGATATGTTGTTGTTATTTTTCCGGCCCCATTTAAAAATGCCTAAATAGTGTAGTTTTATTATGCTTCACCTCTTGCCATGTTAACAAACATTTAATCTTGTCTTGTAAATAACAAGAGTCAACTAAATAATTAATATGTGGTGTTTCGTCAATATGCAACTCGTTGCATATTGATCTCCACTTAACTTGTAGTATTTGTTTGTGCACTTTGCCATGTCATGTATTTAAACCGGACATGCATCATATTTGCTTGTGCATAGTATGCCATGTTAATGCTTGTGTGTTTACCGTGTTGTTTCTTTTCTTTCCGGTTGCTTCTCTTGTTAGCTTCGGTTTCGTTCCGGAGTTGTGAGGATCCGCTCGACTGTTGCTCCGTCTCCTTCTTGGAACCGTTCTTCTTCCTTGTGGAATTCCAGGCAAGATGACCGAACCCGGATACCATTACTATCTTTGCCTTTTGCTAGTAGTTCCGCTCTATAGTTTTGCCTCGATGCCCATGTTCTTCTTGTCAGCCTCCTACTTGTAACCAATTGCCATGTTTAACCACCCTACCTACGCAAACCGTTGCTTGGCTAAGTACGCTTCGCTCAGCCCTTCTCATAGCATTGTTAGTTGCAGGTGAAGATTGAAGATGCTTGCTTCATGATGAAGTTTGGTTGGGTTATATCACACTATATAAATGCTTAAAAATGAAATCATCTATATACTGGCAGGGTGGAAGGCTAAGCCTTTTGCTTGGTGATTTGTTCCACTCGTGCCGTTAGGATCCGTATAAGCCGGTATTATGTTCCTTGATTATGCGTTCCTAACACGGTTGGGGTGTATGGGACCCCCTTGATAAACCGCTAAGTGCTAAGTCTTTTCCAGCAAATCCCAACATTGGTACTATTTGCCTAATAACAAACTAATAAAAACTTGCATGTGGACTAGCTATCCCTTTTATTTAATTCAACAACCCCGGGCCAGTGCTCCACATGAGTGTTGGTCCGAAACGGGGGTTACGCGGGGCCACCTCGAGGAAACTCAAGGTTTGGTAAAAACCCGTGGGATCGCCCATCCGGTCGTGTCCTGAGACCTAGATACGCGCGGCTACTATCAGGGTGTCGACACGCCGGGAGGATTTGCTGGATTAGCCTTACCTTAGTTCGGTTTAACTTGAGCACGGGATTCCGAGAATACTCGGGTCTTCCCAACTATGGAGTTGCGACTCCGCGGATCGTGGGCTTGTAATGGGTCAAGTTGGAACACCCCTGCAGGGTTTGAACTTTCGAAAGCCGTGCCCGCGGTTATGTGGCAGATGGGAGCTTGTTAATTCCGGTTGTAGATAACTTGACACAATGATTCAATACACTACCAGCGTGTGTACCGTGACTGTCAATTTCCGAATAGGGATTCGGGAGTTGAACACGGTGGGGTTATGTTTGACCGGCTTTAGTTAGGATCACTTCGTGATCATCTTTCGACCGATGCTCTTCTCTTCTCGCTCTCTGTTACGTAAGTTAGTGCTAGTTGCTGCTGCAGACTCTTGTTTGTTCCTTCACCTCATATTTCTTTCTTCAGCCTTATCCTCACCCAAGGCTTAAATAGTCTTGTTACCCGGGAACGGGATTGCTGAGTCCTCTGTGGCTCACAGTTACTTCACCACACCAGATGCAGGTTCAGCCGAGTTTGATGCAGGAGCTGGTTCAGTGCTTCACCAGGAGCTTGTTGAAGAGTTTGACCGTTTGCTTGTGACGTTTCGATGTTCAGTAGTGGTTTCTACTAGGATTCGATCCTGACCTGTGGCTTTATGTTGTTTTGGTATCTTTCTTTTGGATCTTACCCGTAGTCGGGCTGTGATGTTCTGAATGATGATTGTTTTATGTAATGTATTGTGTGAAGTGGCGAGTGTAAGCCAACTATCTCCTTTTGCATTTTAATCCCTCTTTTACATGAGTCGTGCAAAGATACCAAACTTGAGATCATTCTAGGATGGATTTATGCCTTTAAGTCGTGCCTCGACACGTAGGAGGTATAACTCCATCCTGGGCATTACATCAGCCAGTCCCCTGGGTACACTTGGCATGTCGGATGGTTTCCATGCAAAGATGTCCCAGTTCTCATAGAGGAACTGGATGAGTGCTTTCCTATTTGTTGTCAAGCGTTGTCGAGATGTGAGTCGGAGCGGCATTGGGGTTAGTCGGATGAATGTGCACAGGCTTCGTTTCTCCAGCCGACTGAAATGCTGACTCGCAAGCAGGTTTCTTGGCTCGTAACAAATCACTCAGATCTGCGTTCTTCTGGTACTCTTCCTTCTCCACTGCCGCCATCTGCTCATCGGCAATTTTTGAGCCTTTCTGGAAGCACTCTTCTGCTTTCTGTCTATCCCCAGTGAATGTGAGCACGCCCTTGGGTCGTGGCATCTTGAGTTTGAGGTACACATAGCACGGTCAAGCCATGAAACAGGCATAGGCAGGCCTGCCCAGAATAGCATGGTAAGCACTATGGAAATCCACTACCTCGAACATCAACTTTTCATTGCGGTAATTGGTCGAATCACCGAAAACCACATCAAGAGTGATCTGGCCGAGTGAGTCGGCTTTCTTCCCAGGGATGACTCCGTGGAACCTCATGTTGCTCTCACTCAGCTTGGACATAGGTATGCCCATCCCACGGAGGGTTTCAGCATACAAGATATTCAGACCACTGCCGCCATCCATCAGAACCTTGGTCAAACGTGTGCCGTTAACAACTGGGTCGACCACCAACGCTTGCCGCCCGGGGGTAGCAATGTGCGCCAAATGGTCGGACTGGTCGAATGTAATGGGAGTCTTTGACCACTTTAAGTATGTCATCGTTGTCGGAGCAACCATGTTGACTTCCCTGTTGATAACCTTCAGTCGACTCTTGCTCTTGACGTCAGCAAAAATCATCAAGGTGGAGTTGATACGGGGGGTAACCTCCATCTTCTTCTTCCTTTTCCTCGTTCTCCTCAGATTCCTTCTCCTTCTCACTGGGTTGGTCCTTCTGGAAGTTCTGAATCAGGAGTCGACACTGTCGAGTGGTATGCTTGGGGTAAATGAAATTCCCCTCTTCATCCTTGTTGATGTGTATCGGACATGGAAAATCAAGCACGTCATTTCCTGCTTGATCCTTTACTTTCTTGGGGATCCAGGGGCCTTTAGGCTTCCCTTTGTTTTTTCCCTAGTTCACAACCGCAGCCTCTCTTGGAGCTGCGGGCTCTGCTTTGCGCTTCGGTTTTCGATTGGAATTTCCATCATCTTGGGCGATTGGTTTCTTGCCACTATGGAGTCGATCCGCCTCTTCTCCGTTAGCGTACCGACTGGCTATCTCCATCATCCGAGTCAGGGACATATCTCCTGTCCGACCAAATTTCGGGTTCAGCTCCCTGTATCGTACGTCCTCTTTAAAGGTGCGGACTGCCTGATGCTCTGACACATTCTCCACTGTGTGATGTAGAGTGGTCCACCTCTGGATGTAATCTCTCAAAGTTTCATTCAATTTCTGGACGCAATGTTGCAATTCCGCCAGCTCGGCAGGCCGTTTGCAGGTGCCCTCAAAGGTCCTGACAAACACTCGGGCCAACTCTTCCCAGTTGTATATGCTACCAGGGGCCAACTGATTCAGTCAAGCTCTAGCCGAGCCTCCCAACATCAGGGGGAGGTGCTTCATGGCCACATCATCGTTGCCGCCACCAATCTGCACGGCCACTCGGTAATCCTCCAGCCAAGTATGTGGCTTCGACTCACCAGTGAACTTGCTCACCCTCGCTGCTAACCTGAAGTTGGGGGAAATCTCCGCGGCTCTGATGGCGTTGCTAAAACACTCGGGCCTAGAGACGTACGCTCTGCTACCACTCGGACGTTCTCTGTCTTGCCCTTCTCTGTGCGCCCGGTTCCTGTCGACCAGACCTTGTACAAGAATCAATCTCGCATCAAAGCCAGGTCTTCGGGGATCCACCGGGATCCTTCGCTCGTCACCATGCGAGCGCCTGCCATCATACCGCCAGGGCGAGTACGATCCGCTCCCCGGAGGGGGCGTAGGCACTCGACGGCAGTCATTGTGACCGAGTCGACGGTCATACTGATCATAATTCCGACCCAGATGCTGCTCTTGGCGGGGACCACAACCCTCACGCCGCGGGGGTGATCTTGGGCTGTGGGCCGACCAGAGTGTGTCCGCTGCCACGGACTTGCTGTGAATTCTATTGCGCGACTGGGAAACGGCTGCATTTTGCTCATCAGCTGTTCGGAGCAGCGCCCGAATCTGCTGGAGACCTCTTCCAGCTTCCGATTGGGACGGCTAGATCGACTCTGCAATACGGGCCGCAACTGCGAGGTTCTGAACTGGAGTGCGGAACACCTGTGGCTCGGGAGGAAACAACTGCCGCGACCGTCGAATGGATTCGGGAATCAGTCGGCGGGCTCGATCGTCGAGTGAACGTTGAAGGCTCTCCATACGCGCGCGCTCGACCACGGTGGCCAGGCGCGTGGCTTCCAGGGCCCGAGCCTCAGGAGTTTCTCCCAAGATAGGGGTATACAGTGCTTCTTTGTTACGGCGACACAACTCCTCTCTTTGCTCTGCAGTGAGGGGTTCAGGTACGTACCCATCGTGATCGTACGATAGACCATCGTCGCTGCCGCTGCCATCACCACAAGGGTACACATGCGGACTGCGCAGAGAGCAGACTATGAGGACCTCCACCGCGGGGGTCGCTGCTCCTGCACTCGGAAAGCATATCTACAGATGACCGGCCCGTAGAGGTACTCATCGGGCTCGATGGCCGCGACTTGGGGGTGGCCGACTAGCGAGCCACCACGTGCTTCACCCACCACCGGAGCCGTGACCGACCGGATCGCTTGCGACGGTGTGCGGCAGGGAAAGCAGACGACGAGGGAGCCGACCAATACTGGGTCGACGGCTGCCGGAGAAGGACGCCACAAGCACTCGCACGGAAGAGCGCTGCCCCGCGGACAGGAAGTGCCTCGACGTTGAGGGGGGCCTCTTGGAGCCAGGCGGAGTCATCGGCGATGAAAATGAGCGCGCCGAGTCGGATCTCGCGTCCCAACGCCAGACCACCGCCAGAAACCATGCTGATGAAGATCGGAGAAAAACTTGCAACCTCACCGGAAGTCGCTAAGACACCTGCCCCACGGTGGACGCCATCTGTCGTGGTACTAGGCCTGACAGTGAGAGTAGGGGGTACATAGGAGGAGGCAAGATCCTAGCTACGGTAGGGTTGTACGCACGCGTTTTACGAGTTTAGGCCCCTCTCAGAGGAGGTAAAAGCCCTACGTCTCGGTGCCCGGAGGCTGTCGACTGGAATATAGGTGCATGTGTGTTACAGGGGGTGCGAACCCTTGTACCGAAGGGGTGGCTTATATAGAGTGCTCCAGGACCCCAACTGCCCCGCGTTACAGAGGGTTCAATGTACATAAAGGCAGGACGTTACTGATAACACATGTAATAAAGAGCAGTAAAGGCCATTAAGATTGCGGAGTGAATGCCTGACCGTTGCCAGCCTTGTGTGACCTTAGACCTTCTGTGTGTCGAGTGATTTCTTGTACAGTCGAGTGACTTCATTCTGTCGAATGGAATTGGGATATCCGAGTGAGGTATATGGTCGAGTGGATTGCTCCCCTTGGTCATTTCAGTCGGTATCTTTTATTATCCTTGGAACGTCTTTGATCCCAGGGCAGTGACCTTAGGTAGGGTACCTAGGTCAGGCCTGTGACCCTACCCTAGGTCCATAGTATCATCACATAACCATAGACATGAGTGGTCATTTGATAACAGAGTCACATCACTAGGATAATGATGTGATGGTAAAGACCCAACCGTTAGCATAACATATGATCGTTTAGTTTATTTCTACTGCTTTCTTAATGTCAAATACATGTTTCTTGGACCATGAGATCATGCAACTCCCGGACTTCGGAGGAATACCTTGTGGGCTATCAAACATCATAATGTAACTGGGTGATCATAAATATGCTCTACGGGTATCTCCGAAGGTGTCTGTGGGGTTGGCATGGATCGAGATTGGGATTTTTCACTCCGTGTGATGGAGAGGTATCTCCGGACCCTCTCGGTATTACAACATCACAAGAAGCTTGCAAGTAAAGTGACTAAGGAGTTAGTTGCAATATGATGTATTACGGAACGAGTAAAGAGACTTGCCGGTGAGGAGATTGAACTAGGTATGGAGATACCGACGATAGAACCTCGGGCAAGTAACATACCGACAGACAAAGGGAACTACGTATGTTATCATAGAGGTTCGACCGGTAAAGATCTTCATAGAGTATGTAGGAACCAATATGGGCATCCAGGTCCCGCTATTGGTTATTGACCGGAGAGTCGTCTCGGTCATGTCTACATCATTCTCGAACCCATAGGGTCCGCATGCTTAACGTTCGTTGACAATATAGTACTATAAAAGTTATGTGAATTGGTGCCCGAATGTTGTTCGGAGTCCCAGATGAGATCATGGATATGAAGAGGAGCTCCGGAATGGTCCGGATGTAAAGATTGATATATAGGATGATACTATTTGGTCACCTGAAAGGTTTCAGAATGCACCGTGTATTTATCGGATCACCGGAAGGGGTTCCGGAAGGCCACGGGAAGTTACTGGGCCTAACGGGCCAAGGGGAGGGGAGCACACCAGCCCCCAACCTAGCCGCCGGCCTTGTAAAGGAAAGGGAGGGGCTTGCCCCCTCCTGCCTTTCTCCGCGAAAGAGAAAGGGAAAGGGGGGTGCCCTAAGGCAGCCAACCCCCTTTCCTTTCCCCCATGCGCTAGAGAAGGAAAGAGGGGGGGCAGGGCAGGCCCTAGGGTTGGCCGCTGGACCCCTTGGGGGCGCCCTAGGTTGCGTCCCCTCCTTCCCTCCACCTATATATATGAGAGGAGGGAGATGGGCAACAGACACCACGACCCCCAAGCCGTGTGCCGGTGCCCCCTCTCCCTCTAGTTCTAATCCCTCCCCCGTCCATGTTCGTTGTGCTTGGTGAAGCCCTGCAAATAGATTCACCACCATCGTCACCACGTCGTCGTGCTGTCGAAACTCATCTACTACTTCGCCTCTCTTGCTGGATCGAGAAGGCGAGGACGTCATCGAGATGAACGTGTGCTGAATGCGGAGGTGTCGTACGTTCGGTACTTGATCGGGACAGACCGTGAAGGTGTACGACTACATCAACCGCGTTGATAAATGCTTCCGCTTAGCGATCTTCAAGGGTATGAAGATGTTGTCCCTCTCTCGTAGCTATGCATCCCCATGGATAGATCTTGCGTGTGCGTAGATTTTTTTATTGTTTTCCATGCAACGTTCCCCAACAAAGGCACCATCGTCGTTCGTATTGGGTAGTACAAATCACCATCATCATCCGAATCAAGGAATACTTGAATCTAGGTTTTCCCTCCCTTTTGTGTAACTTCTAATTTGAATCCCAAGATACTTTTTCAATGCATGTTTTGTGCTTGTGTGATGTAGCATGTTGGAGGCACGCGCTAACCCATGAAGATCATGTTAGAAATATGCATAGAGGCAATCATAATGATGATTATATTTTGTTGTATCCAAGAATTATTTAGTGTTTGTTGAATACTAATGTTTATATTGATTAGCAAGTATGTGACTTGTTTGCGAAATTTTATACTTGAATGATTATTCTAAACTAGTATGGGTATTAAACTAACACATATATTGGTTGATTATGGGTATTAAACATAGAAAAACACAGCTAAGCTCGCCGACTAGAGAAACAGTCCAGCCAACAACTAGAAGACCAACATCTTTAAAAACATCATCAAGGAGGCCGCTAGCAAACAAGACAACACCTTCGGAAAGAGAACGACACCGTAGCGTCGTCGTTGTCTGATCCAGAAAATCGGACCTACGGTTTCCCCGGTGCTCAAAGAGGGACAGAGGGACGCCGTCGTCACCGCTAGAATTTTCAGCTTTAACTTGTTCTTGCGTCTGTTCCAGCGGTATCTCAGCTATTGCATTCCGCTAGCTCGTATACAAGTTACAGTTCCAAAACCTGATCAGCTGTCGAATCAACAAGGTTGATCCGGGCATACGACCCATGGAATGAACCCCTACTTCACCGCCTACAAATCTAACAACATAGGATCAGCCTATACATTGCTACTACATCACTATCCGGTGATCCAATCTATACTGACGAATATATACACTACAAGGCAGGATACAACAGTGTACGTGTAGCCAACGTATGATGGCTCAGTTCTGGCTATCAGTATGAAACCATCTACGAAGCGGACCCCTTCGATTGCTGAATTTCCAACGCTTGCTCTGCCACCATAATGCACGAGTCCATCTCCAGACTCGTGGCCTCATTGTTCCCGGTGAGCGAAGGCGCTCTCGGTAAGGATAGCGCGTCAGCGGTGCATTGTATGTCAGGTTGGATCCCAACATGGTCGATTTCGTGTAGTGCCGGAGAGAGATATTTTGCAACCGTGATGAATAGAGCAGAGCCATCATCCAGCTCTGTCACACTCTGCACCAAGGCAAGATTTGGTTAGGTATACATGTTTCTGAACTGAAGCATAGCAAAATCACATGAAGTGTCTAGAGAAATCAGCCTTGCCTGTATTCTTCCTTTACCGAAGGTTTTGTGGCCTACCAGAATGGCACGGCCATTGTCATGCAATGCCCCAGCCAAAATTTCGCTTGCACTGGCACTTTCTTCATTGACCTACATGTTGGCACACATGAACATAAGCGAGAGGCCTCACATAAAAAAAGTTCCCCTTATTTTATAAATGAACGTTAGCGAAGAAACATTCGTGCGATGCTGGTATTTGGGAAAAAAATATTGCAGTATTAAAACAAAAATCATATATTCATATGTAGATGTGCTCATTTGCAAATGAGAAAAACCATATTTAAACAAAAAGCATATGTAACTGTGCTCATTTGCAAATGAGAAAAAACAAACATATAAATTTTGGAGATTCATCCTATGTTGACTACTTGACTTGAACTAAAGGTTAGGTCTATATTTGTGCTTCTAAAAGTAGTCTCAGTAAGTGAGAAATAAGTACTCCCTCCGTCCAAATATATACGGCCTCCTAGAATTTTGAGCCTAACTTTGACTAACAAAATATGATTTATATTATATCCCATAAAAAGTACTACTATTGGATTCTTATTCAAAAGAGGTTTCCAAAGGTATAGATTCTGTAACAAACAACTCATATTTTATTAGTTAAATTTATATCAAAATTAGCTCAAAATTTGAGGGCGCTCTCTATATTTGGATAGAGGGAGTAGCCTCTTGTGAGGTATTGTAACTTTGTGGTTTTACTGTTTTCTCTTAGGAAAACTAAAACATCATGATCAAAAACTGAACTAGCAGTGAAGCAGGACCTCTATTCTGCTTGGCCTTTCTGAAACATGATGGAAGAATGTGAATCTTATGGATAGTAAATTGTATGAATTTTCTACTCATGTGGATTAAAAAAGCAACAAAGACCAAATAGTCAAATGTAAAAAAGAGTGGGTACTCACAAGCACTACAAGAGGATCATGTGTTAAAGATTGGCCTTGGACCATATTTATTGCTTGCACATTGCCCTCACGGTCAACGGTGTTCACTAGAGTTTCATCTCCATCTAACCAAATTTGAGCCACATCAAGACCAGCTGTTACCAAACCACCCTGTTATAGGCAGTAACATTAATACATGATTTTTGCATCAAAATTATAATTTATAAAGACAGACTGTGATGAGAAGAGACTGACTGGATTATTCCGCAGATCTAAAATATATGACTGGACACCTTGATCCTCCATCTTTTTAATGGCACTTTCCATTTCAGCAGCAGCAGTCTGGGTTGAAAATTAAATAAAACATGAGTGAAGGGGCTCAAATATCAGTAATAATATTTGCAACTTTGGCAAATTCATTTGTATAAAACAATCAAATCTATATTAGATTGACAATAAAAATAGTTGAGGTTTTACAATATTATTCCCTCTGTTTTTTTACTCTGCATATAAGATCTGTTTGAAGTCAACCTTCGTAAAGTTTGGCCAATTTTATAGGAAAAAATATCAACATTCACAATACAAAATCAATATCATTAGATGCATCATGAAATTGATTTTCATACTGTAGAACTTTATTATTGCTGATGTTGATATTTTTCAATATAAATTTGGAGTCAATGTTCAAGAAATCGTTAACTGGTAGCTGCTCAGTTGGTTTAGGAGTAGAGATTAATCGGTGAATCGGCCTATTAACTGGATTATTCGGTCGACCATTAATTGGTAGATTGAATTGGAACTTGCCAACATATATCCATATTTTTTATGTATTATACCATACTCTCATACTCCCAGCTATGTAGTATACCAAAACATGCTGCCGTACACATATGAAAAGCATAGAGAGGGGTAACATTATTGATACTAGCTATTAAGGAGCGGGATGGGGCTGGAAGGTGTTACGGGTCAAAATTTTGGGATTTCTTTGCCCACTCGTTAATGGGCCAACAAGGAATAATCGGCCTGATAACTGATTAATCGGTCTACCTGGCCAATTAATAGATTTCTCAAAAAAAAAAACTGGCCAATTAATAGGTCTGACAAGTTAACGCAATGAATAGGTGCTATTCGATTCGGCCATGCTATGAGAAGCGCTTAACTGGCCCGTTAACTGATTAATCGGGTGAATTCTTGAACACTTGTCAAACTTTACTAAGTTTTGACTTCAGAGAAAATTTATATGCAGAGTAAAAAGAAACGGAGAGGGTATTTTGAAGATAGGCAAAAAAAAATCTGAAGTTGGAGAAGATATTGGTGCTGAATTAGTTTAGTGAGTTTGGGTGTGTATCGATGATAGAAGAATAAAACATAACATGTGCATGCACATTGGCATGGAACAACCTATCACTTGAATCCAATTTTTAGTATGGCTGGCAGCTGGAATACTCAAAACAGCAGGAATGTCTTTGGTATGATAAAGTTGCATAGAAAGCAATGAAAGAGCGATGTAGCTTGGTACTAAGAACAAGTATCAAATTACAACTTTGCTTATCTATAAAAAACTGCAAGTGCAAAAATATTTCTAAGATTGGTACTTACCTGAGAAAATGCAGCTAGCCTAACATACCCAGTCTTGCCCTCTTGCCCATCACCCGATCTATGGGAGATAATTGCCGTTGATAGAGGTGAAAGATTGATAACCTCACGAGATAGCTGGACCTTTCGGAAATAAAATGTGCAGTTGTAATTAGGAAAGTACAATATCATATGCTTAATGAGGGGTACTGAACAATCTTGGATTAAATTGAACAATGCAACACTTATAAATCCCATAAATGAAAAATGTTAGCAATGAATGTTAAAAGAGAAAGTCCAGATATATGTTTTCCTTTAAGGAGGATAAGAGAATTTAAATACATTGTGTTTGTTATTATGTGTTATTTACTGCCTCCGTCTTCAGGAAAGTTTTTATTACATAATGAAAAGAAGTTAGGCACATACCTCTTTTGGCTTTATCCTACCACTCCTTTCATTTCCAGTACCCTGTGTATCAGTTAGAAAATACAGGAAGAAGAGGAAAGTTAGGATAGAAGATGACAAAGGTATGTAACTGAGAGTCTGGGATGTGATCATTACGTAACTAAGAGTTAGGATTGAGAAATGCTGCTTTCGAAATACAGATAGAAAAACGTAACAAGTACTTCTCAAGTTGAAGCTAAGGATAAGGAAGGGCATACATCCAATAGTTTCACTTCCACAGTCGTTCCAGCACGACCTCTAAGTCTCTGAGCCACAGCTTCTACGTCCAACCCCGAAACACTATTCCCTGCAAAACCAGTCGAGATTAAGGGCATATCGTATTATGAAAAGAAGGCGAGCTCGTGAACTCAATAATAACAAGACTGCACCATCCACCTGACTAGTTAAAAATAGAAGGCTCCACCCTTTTAGTTAGAAAACCACAATCAGTCAGGAGGTACCGCACATCTGCGACATCAGCAGATAAGCATAGTATGTGAACCTGTGTTCTTAATCTCTTCACTGATATGCTACTTCCATGGGGGAGAAAACACTAGTTCTTGAATCTAGAACAACTTGGTTTTCCAATGATGGAAAAGGAACTCAAGAAGATTAGATTGACTAAGTTATTGCAAAGGTTAAATTGCACAAGATAGAATATTTTTGCAAAGACACCATTCCCCCTTAAATGTTCAGAGACATGTGTGGATCATATTATTTATCCACACCATATAATTCAAACTTCTGCCAAATTTTCTTTAGTTTCGGTCATTGTTAATAGATAGAAAGGGTGACGAAAAAATCTAATAGTTGGGATAATTGACTAGCCCCTGTCATCTTTAAATATTATCAGTTGTAATCATTGTTTTTATAGCCTTCTTACCAGTCAATATCAGCTGGAAGCTTCAGTATCTGTTATTTAAACACATAGGTCATCGGTGTGTGACTCAGATCGATATGAATTTGCAAGGAAAGCTTTTCAAAAGTACATAAGCATCGCCTTTTAGTAACAGAAAGTTTTAGTACAGAAAGTAAAATACCATTGATCTCAACTAGCTCATCGCCTTCACGTATGCCTGCTCGGTCGGCTGGGCCTCCCTCAATGCAGTTCATAACAAGCTGCAGCAAGTTTCCAAGTTATAAATTGTAACACTCTTATGTTGTCTTCTTACAGAAAAAAAAAATGCGACGTTACCAAGCGTCCGGAGGCAGGGTCCTTGTTTATGAATATGCCAACCCCCTGCAAATTCCCATCGCTTCCGATCCTGAAACTCTGATATTCCTGCATCTCACCAAACATACATTAGCCATGTGACAGTTCATCATGTGTGAGAACAAGCCTGAAGCCTGACATCCATACCTTGGGGGTGATGATCTTTGTGAATGGGTCGCCTAGCGTGGACACCATCCCGCTGATCTTGCCGTAGGCGGCGTCTGCCGATTTCAGCGGGAACATCTCCACCATCGTCTGCTGAAGTTTCTGGTCCCAGTCTGCATACCAAGCAAAACCACACACTGGTGAGTAGTGACTTCAGTAGTTCACTATAAACAGCATCAAACACTACCAAATTTACACCATTTCTCAAGTGTATGCAACCCGGTATACCTTGGTGGTTGAAGGTGGGATCGACGAAGGTCTCGCGGATCAAACCCCATGCCTCCACCAGCGTCCTCTGCACCCGGTTCACCTGCCAAGAACCCAAAACCTGAGATTCACCCCCAAAATCCCCCTTTCATTGAAGATTGTCTACGGTAGGACCACGGACACCCACCTCTCGGGCCTTGGAGACGGGGAAGGCGACCGTGAGCGACTCGGCCAACGCCGGCGGCGGGGCGAAGTCCCCGGCGAAGCCGGTGAGCGACACCACGGCAGCGGCGGCGAGCCCCGCGGCCGCCTTCCCCAGCGCCCCGCCGTCGCGCTCCGGCGGCGCGGAGGCCCTGATGACCGGCGGAGGCTGCTCCCGCCTCTCGGACCGCACCCGAAGCCTGGCTCTCCCGGCACCAGCACCAACAACCGGCGCCGGGGACCTCGGGACCCGGCTGAGCACGGGCCTCGCGGCGCGGGAGGCGGCCAGGGAGCACTCAACCATTTCCATGGACGCGGGCAATCACGCAATGTGGCAACGGGGACGGGCGCGGGTGGGCTCGGGGGTTCCTGCGAGCGCGCGAGATATACGGAGTCCACGAGAGGAGCGAGGAAGCGGGAGGAATCTTTTTGGCTGTTACCGCTGGGTTTTGGTGGACAGGAGGAGATCCGTGCCGGGGATCTCTGCGTGGCCTATTCAGGCCTGGACACGTCTCTCGGTCCAGCATTTGGGTGGTGGTGGGCGCAACAAATATGCAGGCGCGCCCTGTGAATTTGTGATGTACGAAACCGGAAAGGGAATTCTCAAAAAAGAAAAAACAGCGAGGGAAAATGCTGCAAAGTGCACATTACAAAACAGTATAACGCAGCGAGCTACGAGGCTCCACAGCACTCTGCCGTCGCTGGCCGTCGCATACATCCATCTTACGTCCCCTGTGCATCTTCGTTTTTCAGTTGGGCCGCTGCTCCGCAGAACTGTTCAGACCTGTTGCGGTTGATCGGGCCTGGGTGGGTGCACTAGCCCGAGTGGCCCATTACGTGATTCACTTCACCCTCTGGCCGCGTCGTCTCCCCTCCCTCTCCTCTCTGCTTGTCCTCCGCCACCGCCGCCGCCAGCGCCACCACCATTCTCCTATCCTTCGCCAACCCGAGATGAAGAAAAAGACACGAAATAAAATTCCACCACGACGTCTTCTCTACCATACCCGTGACCGGCGGGTAGCAAAGATGGAGAAAGACAATGAGAGATAGATCCACCGGGGCGAGGAGGTGTGGCTGACCTTCAGGCCACGCCACTGACCTCTCCATGACCATTGATTTGGAGGACGACACTGTACTTTGTTCTGGCTGGGCGCCCCGTGGACCAAATCTGATGCAAGAAGCCGTAGCCAGTGCGGGTGGTAGTGACAATAGCATTGGTGCGACGGGGCGGAGATAGTGTGGACCGGGTTCTCGCCGACTACAAATGGTGCTTTGCATAGATGGAGTTATGCCGAGCCCGCATGGATCTGCCGCGTCCGGAGCTCTTCCCACCAACTTCCGCCTCATCATTCTCATCTCAGGAGGACGTTGCGCTCGTGACTATTAGAAGGATGGTCTCTCTAAGTCACATGCCGAATCTGTTGGTGAGCTCATTTTTGTTGGTTTATCTGAACTTGGTTTAGGAATTTAATTCAGAATTTCCGCTCCCGCTGATGAACAACCACACGAAAGATCAGTTGGCAAGTGGCGGCGGAGTAAGGGAATGGTATGGGGAACCTGAGCAGCCAACACTCGGATTAAATTATGTAGTTTTAAGTTATATGATCTCACTGTTCAAGCAAATTCATATGAACACAATGATCCAAGTTGGGGTGTTGTTATTGCACAATCAGGTGTGTTCGCTTAGGCGATTGAGGGTTGAAATCTTGCCATGTGCACTTTCTTCCAAGACCCTGTAACTGAAGTGAGGATTTATTTTTGCGCTGAATGCAAACCCAAAGGACCAATTACTTCCAATGTTGAGCAAGCAGCTAGAAACGATGACACTACAATATTTGTTCTCTTTCGGTGGCATGTGATACTGGTTGTGGAACTGGCAGAAACTCACTCTTCTAGAAAGCTCAGGATAAAACAAGCAATTATTTTTATCATTTCCTCTTAGGAGTACTCCATTAACTATTGTTCTGTAGGTATATTGAGAAAACAATTATTTTGACAAAGCTGTAGACACAAATTCGTGTTAGAAAAAGGACCTTTGGTTAGTAGACTCACTGCAGTAGTTCCCCAAGGATCTAGACCACGAGAATGGACACTTGAGCGACGCATATGACAGAGCCTTATGCTTTACTAAGAATTTGATAGGATGATCGATCACGAGAGGTATGAAATACGCTTTGATGTTGTGCTATTAGCATTCAGTTTCTCATAGTATTTAATATTAGTACTTTCTGCTTATGACTTTCAGATTTGCACCTTAAATCACTAGGAATTAGTGTCAGTTTTTTCAGATGATTCTGGTTGATTCAAATTACCAGCTATGGCTTATGGCAGTCAGAAGAGAGCAATTCACAAAAGTTTAGTGCATCCTTGGATGTACCACAACATGTTTTAAATTGGTACGTACGTAGTACCTTACACGACTAGAGAGCAGCGGCAGAGCAGCCTTTCCAGATTCTTTTTTGGGAGCTATGGTTTGTTACAGTCAGACGAGAGCCATTTACACAGGTTTTGGGTTGCAATGCAGAGCGGCAGAGCAACCTTTCCAGATTTTTTTTGGGAGCTATGGCTTGTTACAGTCAGAAGAGAGCCATTTACACAAGTTTTGGGTTGCAATGCAGAGCATGTTCTAATCCGCCCTGTTAATCATGGAAAAGTACGATGTTTTGATAAATTCCTAGCATGGATTTGTGCTAGCATAGCTGGCTATCTGGCCCATAAATGTTGGATGGATCGATGCTATTGCTAGGGATAGCATGCTACTGAATGGACATCAAAGAAATATAATACAATCTGATCGGCATTGTTGCAAAATCATGATTCAAAACTCATGCTTGCATATGGAATTAGTTACCATATGCTTTCTTTGCTGTCTTTTTACATGTTTTTGTATTCATCTCAGTTTCAGTTCAAACTAGACATGGTTTGATACCAGCGTCATGTTGGCTCCCTGAAAGTTGATGATGTGTTGCCTGGCTTGATTTTGGCAAACATTGGACATTTTCTACTACCTTTCTTAACTATTTCTTCATCATACATACTCCCTCCGTCCCAAAATTCTTGTCTTACATTTGTCCAAATACGGATGTATCTAATTACACTTTAGTGTTAGATACATCCGTATCTAGAAAAATTTAAGACAAGAATTTTGAGACGGAGGGAGTACATCGCAAAAAAAAAAAAAATCTTCATCATGTACCCTGGGTTGGCATACTTTGGTAATTAATCAGTACTTTAGTGATGTGAGAACATATTCGGTGCACCAGATATTGGTTTATATATATACTTAGAAACTTTTAAAAAACTAAAAATAGAGTGTACAGAAACAACTTGTATATCTGCAAAAGTCCAACATAAACTAAACTCGTAGAAATAAAAATAAAAATAGTTTTGGTGGAGCTAATGACAAATTCATAGCCCGTATATGATTAACTACTATTCATCAAGAGGTTTATTTATGTTTTTAGATGTATTTCAAATTTTATTTTGAAAATTTGCGGCATGGTAGACAGACGGTTTGTCACATGCTAATTGTTTTTTAGATTCTTTCAAATTTTAAATATGTAAACTGGGACCAGGTGCATCAGGTGCACGGTAAGCTCCGGTGCTTAGGATAACTTCCCTATAACCATGTGTCTATTTATTTGGGTGGTTATAGTCTTCACGTTCAATTGAAACTTCGGCAGTTGCCACAACTTAGCCGTCTACTTATTGGTTATCAGTTGTTCTACATTCTCCGCCTTTCTTTCTCAATTGAACTTCATTTTCAGTTGCTTTTTTTCGAAGATGGACGGGCGCGACAACGCGCACCTTCATGTTCTAGTATATTAGAGCAACGAGGCGATCTAGGGAGGCGACGAGGGTTCCCTTGCGCGCCGCCGGTTCCCTCTCTCTCCGTCGGCCGCTCCGGCGGCGGGAGGGAGGGGGAACCTCAGGTTTGTTTGCTAGGTGGGTGTGTGGTAGGGTTAGGGTTGAGGGAGACGTTGTCGAGGCCGTTGCGGTGGTGTCGCGTCGGAATAAGGTTCTTCGGGCTCCGTTCACGGTCAGGCGAGGCTTTTGCCTTCGTCTAGGAGCCAGCGGGGTGGGGGATCCCCGGATCTCGTCGAGGTCGCGGGCTATGGTGGCTGGAGGTCCATCGACACTGGCCGTTTGAGTCCTCAGATGGGCGAGGATGCAGGGAGACGAAGACACTTCTTCTTCCTTGTCGGTATGATTTGTTGTTGTTGTTCTTCTTCTTCCTCTGCGTTGATGCTGGTGGGAGTTCCTGCTTTGTCCGGACGGATGGCCCGGCCACGGTGCTGGACCGGTCGGATGACTCGAGTTCTCTTCCTTCCGGAAGGGACACTTTTTGCGGTACTCAAAGCCAAAGATGGCGACGACTGTTGCAGGTGTGTTGGATTAATGTCCATGCCCTCTCAGCGCTGGTGTTAAGAAAGGAGGAAGCAGTGTGGCGGCAATTGTACCGTGGGCGAAGATGATGACCTGCTTGCGCCTTGTTGCAGATCCTTCTACTGCAGGGGTCTTCTCTTAAGATTCGGGGATGATGACACTAGGCTCCGAAGATCTTCTTGTGTTATGGTTGTCTTAGGGTACTCTAGGTGTTCATGGTCCTTTTTGTTTGTGTTTCAGTGGGCTTGTAAGGGTCAACCACTTTGTACTGTTTCGTGAGTTGAATGAAAAAATTCTAAAAAAAAAGAGCAAATCCAACGTGTCGACGCGGATGAAATAGGTCGGCGCGGACAGAAAAGTCGGTCCAACGCGCCGACCCAAACGGACGCGCGTCCTCTTTTCGTACGCCCGTGCCCCAAATTTGGGCCTCATTTGCGTCGGGGCGGACATAAAATGGACACGCGGCTCGCGCGCCTACTCCTCCCCCTGACCCGCCAGTCGGCGACACAATCGGTCATTTTTTATCATCCTCCCCCGCACGCCCTTTGCCCGCGTACAAACCCTACCCCCGACCGCCGCCCATCTTCCCCGTCCACCTTGCTCGCCAGCCCCTCCCCTCCTCCACCTCCCGTGCATCCACCGGCTTTGTGCCTCCCTACATCGGTGCGGGGTGCGCGAAGCGGTAGATCTACGACGACGAGATTTGGCACATCCTACCGATCGGATTTGCCGATCCCGGCCGCCGGCGAGTGCGCCTTGCCATGAATTGGCCGGGTACTGGACCACACAACCTCAGAAGTGCCTCCGCGCCGCATGCAGGTGTTGAGGCCTCCTTTAGCCGCTCAGATCTGCCCCGTCCGCGGTTCATCGGCAAAGCAACGGCCGACCATCGCCCTAGCTCGGTGCTAGCCCAGAGGCTTGCCAGTTCACCATTGCCGCTCATAAAGTGCGATGACTGCCCGTGGAACGTCGTACGACGAGTCTCTTCGACGTCGGAACATCCCCAATGGGTGTTCATCAAATGCAAAAATGATGGGGTATGTGCTTATGTTGGTTCAGTTATGTTTTCGGCTTCGGCCCAATTTCGGTTGCTTTATACTTGCTTAAATTTGTGTGTAGGAGAAATGCAAGTTTTGGTTTTACGAAGAAGAGTACATCGATCTTTTGATCGAAAGGAATTTGCTATATGTCCATGAACTTGTAGCTAGAATTGAAGCTAGAGATGACACTAAAGAACAAACCAAAGGCGAAGCAACGTCTACTTCTTCACAATCGAAGAAGAAAGAAGTTGTAAAGCTCAAGAAGCCGCAGATCAACAACGAAGACATAGAGAAGATATTAGTCCAATTACTGGGAGCAGTTATGAAAGTTGGACATCTTCTAAAAATGTCTAATTGTGGTTTTTGTTTTCTTTGATCTTGCTCTCATAGCAAAGAATTGGTGAATGCATGTATCAAAAATGAGTTTCATGAAATAAAAAAAATGTTCAATGGTAATCAAAAATACGTGTTGGATGCAAAATGCAGACGCTGAGGACGAAAAATGGGTCGACGCATTGGGTGCACCGCCAACCCAAACGCAAAAGGGGCGGACATGCCGACCCAAACGAATAAAAAGCGGACAAAATCACCGTCCGTTCGGTCGGTTGGTTGGAGTTGCTCTTACTCCCTCTGTAAACAAACATGAGACATTTTTTAAAGTACGCTTGCATTCAAATCACGAATAATACAAAGTTCTTAACCTTTTCCTGTACAAGCACATCCTAATACATGCACGGAGAACCCAAAAAACAGAGAGCACCCTAAAAAACAGTAAAACATGAAGATCACCAAGCTCTGTGTCATCATTTCCGAACCTTACGAGAAGACCCCTGCAACACAAGAATCTGCAACCAGACCCAAACAGGTCATCATCTTCAACCACGGTATAATCGCCGCCGCGTTGTTCCCTTTTTCTTCGCATTGACACCAAAAAGACAAGGACACACATGTGCATCAAACACGCCTGCACCAGTGTTCGCCATATGTGGCTTTGAGTACCGCCATATGTGTTGAGTGGCTCTCTTTTGCATTATCGCTTACCTAACAAAGAGCTCAAATTGCCTTGTCTTCTCCTTTATGAATAAAATCTTTGCAGATTCCATCTTAGTCCATGGCATTCTTGCACTATTATTATTTTCATATCATTCGGTCGTGCAAGTGAAAGGCAATGATGACGATATTTGGTAAACTGGCAGTGGCAGAGAGAACCGGGTATGAACTCAACTTGTTTTTGTTTTTGTAAATATGTTTAATCTAGTATCCATGATTCAGCCTATTATGATCAAACATGTTTGCAATGACAATTAGAGATTATAGTTTCTCATGCCATGTTGAAATATCTAGGAGTGGATAATGATTTATCTTGGAGGTTAACATTGCTTCAAAATGATTGTGATGTAGTATGATGATATGGTATCCTCCTCCGAATGTTTCAAGTGGCTTCACTTGACGCATGTTCATGCATGTAGTTGAATAAAAACCAACATAACCTCTATGATATTTATGTTCATGGTGTCCATATCCTACTCATGTTGATATCCAATGTCTATTATGCATAATGTATGTTCATGACCATTGTTGCTCTCTAACTAGCCGCTTTCCAACCTACTTGCTAGCTTTCGCCTGTACTAAGCGGAAATACTGCTTGTGCATCAAATTCCAAAACCAAAGTTATTTCAGATGAGTCCACCATACCTAAATATATGCGGTATTACCCCTCTGTCCTAAGTAAATTTGCATGTGCCACCTCTAAAACTTCAAATAAACATCTTTTTTTGTGCCTGGATTGTTCATAGAGTTACAGGAGGTAGTCGGTATCTTCCATACTAAGCGGGTTATTCTCATGACGAGTGTTTATTCACTTGTCCTTGCACGAGAGGGGCGGTAATAGGGATTCCTAGTCCCAAATTCAAAAAGAAAAAGACTTACAAATAATAATAATAAACTCCTACGGAGTAAAAGCCTTTACTTTACCGCTTGGGAACTACTACTAATGTGTTTAGCATGGAAGATATTGATAACTGATGGTCGTGAAGTAAATATGATGGGTGCATCTCTCAAAATTATATTTACCTCTGTTTTAAAACCATGAGCTCCGGCACATCTGCAAATCACTGCTTCCCTCTCGAAGGGACTATCTATTTTACTTTTATGTTGAGTCATCACCTTCTCAAATAAGCGCCAGACCTGAGAGCACTGTTGTCATCCTCATGCATTGTGTATAGTTAATATTGGGTGTTAGCATGACTGTATCTTCTCTACCATGAATTGCAATGTTTAGTCGCTGCTTGAACTTTGGAGGTGCTCTGCATTTATGTTTTGCAGTCTCAGAAAGGGCTAGCGAGATACCACTATTGTCATATTATATCATGGTTGTTTTAACAAAGTGTTCTCATTTGAGATATCTTAGTATTGCTCTCTAATTGTTTATGCTATTGATATGAGTTAATATAATTTCTAAGAGTTATTGTTGACATGGTTAGTCATAATCTTTGCTGAAAACTTGGGTGCTACTTAAGCTTATTTATGTAAACAAGAGCAAATGAGTTCGTAAACATTTTTCTTTTTCATGTTCAGTTTATTAACTGAATATTATAGAGGACATGCAAAGGTTTAAGCTTGGGAGAGTTGCTACGTCTCCATCGTATCTACTTTTCCTAACGCCTTTTCTCTTATTTTGGACTCTAATTTGCATGAACTGAATGAAACTAATCCGGACAGACGTCGTTCTCACCAGAACTACCTTGGTGTTGTTTTTGTGCAGAAAAAAAATTATCGGATTGAAACGAAACTTTGCGAGGATTTTCTATATAATAAAAGAAAATTACTAGAGCCAAGAACCACCGGAGGGGGCACCTGGGTGGGCACAACCCCACCAGGGCACACACCCCCTCCTGGCGCGCCCAGGTGGGTTGCCCCACCTGGTGGCCCCGCAGACCTCAACCTTGATACTATAAATTCACAATTTTGAAAAAAATCAAGGAGGAAGAATTATCTCGTTTCGTGATACAGAGCCGCTGCCTCCTGTTCTTTAGCGAGAGGCCAGATCTGGAGTCCGTTTGGGGCTTCGGAGAGGGGAATCTTCGGTCTTCGTCATCACCAACCCTCCTCCATCGCCAATTCCATGACGCTCTCTGCTACTTGAGCTTGCGTTGGTTTTTCCCTTGAAGAGGAAAGGGTGATGCAGCAAAGTAGAGATACATATTTCCCTTAGTTTGAGAACCAAGATATCAATCCAGTAGGAGACTGACGCACAAATCACCAATACATGCACAAACAATCAAACAACTTGCACCCAACTCGATAAAGGGGTTGTCAATTCCTTCATGGTTACTTGCAAAAGTGAGATCTGATAGAGATAGATAAACAAAAGGTAAAATATTTTTGGGTTTTTGGTTTATAGATTGGAAAGTAAAAGATTGCAAAATAGTAGACCAGAAACTAATATGATGGAAAATAGACCCGGGGGCCATAGGTTTCACTAGAGGCTTCTCTCTTGATAGCAAATAATACGGTGGGTGAAAAATTACTGTCGAGCAATTGATAAAAAAGCACAAAGTTATAAAGATATCTAAGGCAATGATTATGCAATATAGGCATCACATCTGTGTCAAGTAGACCGACTTCTGCCTGCATCTACTACTGTTACTTCACACATCGACTGACTTCTGCCTGCATCTAGAGTATTAAGTTCATGACGAACAGAGTAACGCTTTAAGTAAGATGACATGATGTAGAGGAATTAACTCAAGCAATATGATGAAAACCCATCTTGTTATCCTCGATGGCAACAACACAATACGTGCCTCGCTACCCCTTCTGTCACTGGGTGAGGACACCGCAAGATTGAACCCAAAGCAAAGCACTTCTCCCATTGCAAGAAAAACCAATCTAATTGGCCAAACAAAACCAATAGTTCGAAGATAATTACTAAGATATCAAATCATGCATATATGAATTCATGGAATATTCAAATAATATTCATAGATAAGCTGATCATAAATCCACAATTCATTGGATCTCGACAAACACACCGCAAAAGAAGATTATATCGGATAGATCTCCAAGAACATCAAGGAGAACATGGTATTGAGAATCAAAGAGAGAGGAGAAGCCATCTAGCTACTAGCCATGGACCTATAGGTCTGTGGCAAACTACTCACGCTTCATCGGAAGGGCAATGGTGTTGATGCAGATGCCCTCCGTGGTTGAATCCCCCTCCGGCAGAGTACCGAAAAAGGCCTCCAGATGGGATCTCGTGGATACATAAGGTTACGGCGGTGAAAAAGTGGTTTCGATGCCCCCTATAGGGTTTCTAGAATATATGTGAATATATAGGTGAAGGAGGCCGGTCAGGGGAGCTACGAGAGGCCCATAAGTGTAATGCCCCAGATGTAACATTTTCCAAATATGGAAATATATGAAACTTTGACTTCATCAATTCCATTCTGGGCTCTTCTTCATTTCGGGTTTCTTCGTTGTGTTGTGTGTGTGTGTGCATTTCATCCATGTCATGTTGTCATGTGCATTGCATTACATTTGTGTAGTCACTTGCACCCGGTCCCACTCGTCTCTTCCCGTTGTCCGTTTCGAGTTCCGACGCTCTCACACGTGTCCGTGGCATCCCAGAGTCCTTCTTTTGTGTGTGGCCGTGTAACGTTCCCGGAATAACGTGAGACTTCACGTGTGATGTAGTTTTGGTACGTGTAGGCCGCCTGTCAAGTTTCGTCGCGTTTGGAGTTCGTTTGGTACTCCAACGATCAACCTAGTGGGCTAAAAGAACCTCTTATTTGAGGCCCAAGACCCCCTCCACAACAGCCCACAAACCCAGCACAACCCTTCCTATCATCTCGGTCGTCGAATCGTGATCGTGTGGCCGAAAACCGCTCCCCATTTGGAGTCTCCTAGCTCCCTATGCCTATAAATTAGTCCCCCACGCGCATTTTTTTTCGTCCAAACCCTAGCTCCTCTCCTCCCCGCGCCGCCGGACGTGTCCGGTCCACCTCAGCCACCACGTGGCAGCCCCGGGTTGGCCGCGCCCACTTCCCCGCCGCCGGGCCCAGATCCGGCCCGCCCCCGAGCCGAACCGGGCCGCGCCTCGCCCGCCGCCCGCGCCTCGTCTTCCCCGCCGCCGGTGCCGCTTCGCCGCCGCCAGCCTGTGCCCTTCGCCTCCCACACCGGCCGGCACCTCGCCTCTCCGCCGCCGGAGCGCCGGCCTCCTCCTCCCGTCCGGCCGGCGAGCCACGCCACTGCCGCCTCCACTTCCCGCCGCCGGGCCTCCCTCCGGCTGCTGCGCCCCACTGCCGGGTGTCCTGTGCAGCCGGAGCGGCTCCCCGCGGCCAGATCTCGCCGAAGGCGCTCCTCCTCGCCAGCAAGCCACGCCACCGCTGGCAGCCTTGCCGGGCCGGGGCGGATCCGACTCCGCCGACCAACCCGCGAACCCGTGCCCGCAACGACCGCCGGGACGGCCACGACCCGGGAGCCCGCCGCCCGAGATCTGGACCCCTCTGTCCCGTTGGACCCCTCTGTCCCGTTTTCTGCTAGGTATAATTTCTGCTAAGTCTTTTTCTGCCATATTAATGTTGCCTATTCATGTGGTTGTATCTTTTTGTGTGTAAGTTCAAATTGAGCATATGATATTTCAAAATGATCGTGGTGATGTGCTCTACGTTTTGTTCCATCGCGGCATGCTTGTTTGAGATCATCTAGATGTCCTAATCTTTGTTGCAAGAGTGTTACTTGTTATAAACTGCTGCAAATTGTTATATTCATGCCATGTTTGAGATGTGATAACTTGGTGCATGTTTATCCAAATGAAGCAAATGATATGTCAAAATGTTCATTGTGAGATGCTCTACATGATGGTTGCTGTAGCGTTCATGTTAGGTTTCATATTGCCATGTTAAACATGGTTGCAAAAGTGCATGTGGCTGTTAAGTTATGAAACATGTTATGAGATGCTGATTTGAAGTGCTCGTTGCTATTGATGTGTTTGTCCCCATGTCACATGTCAATATGTTTTAGAATCTCCATCATATGGACTTTGCTGTGGTGCAAACCACTTTCCATGATATGACTTGAGGTGACTTAAACATGCTTGTAAACATGCCATGCCAACATAACTGTTTTATACTTAGTGAAAATTCTACTAAGTCTGGAATCTTTCATAACCTGATGCTATGTTTGCTTGATGCCCTAGTCAAATCCATGCTTGTTTTGGAGTGGCCAATGATCATTCCTTGTTGTCCATGTTATAGTATATCCATCCATGCCCTCACTTGCTCATATGGCTTGCTGTAGCTTATTTATTTCTTGCTCTCAAGTTGCTATAAATTATAACTGTCAGGTTTTTAACAACATAATCAATTTGGCGTAGCTTGTTGCTATTGATCCATGCCTCCTATGGAGTTGCTCCAATGGAGTTGTTTGCTGTAGGATATGTCTACTTCATGTCCATGCTTATTGTCATCATGTTTGGGTGCTGTAGAGTATATATTTCTTGCTCCAAAGTTGCTATGTGGCTGTTAATTTCAGCTTTGCTTTGAATCTTGTTTCGTGTGTATGTGTTGAACCGTTGCTCTGTTTTGAGCGTGTCCTACATGAAACTTGTGTGATTTAGCATGAAGAATCATAATATCATGTTGTTAACATGTTTGGAGTGTGTTTGCTCGATGTTTGAGTGCATCTTGCACCGTTGCCATGCTTGTCTTGTTTTGCTCATATCTTCTAGACCGTAGCTCCGAATTAAACAAACTTTATATGAAACTTGACTAGAATTTCGTGTAGATCATCATGATGCATGTTAACTTGCTGTTTAACAACTTTAACTTAAGGTTTGTTCAGATCTGGACCAATTTCATAATATGCATATGAGGACTTACCGAATTAGCTATATGTTGATTCCGGCCTCATTTAAACTTGTTGTTTTCTGTTGTTCTTGTGTGCTTCTTCCATTGCCATGAAATGCATCATACTTGCATCATGTTGATTGTGCATTGCACCTTGTTTGATTTCATGCCATGTTGTGTTCTTGTGTTGAGTAGAGCCGGAAGTCGAGACCGAGAACGAGAACGAGGTTACTACCGAGGTTGAGTACGAGGAGCCGTCTTACGATCCCATCGACGACTCAATAGGCAAGATGACCTGACCCAGATAGCATTACTATCTTTGCCTATTGCTAGATGTCTCGCTCTTTAGCTCTTTGCCTCGATGCCCATGTTTGTTTGTTAGCCTCCTATTGTAACCATGAATCTGTCTAACCACCCAACCTAGCAAACCATTGTTTGGCTACGTAAGCTTCGCACTGCCCCTCTTATAGCATTGCTAGATGCAGGAGAAGATTTGAAGATTCTTGCTTCATGTTGAAGTTATTATTGGGATATCACACTATATAAACTCTTAAACTAAATCATCTATATATTGGCAATGGGTGGAAGGCTAAGCCTCTTGCTTGGTGTTTTGTTCCACTCATGCCACCCTAGGAACCGTATAAACCGGTGTTATGTTCCTTGATTTTGCGTTCCTCACACGGTTGGGGTTATGGGACCCCCTCGATAACCCGCTTAGCGCTAAAGCTTTTCCAGCAAGTCCCAACATTGGTACTACATTTGCCTAAACAACTAAAACTTGCATAGGGAGTTATAAACCCTTTTATTAATCAACAACCCGGGCCAGTGCTCCACATGAGTGTTGGCCCAAACTAGGCAACCCGCGGGGCCGCCTTGGGGAAACCCGAGGGCTGGTAAAAACCTGTAGCTTGTCCCATCCGGTCATGGCCTGAGACAAGATACGCGCGGCTACTATCAGGGTGTCGGCACGCCGGGAGGATTTGCTGGATTAGTTTCACCTTAGTCGGAATATCTTGAGCATGGGATTCCGAGAATACTCGAGTCTTCCCACCGTGGAGTTGCGACTCCGCAGATCGTGAGCTTGTAATGGGCTAAGTTGGGACACCCCTACAGGGTTTTGAACTTTCGAAAGCCGTGCCCGCGGTTATGTGGCAGATGGGAATTTGTTAATATCCGGTTGTAGAAAACTTGACACCATGTTCAGAACACACTACCAGCGTGAGTAACCGTGACGGTCATTTTCCGAAAGGGGTTCGGGAAGTGAACACGGTGGGGTTATGATTGACGTGCTTAGATAGGATCACTTCGTGATCACTTTGACGCTCGTGGCACTTCTCTTCTCGCTCTCAACACGTAAGCTAGTGCTAGTGCAGCTGCAACCTTTAATTTTTCTTCAGCCTTGTTCCACACCCAAGGCTAAGATAGTTTTGCTACCCGGGAACGGGATTGCTGAGTCCTGCGTGGCTCACAGATTCTACACAACACCGGATGCAGGTACTATGGTGGACTACATAGGTGACGACACCGAGCTGTACTGGGAGTTCGATGAAGAACGTAGTCGATACTATGTGCACTATCCCGATGATCAGTAGTGGCTTCTACTAGGGGCGATTCAGACCTTGTGGCTTTATTTATTTGGTATCTTTCATTTGGATCTTCGTCCGTAGTCGGACTGTGATGTTATTTGGATGATGATTTGCTTATGTAATGTATTGTGTGACGTGGCGAGTGTAATCCAACTATCCTTTTGCAATTTCATCCCTATTTTTACATGAGTCATGCAAAGATACCTTACTTGAGATCATTCTAGTATGGGCCTATACCTTTAAGTCGTGCCTCGACACGTAGGAGGTATAATCCCATACTGGGCATTACAAGTTGGTATTCAGAGCCTACTCCGACCTAGAAGCCCCCACTGATTGATCGAATCATTGACGGTTGAGTCTAGGCACACACTTGAAAATGTTTTGAGTCCTATATATATATATATCGGAGAGTAGGATTTCTTTTGCTCCTCATCTCTTTTCACTCTAGTGAGGACTCCTGACGATTACTTGTGTCTTCTACTCTCAAAAATTCACCAAATTGTTTTTTAGGATCACGCGAGTATTGTTGGGATTGTTTCGATGTCTTTGTGACGAGAACATTGTTCTTGATGCCTCCTGACATTTAGGGGTTGTGGCAGTGTCCCGGGAAGTTGAGCTGCGAGGTGTTGTCGTCACAAATATATCGCAGCAGTTCTGGAATACTTAAGACGGCCGACATCGAAAACTCTCCTATGCGGTTAGTGGCAAGATAACCCGACATCACCCAGTACTGGGGAGGTAGTTCGGGAGTATTGCCATAGCTTGTATAGCAGATGCGTTTCGAAGGTCCGAGGTAAACGGTTTCCGGAAATAACCGGTTATGTGTTGAAGGATGGATACAGCTGGATGTAGGATTAGAGTTGGGTGCGTGATGCTTCCCCTGTATCCCCAACACCTGATTGCATAACTGGAAACTTTCGGAAATTAATAGGTGGGTTCATCTAGTAGCTCGTAGGCATTCTTCCAACGAATGCATGATATGGAGTTCTGGGTTCTACATTGAGTGAAGTAGTTTTATGGGCGTTGTTCCGATCGGGAGTTGCATCTTAAAGGGTCATTGGCTATGCTGATCCGGGGATTGCAAAACCCTTTTGTAACACGTTCCATAAGCTTTCAGCACGAATATGTCGAACGAAGCTTCTATCTTGTATTTGTTCTATCTGCTCCTTGTTGTTTTTATTTACCTTTTGTTCTCCCAAGTGGTTTCTCAAGAAGATTGTTGTTACCATTAAACTGTGGATTACATTCGTTCATTTTGTTCGAATGTTCTTGTGAAGACTTATGTTGCAATTTCTAGCCGTTGATTCAGCTTATATATTTTCAATCAATGGTTAATAGTTGTCATCTCATTCAGGATGGCTCCTAAAAGGGTTCCCAACGCTAACCCAGAGGGTGAAGAAGTTCCTGATCGTCCTCCTTCCCCTCCTCCTCCGTCTGAGGCCTGGAGAGAAATTATGCAAGCGACGAACCAGAACACCCAGATGCTTATGCAAATGATGCAGAACATTCAAGCAAATCAAGCAAATCAAGGTGGTCATGGGAACCAAGGCCAAGGCAATTTGTTCAACCAACCTCACTTTGCTACACTCAACCAGTTCCTGGCAAACCAACCGAAGGCATTCAGTTACTGTGTGGACCCTCTAGATGCCGAAGACTGGATAATAGATATCAAGAAGCATTTCGAGTGTAGTAACATGAGACCTGAGGACTATGTGAGGTTTGCCGCCTTCCAACTCAAGGACCAAGCCGCTGATTGGTGGCAGCAGTACAAAGATTCCAGAGAAGGACGTGAAATCTCGTGGACTGACTTCTGCAAGGATTTTCGCTCTCATCACATTCCAACAAGTGTCATCGAAGGTATGCGTGAGCAATTCCGCAACCTGAAGCAAGGCACCATGTCTGTTTATCAATACAACGTCAAGTTCCAGAACCTTGCCCGCTATGCCAAGAATGACATCCTAGATGCCAAGAGCAAGATTTATCAGTTCCGTGGTGGTCTGAAGGATGAACTCCAACTAGCTCTCACCTTGTTTGAGCCGGATGAATTTGATCAATTCTATAACATGGCACTTAAGCAAGAGGCAGCCCAACTCAAGATGGAAGCTTCCAAAAAGAGGATCAGAGACGCTGTTCACTCCTCCTCTTCTTCCCAAGTGGTCGCAAAGCAACAGAAGTTTTGGCTTCCACCTCCTCCAGTGATCCGACCTCCCAACAACAACAACAAGCATTCTGGTGGCCGTGGTTTCTCCCACCCACCCAACCCAAGCAATCAGTCCAAGAATCACTTTCAAGCTTCGAAGTCAAGTGCTCCTTATCACCGTCCTCTCTCAGAAGTGGTTTGCAACAAGTGCACTCAGAAGGGTCATTATGCTAACAAGTGCCCCAACCCAAGGCGCCTTCCGCCTCCTCCACCTGTCAGCACTGCTATTGTCAAGCATAATCCAAAGGCAGCAAGAGTGAATCTGATGAATGTAGCTCAAGCAGAGAATTTTTCAGATGTGATACTTGGTAACCTTCTAGTTAACTCTATTCCTGCAAAAGTGTTGTTTGATTCGGGTGCATCATGTTCCTTCATGTCATATCCATTTGCATCCAAGCATAATGTTCACACCAAAGCTTTACCAAGAATTTTGAGTGTTATATCTCCTGGCAAGAGATTGAGTTCTAGTATGGTGGCTCCGAATGTATCTATTCGCATGGGTGATTACCGCTTTCTGGCTTCTCCGGTTGTTCTCGGCAACTCCGACATTGATCTTATTCTTGGGATGGATTGGCTTTCCCCGCATGATGCTCACATTGATTGTGCAAATAAGGAAGTCAAGCTTACTCATTCCGATGAAAACGTGATTATCTTCGCCTCTCGAGACAACACAATCAGGCTATTCTATCTCAATGACAAGGGCGAGATTAATGCCATCTCTCAAATTCCGGTGGTCAATGAATATGAAGGTGTTTTCCCTGAAGAGCTTCCAGGCATGCCTCCGCATCATCAAGTTGAATTCGTCATTGAACTCGAGCCCGGTACCGAGCCATCATGTCGGCGTCCGTACAAGCTCTCCCCCGATGAGTTGAAGGAGCTGAAGAAACAACTCGATGAGCAAGAGTGTTTGGGTCTAATCAGGCCTAGCACTTCTCCTTGGGGCTGTGGTGTCTTATTTGTCAAGAAGAAGGATGTCACGGAGCGCCTTTGCGTTGATTACCGACCATTGAACAAGAAGGCAATAAAGAACAAGTATCCACTCCCCAACATCAATGAATTGTTCGAGCAGCTCAAAGGAGCAAAAGTGTTCTCAAAGCTCGATCTCCGGATGGGTTATCACCAGATCCGTATCCGTGAAGAAGATATTCACAAGACTACATTCAGAACAAGCTACAACTCCTATGAATACACAGTCATGTCTTTTGGCCTCGCTAATGCTCCACCCACCTTCTCGAGAATTATGCACTACATATTCAACCCCTACACCAACGAATTTGTGCTTGTCTATCTGGATGACATCTTGGTATTCTCCAAGAATGAAGAAGACCATGCCAAGCACCTCCGTTTGGTTCTCGACAGACTCCGTGAACACAAGCTCTATGCCAAGTTCTCCAAGTGCGAATTCTGGCTCGATAAGGTCTTATATCTTGGCCATATCATCTCTGCTGACGATATTGCTGTCAACCCCGAGAAAGTTGAAGCGATTGTCAACTGGGAACCCCCGCAGAACGTCAAGCAACTCCGAAGCTTCCTTGGTCTCGTTAGCTATTGCAGAAGGTTCGTTGAGAACTTCTCCAAGATTGCCAAGCCTCTCTCCAACTTGCTGCAGAAGAATGTCAAATACAACTGGTCTCCGGATTGTGATGTGGCATTCAAAACACTCAAAGAAAAGCTCATCTCTGCTCCGGTTCTTACTCCTCCAGATGAGTCCAAGCCCTACGAAGTATTCTGTGATGCTTCTCTACAAGGACTTGGTGGTGTTCTAATGCAAGACAAGAAAATTGTGGCATACACTTCTCGTCAATTGAAGCCAAATGAGAAGAACTACCCCACACATGATCCCGAGCTAGCAGAAGTGGTACATGCCTTGATCACGTGGAGACACCTTCTGTTGGGCAGAAAAGTGGACATCTTCACCGATCACAAGAGCTTGAAGTACATCTTCACACAGCTGAACCTGAACCTTCGCCAGACTCGTTGGGTTGAGATGATCCAAGAGTATAATCCAAGCATCGAATACACACCTGGCAAGGCCAATGTCATTGCAGATGCCTTGAGCAGAAAGGCATATTGCAACAGTCTCCTTATCAAGCCGTTCCAGCCTGAGCTTTGTGAATCATTGATACGTCCAAAACGTATCTATAATTTCTGCTTGCTCCATGCTTCTTTTGTGTGATATTGCTATGATATTGATGCACTTCCATACACTTTTGATCATATTTGGACTAACCTATTAACTCAGTGCACCACAGTGCCAGTTCCTGTTTTCTGCTGTTTTTCTATTCCAGGTTTCCCCCATATTAAAAGTGCTCCAAAAATTCTAGGAAAAATACAGGAAAAATCAGCGTACACGAAGCTTCGCGAAGAACCAAAGATGGGCCAGAGGGGAGCCAGGGAAGGCCCAGGCGGCCACCTGGCGCGGCCCCACCCCTGGTCGCACCAGGGGGCGCCTGGGGCCCCTGCTCCGCCTCTGGTTGCCCCCCTTCGCATATATATCCCTCTCGTCCCGAAACCCTCGAGGACAGAACCCTTTTTCGCGATCTCGCCTCTGTTCCGCCGCCGCAGCGCTTCCAAGATCCGGGAGCATCAGGAGAACTCTTCCCGGCACCCTGCCGGAGGGGAGAACCACCATCGGGAGCTTCTCCACCACCATGGACACTTCCCGGATGAGTCGTGAGTAGTCCACCTTGGACCATGGGTCCATGATCAGTAGCTATGTGATGTTCTCCTCCCCTCTTTGCTCTTCATGGTTTAGACCTCGTGAGCTGCCCTACATGATCGAGGCACATATGTAATCTTTCTGCTGTTGCTTTGCTGAGTTTGCTGGGATCTGATGGATTATGAGACTATGTTCAGATTGTGTTTGAGTAATATATTTGATTCACCTCTTTTATATCTTTGTTCTTGAGTAATTCTTGCATGTTCTCCGTTGCTTTTTATTGCTTTAGCCAAGTAGTAGGTAGTAACTCCAAGAGGGAGCGTTATGCTTGATTGTGGGTTCATGCCCCCTGATGACTAGCTTGAGTGACAGAAACATCAGTCTAGGGGATGTGATGTTGCCACAAGGGAGAAAACAACGGTGCTTGTACTTGCGGGTGCAAGGATTGTTTACTTTACGCAAAGTTCTTTTAATGCAGTTGTCTGTTGCTTTGAGTTTACACTTTGGGTGGGATTCGCAACTTAATACCAGCGAGATGTTCTGGATAGATATCTCAAGGTGGATGATTAGTAGTAGATGCAGATGGATTTCGGTCTACTTGCCTTGGCGTACCGCCCATGCTTTTGAGCCTCTACCTTTCTTTGCAGCATAGTTAGCATTGGTTTGCGCACATAATCCTGTCAATTGCCCAGCTGTAATTTGTTTACCTCGCTTTGCTGTTTTATCGTCTTTTGGGAGAGAGACATCACTAGTGAACATCATGGGACCCCGGTCCATATTACCACCGCTGATCACACCTTCTATTTACTTCCTGTTTTTATTTCCTAGTTGCAGTCATAGCTATCATTATTATCTCTTGTGTTTGATCCTTTGTAAACAACAAGGCCGGAGGGATTGACAACCTCTCTGTACTCGTTGGGAGCAAAGTTATCTGTATCTGTGTGCAGGTCCCGTCAACCGCTAAGTTTCTGGCGCCATTGACACCTACTTGTCGACCCTCGGAGTCTCACGGGATTCGATCCTTGGTATCTTTGCCAAGGGAAATTTGTCGCTACGCTACATCTCAACCTTCCACTTAGGGTAACCAACGAGGGGCGAGAAGCCATCAAGCAAGTTTCTGGCGCCATTGCCGGGGACTCCACTCTTCAAGATAGGGGAGTTGCACGCTATCTTTTATCTTTGCTTTTTAGTCTTGTTAGTTTACCTTTCAGTTTTTGCTTTAGTGTCCCTTACCAAAAATCACAAAAATAGTTATCTTGCTTTTAGTTGGCATTATGTCTGGTCCTTTTGCCTTTGGTGAGGCAGAAGTGCTCACCTTTAAACAAAGAGGTGGTGAAAGTCTAAAAGATGCTTGGTATAGAATTAATGATTCTCAAAAAAGAGCCACCAAGAAGCAATCTACTACCATCCTGCTTAGAAATTTTTATGTTGGAATTACTTCTTGGAATAGGTTTATTCTAGATTCTGCTATCAATGGAAATTTCCTAGAAGCCCCAGTTTGGGAATCTCTTAGTATTATGGAAAATCTTGTTGGAAATCCCCCTGTTGTTAGCATTCAAGAGGACATTACCCTAGCTCACATTATGAAAAAACTTGAAAAGATAGAGCTAGAGATGCCAAGCATTAATAAGATAAATGAGTTGGACCGTAAGATCCAAGGGAATTTGAATAGGCTTGATAGCTCCATGCATAAAATTCTCAAAACTTTGGAGACCATCAAATCCCATGACTTGGATTCTTCTAGGATAGACAAGATTGAGGAAATCTTTGACACTTTAGGAACTACTTTCTCCTCAATCAAAGCCAAAAAGGTAGAAACTCCGGCAAAGAAGGAACCTAAGTTCGTTTACGTTCCAAAGGCTCCTCGTTCCAAAAGTAATCCATCTATTACCAAAGGGGTTGAAACTGTGAAGACTTTGGAAGAAATACCTCTCTTTGATAAATTTATAAATGAATCTTCCATTGACTTTCCACCTTTTGGTTTCCTCCCTAGAAGTATCTTTATTAGGCCTTTATTTGAAAGTCCTCTTAAGACTAGTTGTACTGAAGAGATTTTTGATGATCTTGATGATGGTTCAATTGATACAACTTGATCTTTTTGCATCATGCCTAGCTTAAAGGCATAAAAGAAAGCGCTTTTGGGAGGCAGCCCACAACGAATTAGGTTTTATTTTGCTTTTGTTGTGTCTTGATGTTTGTTACTACAGTAGCATCATCATTGTATCTTTTCTTTTCAGCTTTGTGCCAAGTTTAGCCTCCGATTGCAAGAAAGTTCAAAAGTTGTGACGTGCTGTCCAGAAAACAGATTCTGTCCTTGGACAGAAAAATTCGAATAAAATCAAAAGATCATCTTTTTTATCTGAATTTTTTTGACAGCGTGCTCTATACAATTGGCTTTCGAGCGTCTGTTCTGAGTTTGTTGATTTGAGTTGCAGAAGTGCCCCAAAAAAATTATTTACTACCTGCTGGTCTGTTTTTCACAGATTCTGTCCTGTTTTGCCTTTTCTTCGTTTTGCAAACCTTGAGCTTGCTTTTTCTTTGCAAAAACCTTTTGGAAATCTTGAGAAACAGTAGCTCTTCAAGATTATTTTTATTTCCAGTAGGGAAAAATTATTTTATTGTGGGTACTAACCTCGCTAATCAGATTATGATGAGTTATGTATGAAGGGAGTTTTCAAGTGTGCGAGGGAAGATGATAAAAGAAGATTCAGGAGGGTCAAACGCTCAAGCTTGGGGATGCCCCTGTGCACCCCCAAGAAATATTCAAGAAGACTCAAGCGTCTAAGCTTGGGGATGCCCCCATGCATCCCGTTCTCCATCAACAATTATCAGTTCGTCTTTCGTTCCACTATATTCTTATCACTTCATGCGTTATGTGCTATGCTTGGAGCGTCTTGCTCTTAGTTTCCTTTTTTTAGTTTTCTTTAGCTTTGCTTGCTGTTCATAACAAGTTAGAACCCAGCTTTCTTTGTGTGGGAGAGAAACACGCTCCACTTCAACCTAGAACACAACATAGGATTTTCATGCTTATCTTTGCTGTGTGTGTTCTTTGTCTTTCCATAGCTGCTGTCATGTTTAGCTCTTAGTTTTCATGCTTTTCTTTTTAAAGAGCTTTTGTTTAGTTGGTTGCTGAACTCTCTTGAGTTTTCATGTTTATCTTGTTAAGAGAGTTTGCCTGTTGCACTGAGTTGTGTGTCTTAACTTAAAGTAGGTAATTGAGTTTGCTATTTAATTTTAGTAGTAACTTGCAATATTTTTGAGGTATTGCCATGAGTAATGTCTGAACTTTTGGTGTCAAGAGCTTTAGCCTATTAGTGATAGATGTCGTATTTTGGGCAATCCGTGTTTATTTTCGAAAACCTACAAAATAGCTGAGAACTTTAGCTACTAGATGGATCACTAATCTTTGGAGGGATCGAATATTAGAGTACACTCACGTACCATGAGTCGAGGATGCGCAAGGATAACTAAACCCCCATACACTCCTCCTCGGGGTACTTGTCTCTTTGTGAACCTCCTAATTAGATTGAGAGTTAACGATAATAAGTGCATGAGTTCTCCGAACTAATGTGAGTATTCGAAAGTTGACACTTCCACCTAGCCATATTTTTCTAGCCTCTTCGGTACCGTGCATTGCCCTTTCTCACCTCGAGAGTTGGCGCATACTTCGCCGGTGCATCCAAATCCTTGGCACGATACGCTCTGTCATCATAAGCCTCATTATATCCTTTCTCAAAACAGCCACCATACCTACCTATCAAGGCATTTCCATAGCCTTTCCGAGATACATTGCCATGCAACATCCATCTTCTCATGACTTGATCTTCATGTCATACATGCTTTTTGCTTGATCGATGAGCCGCATGCTAGTTGGGCCTTGCCCTAATCATTGCTACATGACGCGCTAGTACCATTGCATATCCTGCTACACCGGCAGAGGCATACATTTGCATACATCATGATAGTTTCATTTTCTTTATGTTGAGTACTTTTGTAAAGTGTGAAAGATCTTCTATACTTCTTGTAATACATAGAGTGTTGCCCCTAAAGTGAGGAAAAGATCCCAAAGAGGACAAAATCAAAAGATCCCAAAGAGGACAAATGAGAGTTAAATAGAAAGAGCCATTGAGGCCACAAAAAATTAAAAAAAATAGAAAAAAGAGAAAAAGAAATAAAAAGAGAGAAGGGGGCACACTACTATTCCTTTTGAGAGATCCACACTCGTACTCCATCTTATACCTTGTACTCCATAGAGATTATCATTCATGCATATAGCTATGTGGGGACCTTCACACTATAGAACTTGGCTTGTATATTCCAATGATGAGCCTCCTCAAAAGAGCTCTAGGTCTTCTTGAGCGAGCAAGTTGGATGCACCCCCACTAGTTCCATTGGAGAGCTTACCTTAGCTCATATGTGCATCCGTTGCATGGCAATCCCTACTCCTCACATCATATCTATCATTTGGCTTTCTCTCGTCTATGATTGTCCTCATTGATGTGAGCCTTTCACACCTTTTTTGTCTTCCCCCTTCATCATTTTTCTCTCTTTGCCATCCTAAGTGTCAACTTTCTTGCTTACGCTCATCCATTGCATGAGTGCTCAAAATATCGAAAGGGAGTGGATCATTTTGACTTGTACCTGGCTAGTGGTCTGGGGATGAGTCAAGATAAGATTCCAAAGAAGACCAAGTGTGAAACTTTAGTAGATTAAGTTCTCAACAATACAAAAACTATGTTTTACTCTCTCGTATATCCCTATCCCCTTTCTTGCACGCAAACACCATTTGGAGACATTCGAGTCACGGACAGCGAGAGCTCTTGCACCTTTATGTTCTTATGTTGCTTGTTATAATGCTAATATAGACTCTTGCTTGTTATGACTTGAATTGAATTACATGCCTTGATTGCTTTACTTAAAAAGTTCTTATATGGTTGGTAGCATGTCACCACAGAAATTATGCTTGTTATCAATTACCTACTCGAGGACGAGCAGGAATTAAGCTTGGGGATGTTGATACGTCCAAAACGTATCTATAATTTCTGCTTGCTCCATGCTTCTTTTGTGTGATATTGCTATGATATTGATGCACTTCCATACACTTTTGATCATATTTGGACTAACCTATTAACTCAGTGCACCACAGTGCCAGTTCTTGTTTTCTGCTGTTTTTCTATTTCAGGTTTCCCCCATATTAAAAGTGCTCCAAAAATTCCAGGAAAAATCAGCGTACTGGAAGCTTCGCGAAGAACCAAAGATGGGCCAGAGGGGAGCCAGGGGAGGCCCAGGCGGCCACCTGGCGCGGCCCCACCCCTGGCCGCGCCAGGGGGGCGCCTGGGGCCCCTACTCCGCCTCTGGCTGCCCCCCTTCGCATATATATCCCTCTCGTCCCGAAACCCTCGAGGACAGAACCCTTTTTCACGATCTCGCCTCTGTTCCGCCGCCGCAGCGCTTCCAAGATCCGGGAGCATCAGGAGAACTCTTCCCGGCACCCTGCCGGAGGGGAGAACCACCACCGGGAGCTTCTCCACCACCATGGACGCTTCCCGGATGAGTCGTGAGTAGTCCACCTTGGACCATGGGTCCATGATCAGTAGCTATGTGATGTTCTCCTCCCCTCTTTGCTCTTCATGGTTTAGACCTCATGAGCTGCCCTACATGATCGAGGCACATATGTAATCTTTCTGCTGTTGCTTTGCTGAGTTTGCTGGGATCTGATGGATTATGAGACTATGTTAAGATTGTGTTTGAGTAATATATTTGATTCACCTCTTTTATATCTTTGTTCTTGAGTAATTCTTGCATGTTCTCCGTTGCTTTTTATTGCTTTGGCCAAGTAGTAGGTAGTAACTCCAAGAGGGAGCGTTATGCTTGATTGTGGGTTCATGCCCCCTGATGACTATCTTGAGTGACAGAAACATGAGTCTAGGGGATGTGCTGTTGCCACAAGGGAGAAAACAATGGTGCTTGTACTTGCGGGTGCAAGGATTGTTTACTTTACGCAAAGTTCTTTTAATGCAGTTGTCTGTTGCTTTGAGTTTACACTTTGGGTGGGATTCGCAACTTAATACCAGCGAGATGTTCTGGATAGATATCTCAAGGTGGATGATTAATAGTAGATGCAGATGGATTTCGGTCTACTTGCCTTGGCGTACCGCCCATGCTTTTGAGCCTCTACCTTTCTTTGCAGCATAGTTAGAATTGGTTTGCGCACATAATCCTGTCAATTGCCCAGCTGTAATTTGTTTACCTCGCTTTGTTGTTTTATCGTCTTTTGGGAGAGAGACATCACTAGTGAACATCATGGGACCCCGGTCCATATTACCACCGCTGATCACACCTTCTATTTACTTCCTGTTTTTATTTCCTAGTTGCAGTCATAGCTATCATTATTATCTCTTGTGTTTGATCCTTTGTAAACAACAAGGCCGGAGGGATTGACAACCTCTCTATACTCGTTGGGAGCAAAGTTATCTGTATCTGTGTGCAGGTCCCGTCAACCGCTAAGTTTCTGGCGCCGTTGACACCTACTTGTCGACCCTCGGAGTCTCACGGGATTCGATCCTTGGTATCTTTGCCAAGGGAAATTTGCCGCTACGCTACATCTCAACCTTCCACTTGGGGTAACCAACGAGGGGCGAGAAGCCATCAATCATTCAGGAAGCTCAACCTCCAAGTTGTCCCGCAAGGCTTTCTTACAAATCTTCAAGTTGCTCCTACCTTGGAAGATCAGATCCGTGAGGCCCAGCTCAGTGATGCTATGGTGCATAAAGTGAAACATGGTATTGCAGAGGGTACTCCCAAATACAAGTGCTATCGCGTTGATGAGAAAGACACCTTGTTCTTTGAGGACAGACTTGTGGTTCCCAAGGGTGATCTCAGGAAGCTCATAATGAACGAAGCACATGACTCCCTCCTCTCCATTCATCCCGGAAATTCCAAGATGTACCAAGACCTCAAGCAATCTTACTGGTGGACTCGCATGAAAAGGGAGATTGCCCAATTCGTGAATGAATGTGATGTCTGCAGAAGAGTGAAGGTAGAGCATCAATGTCCAGCCGGTCTCCTCCAACCTCTTCCTATTCCCGAGTGGAAATTCGACCACATTGAAATGGATTTCGTCACTGGGTTTCCCAAGTCCAAGAAGGGGAATTATGCTATCTTTGTGGTGATTGACAAGCTAACCAAAGTAGCTCACTTCCTTCCAGTCAAAGAATCCATCAATGCAGCTCAGCTGGTAGAGTTGTACACTTCCAGAATTGTGTTGTTACATGGCATTCCTCAAGTTATCTCCTCAGACCGTGGAAGTTTGTTCACATCCAAGTTCTGGAACTCCTTCCAGTCAGCCATGGGCACTAAGTTCTGTTTCAGCACTACGTTTCACCCTCAGACTAGTGGTCAAGTCGAAAGAGTGAACCAGATCCTTGAAGACATGCTCAGAGCTTGTGTCATATCTTTTGGCATGAAGTGGGAAGATTGTCTCCCGTTTGCCGAGTTCTCTTACAACAACAATTTCCAAGCAAGTGCCGGCAAAGCTCCGTTTGAAATCCTCTATGGTAGAAAGTGTCGTACCCCTCTCAACTAGTCCGAGACTGGTGAGCGTCAACTTCTTGGCAATGACTTGATCTCAGAAGCCGAAGAAATGTGCAAAGTCATACGTGAGAATCTCAAGGCCGCTCAGTCGCGTCAAAAGAGTTACTATGACGGCAAGCATCGTGATTTGCCTTTCAACATTGGAGATCATGTCTATCTCCATGTTTCTCCTATGAAAGGCACCCAAAGATTCGGTATCAAAGGAAAGCTTGCTCCTAGATACGTGGGCCCTTTCAAGATTCTTGGCAAAAGAGGCGATCTAGCCTATCAACTCGAGCTTCCACCAACTTTGCAAATATTCATGATGTGTTTCACGTGTCTCAACTCTGCAAGTGCTTCAAGACACCTGAACGCACCATCCCGTTTGAGGAGATTGATCTTCAACAAGACTTGTCTTACCGTGAGCACCCCGTTGCTATTCTTGAAGAAACCGAGCGCAAGACCCGCAACAAGTCAATCAAGTTCTTGAAAGTTAAGTGGTCACACCATACCGACCGAGAAGCTACGTGGGAACGAGAAGATCACCTTCGTTCCGAGTACCCTTCCTTCTTCCAGTCCTAGATCTCGGGACGAGATCTTTTCGTAGTAGAGGAGAGTTTGTAATGCCCCAGATGTAACATTTTCCAAATATGGCTATATATGTAACTTTGACTTCATCAATTCCATTCCGGGCTCTTCTTCATTTAGGGTTTCTTTGTTTTGTCGTGTGCGTGTGTGCACTTCATCCATGTCATGTTGTCATGTGCATTGCACTGCATTTGTGTTGTCACTTGCACCCGGTCCCACTCGTCTCTTCCCGTTGTCCGTTTCGAGTTCCGAAGCTCTCACACGTGTCTGTGGCATCCCCGAGTCCTTCTTTCGTGTGTGGCCGTGTAACGTTCCCGGAATGACGTGAGACTTCACGTGCGATGTTGTTTTGGTACGCGTAGGCCGCCTGTCAAGTTTCGTCGCGTTTGGAGTTCGTTTGGTACTCCAACGGTTAACCTAGTGGGCTAAAAGAACCTCTTCTTTCAGGCCCAAGACCCCCTCCACAACAGCCCACAAACCTAGCACAACCCTTCCTATCATATCAGTCGTCGAATCGTGATCGCGTGGCCGAAAATCGCTCCCTATTTGGAGTCTCCTAGCTCCCTATGCCTATAAATTAGTCCCCCACGCCCATTTTTTCGTCCAAACCCTAGCTCCTCTCCTCCCCGCGCCGCCAGACGTGTCCGCGCCGCCGCCGGACGTGTCCGGTCCACCTCCGCCGCCACGTAGCAGCCCCGGGTTGGCCGCGCCCGCCGCGCCCACTTCCCCGCCGCCGGGCCCAGATCCGGCCCGCCCCCGGGCCGAACCGGGCCGCGCCTCGCCCGCCGCCCGCGCCTCGTCTTCCCGGCTGCTTCGCCGCCGCCAGCCCGTGCCCGCCGCCTCCCGACCGGCAGGCGCCTCACCTCTACGTCGCCGGAGCACCCGCCGCCGGAGTGCCGGCCTCCTCCTCCCATCCGGCCGGCGAGCCACGCCACCGCCGCCTCCACTTCCCGCCGCCGGGCCTCCCTCCAGCTGCTGCGCCCCACCGCCGGGTGTCCTGCGCCGCCGGAGCGGCTCCCCGCGGCCAGATCTCGCCGGAGGCGCTCCTCCTCACCAGCAAGCCACGCCGCCGCCGGCAGCCTTGCCGGGCCGGGGCGGATCTGACTCCGCCGACCGACCCGCGAACCCGTGCCCGCAACGACCGCCGGGACGGCCACGACCCGGGAGCCCGCCGCCCTCCGATCCAAACGCCCGAGATCTGGACCCCTCTGTCCCGTCGGACCCCTCTGTCCCGTTTTCTGCTAGGTATAATTTCTGCTAAGTCTTTTTCTGCCATATTAATGTTGCATGTTCATGTGGCTGTATCTTTTTGTGTGTAAGTCCAAATTGAGCATATGATATATCAAAATGATCGTGGTGATGTGCTCTACGTTTTATTCCATTGTGGCATGCTTGTTTGAGATCATCCAGATGTCCTAATCTCTGTTGCAAGAGTGCTACTTGTTATAAACTGCTGCAACTTGTTATTTTCATGCCATGTTTGAGATGTGATAACTTGGTGCATGTTTATCCAAATGAAGCAAATGATATGCCAAAATGTTCATTGTGAGATGCTCTACATGATGGTTGATGTAGTATTCATGTTAGGTTTCATATTGCCATATTAAACCTGGTTGCAAAAGTGCATGTGGCTGTTAAGTTATGAAACATGTTATGAGATGCTGATTTGTAGTGCTCGTTGCTATTGATGTGCTTGTCCCCATGTCACATGTCAATATGTTTTAGAATCTCCATCATATGGACTTTGTTGTGGTGCAAACCACTTTCCATGATATGCCTTGAGGTGACTTAAACATGCTTGTAAACATGCCATGCCAACATAACTGTTTTATACTTAGTGAAAATTCTACTAAGTCTGGAATCTGTCATAACCTGATGCTATGTTTGCTTGATGCCCTAGTCAAATCCATGCTTGTTTTGGAGTGGCCAATGATCATTCTTTGTTGTCCATGTTATTGTCTATCCATCCATGCCCTCGCTTGCTCATATGGCTTGCTGTAGCTTATTTATTTCTTGCTCTCACATTGCTATAAATTATAACTGTCAGGTTTTTAAGAGCATGATCAATTTGGCGTAGCTTGTTGCTATTGATCCATGCCTCCTATGGAGTTGCTCCAATGGAGTTGTTTGCTGTAGGATATGTCTACTTCACGTCCATGCTTATTGTCATCATGTTTGGGTGATGTAGAGTATATATTTCTTGCTCCAAAGTTGCTATGTGGCTGTTAATTTCAGCTTTGCTTTGAATCTTGTTTCATGTGTATGTGTTGAACCGTTGCTCCGTTTTGAGCGTGTCCTACATGAAACTTGTGTGATTTTGCATGAAGAATCATAATATCATGTTGTTAACATGTTTGGAGTGTGTTTTCTTGATGTTTTAGTGCATCTTGCACCGTTGCCATGCTTGTCTTGTTTTGCTCATATCTTCTAGACCGTATCTCTGAATTAAACAAACTTTATATGAAACTTGACTAGAATTTCATGTATATCATCATGGTGCATGTTAACTTGCTGTTTAACAACTTTAATTTAAGGTTTGTTCAGATCTGGACCAATTTCATAATATGCATATGATGACTTACCACATTAGCTATATGTTGATTCCGGCCTCATTTAAACTTGTTGTTTTGTGTTGTTCTTGTGTGCTTCTTCCATTACCATGAAATGCATCATACTTGCATCATGTTGATTGTGCATTGCACCATGTTTGATTACGTGCCATGTTGTGTTCTTGTGTTGAGTAGAGCCGGAAGTCGAGAACGAGGTTACTACCGAGGTTGAGTACGAGGAGCCGTCTTACGATCCCATCGACGACTCGACAGGCAAGATGACCTGACCCAGATATCATTACTATCTTTGCCTATTGCTAGATGTCTCGCTCTTTAGCTCTTTGCCTCGATGCCCATGTTTGTTTGTCAGCCTCCTATTGTAACCATGAATCTGTCTAACCACCCAACCTAGCAAACCATTGTTTGGCTACGTAAGCTTCGCACAGCCCCTCTTATAGCATTGCTAGTTGCAGGAGAAGATTTTAAGATTCTAGCTTCATGTTGAAGTTATTGTTGGGATATCACACTATATAAACTCTTAAACTAAATCATCTATATATTGGTAATGGGTGGAAGGCTAAGCCTCTTGCTTGGTGTTTTGTTCCACTCATGCCACCCTAGGAACCGTATAAATCGGTGTTATGTTCCTTGATTTTGTGTTCCTCACACGGTTGGGGTTATGGGACCCCCTCGATAACTCGCTTAGCACTACAGCTTTTCCAGCAAGTCCCAACATTGGTACTACATTTGCCTAAACAACTAAAACTTGCATAGGGAGTTATAAACCCTTTTATTAATCAACAACCCGGGCCAGTGCTCCACATGAGTGTTGGTCCAAACTGGGCAACCTGCGGGGCCACCTTGGGGAAACCCGAGGGCTGGTAAAAACCTGTAGCTTGTCCCATCCGGTCGTGGCCTGAGACGAGATACGCGCGGCTACTATCAGGGTGTCGGCACGCCGGGAGGATTTGCTAGATTAGTTTTACCTTAGTCGGAATATCTTGAGCACGGGATTCGGAGAATACTCGGGTCTTCCCACCTTGGAGTTGCGACTCCGCAGATCGTGAGCTTGTAATGGGCTAAGTTGGGACACCCCTGCAGGGTTTTGAACTTTCGAAAGCCGTGCCCGCGGTTATGTGGCAGATGGGAATTTGTTAATATCTGGTTGTAGAAAACTTGACACCATGTTCAGAACACACTACCAGCGTGAGTAATCGTGACGGTCATTTTCCGAAAGGGGTTCGGGAAGTGAACACGGTGGGGTTATGATTGACGTGCTTAGATAGGATCACTTCGTGATCACTTTGACGCTCATGGCACTTCTCTTCTCGCTCTCAACACGTAAGCTAGTGCTAGTGCAGCTACAACCTTTAATTTTTCTTCAGCCTTGTTCCACACCCAAGGCTTAGATAGTTTTGCTACCCGGGAACGGGATTGCTGAGTCCTCCGTGGCTCACAGATTCTACACTACACTAGATGCAGGTACTATGGTTGACTACACAGGTGACGGCACTGAGCTGTACTAGGAGTTCGATGAAGAACGTAGTCGATACTATGTGCACTATCCCGATGATCAGTAGTGGCTTCTACTAGGGGGGATTCGGACCTTGTGGCTTTATTTATTTGGTATCTTTCATTTGTATCTTCGTCTGTAGTCGGACTGTGATGTTATTTGGATGATGATTTGCTTATGTAATGTATTGTGTGACATGGCGAGTGTAAGCCAACTATCCTTTTGCAATTTCATCCCTATTTTTACATGAGTCGTGCAAAGATACCTTAATTGAGATCATTCTAGTATGGGCTTATACCTTTAAGTCGTGCCTCGACACGTAGGAGGTATAATCCCATACTAGGCATTACAATAAGGGAGGGGGCACGCCCTCCCCCCTTGTCGTCGCCTCGCGGCTCCTCCGACTTGATCTCCAAGTCTCTAGGGTGTCTTCGGGTCCAAGAACAATCATCGCGAAGGTTTCATTCCGTTTGGGCTCCGTTTGGTATTCCTTTTCTGCGAAACTAAAAGACAAGGAAAAACAAAAACTGACACTGGGCTCTAGGTTAATAAGTTAGTCTAAAAAATAACATAAAATAGCATATTAATGCATATAAAACATCCAAAACAGATAATATATTAGCATGGAATAATAAAAAATTATAGTTTCGTTGGAGACATATCACTCTCCATCGGGAGTGATTAATTCCTTCGTAGGCTCGCTGATCGGTGAGGAGTTGGATGAGATTCATCATGTAATCGAGTTAATTTTGTTAGGGCTTGATCCCTAGTATCCACTATGTTCTGAGATTGATGTTGTTATGACTTTGCTATGCTTAATGTTTGACACTTTGGACCCGCGTGCCATGATTTCAGATATGAACCGTTTATGCTACCATCATTATATCTATGTTCTAAATCCGATCTTGCAAGTCATAGTCACCTATTGCGTGTTATGATCTGTAAACCCTGTAGTGACGATATGCGTGATACTTTTCGGTGATGACCGTAGTTTTAGGAGTTCATGTATTCACTATGTGCTAATGCTTTGTTCCGGTACTTTATTAAAAGGAGGCCTTAATATCCCTTAGTTTCCTTATGGACCCCGCTGCCACGGGAGGGTAGAACAAAAGATGTCATACAAGTTCTTTTCATAAGCACGTATGACTATTTACATAATGCATGCCTACATTACATTTATGAATTGGAGCTAGTTTCGTATCGCCCTAGGTTGTGACTGTTACGTGATGAATATCATCCAAAAAATTGCCGATCCAATGCCTACGAATTTCCTACATATTGATCTTGCTAAGTTACTACTGTTGCTATTACTATTACTACTGCTACAAAATCACTACTATCACTGTTACGGTTACTAATGCTGCTACCACTACTATCAAAACTATCATACTATTGTGTTACTAATCCCTTTGTTGCAAATAATTAATCTTCAGGTGTGGCTGAATTGATAACTCAGTTGCTTATACTTGCAAATATTCTTTCGCTCCCCTTGTGTCGAATCTATAAATTTGGGTTGAATACTCTACCCTTGAAAACTATTACGACGCCCTATATACTTGTGGGTTATCAGCCATCTATAAAAAAAATCCAAGCGACAAATACTTTGTTGTCTACATGTTGTTTTATAGACGACCAAGAATGCTCTTTGTCGTCTGTGTTTTCATTTAGCAGACGGCCAAGACTTTGTCATGTGTTTTTTCTTTTACTATAGGCAAAGTGACAATATCGTTGTTTTAGTTTTTTTGAAAATTTAAATAAGGTCTAAAGAATATGAAATTTGGCATGGTATTGGTTTCTAATTCCTAGAAAATGTAGAGAAAGTTCGAGAAAATTTACTAAATTTTAAAATATTTATTTTGTCAAAAGCATTAGGGTAAAGAAACACAAATATTTTGTTGGTTTCCTATTGGTTGGAACCTCCTTCCCCTAGAATGATGACATGGCAGGGGCATCCACCACCTCCCACGCATCTCACAAATGCATTGGCCCCCACCACGTGCGGGCCCTCTCCCTCCTCCTCCTCTCTCTCCCTCCTCTCTGCCTCTCTAAAGCTTTGTCCCAAATCCACCAGCACTAAGGCTGGCGCGAGCGGCGCCACCTCCTGCAGTCGTCCGAGCTGGAGGCCCGGAGGCCTCGTCCCAGCCCCGAGCGCTTGAGTTGAATCCGCCCATCTCTGCCCCTTGACCCTCCCTCCTCTCCTTCTTTCTACCTCACCGATGTTCCCGTGCCTCGTCCCAGCCCTAAGTGTGCTCGCCTTTGAGCTCCTCCGGTAGTGGCACTGTTTGTGGGAGTGGGCCATGGACACTACTGCTTTCCTTCTTCATGAGCTCGAGGAACGAGCACATCGACAACAAGGAACAGAGCTGTTGCGACTACCGAAGCCTCGCCGAAGTTGCCAACCACCGTTGTGACCTCTGAAGACCTTCCTCCGCCACAACCGAAGCCCCACCAAAGTTGCCAACCGCTGCAGCAACCGCCGTGACCTCTCCTTCATCCGTTGCGCTTTTTCCTCCATGAGCTGCGACGGCTTCCGATGCCGGAGGAGGAGAAGATGACGATGCCGGCATCGATTCTAGAGGCCGAGCTTTGCGAAGACTGGATGCGTGGATGTAGGGAGAGGCGACTGCACCGGTGAGGTCTTGGTTGCCATGCCGGCGACCACACACGACCGTATTTTTAATTAACTTAAAACATCTTTGCCGGCTGTTACACTATGAGGCTGACAGCAAAGCTATATGGGGCCCACATGCTAATAGAAAACCCTATAAAAAGCCAACGACAAAGTATCTCTTTACCGATTTAGGCTTCTCCGTCTATTGATGGCAAACTCTTTGTTGTCTGTATTTGGTTCTTTGTCGTCTGTACAAGCCTAACGACAAACTAGTTGTTTCATGTAGTGTCTCCTCCATTAGGAGTGCGAATGCACTTAATCTTCTTCTCAGTTTCTCTCTCAACCGAGGCTTGGAATTTCTTGAATACGCCTAGTACTTGATCTTTGATCCTCAAAGTGAAGGCCTTGGAATTTCTTGAATACGCCTAGTACTTAATCTTTGGTCCTCAAAGTGAAGGCCCAAACTTTTCTGGAAAAGTCATCAGTAAAAGTCACAAAGTACTTAGCACCACTAAGAGATCTTACCGACATTTTGCAAACATCGGAATGTATCATGTCCAGCTTCTCAGGCTTTTTTGCAAGGAGGCAGAGTCTTGAAGAAAACTTTGTGTTGCTTCCCTACTTGACAATTTGAACATTTATTGATGTGAACTCCTTTCACACCCTTCAACTATTTTTTTCTTCACTAGCACTATCATCCCCATCTCACTCATGCGCTCAAGTCTCTTGTGCCATAGAGCACAATTATCACCCTTATCTAGTGCATTGACAGAAGCACTAAATAGCTTAGCATGACTGAGAGCATTTTACCTCTTACAACAACCATGTTGCCTTTGGTGAGCTTGTACAGCCATTTTCCAAAACTACTCAAGTAACCATCTCCATCAAGCAAACCAACTGAAAATAATATTGAGACGAAGTGCCTCAACATGCCTCATGGATTTGAGGACTAACCTTGTACCATTTGTGATCTCCAAATGCACATCTCCTTTTGTAATGATGGATGCCCTATCATTGTTCCCCATATTCACCACACCAAAATCACCAATATATAGTTAGTAAAGAGCTCTCTACAAGATGTAGCATGAATGGTAGCACCGCTGTTCGGTATTCAAATCATCTCGTCACCATCCATAAGGTTGACAGTTTCATCAGAAACAACAGTGGTCTTATCCTCAACAGTGGAACCAAATCTGCCATCATTTTCTTCATGCATAACAAGCATGATGTCCTCTTCTACCGTAGTAACTCGGTTGCCCTCTGTATCACTATCACTGTCAGCTTGCGTTTGATCTTGCTTCTTCTTTTTATTTTTGCCTTTCTTCAACTTGTCACATTGCCACTTAATGTGGCCCTTCTGATGGCAGTGATGTCACTCATAATCAACATACTTGCTTATTGATTTGCATCTACCTCTTTCTACCCCTTTACCCGGACTTTTGCTCTTGCTTCTCCCCCTGGTCTGAGTAACCAGCACCTCTGAATGTGAGGAAGAACTAGCTTCAACCACCTTTCTGGACTCTTCATTTAGTACCCTGGTTTTCATAAGATTTCAAGTGACAACTTCACTGGGTGCTGAATTGCAAACCGTGACCTTAAAGGTCTCCCAGCTGTCCGGTAATGAGCCTAGTAGTAGCAAGGCTCTCACTTCACCTTCAAATGCTATTCCCCTTGAATAAATTTGATTTATAATGCCTTGGAGTGTATTCACATGATCTGCAATTAGAATGCCCTCTTTGTACCTCAAACACATCAATGTTTGATCAAGAACATCTTGTTTGTACCTTCTTCTCGGGCAAACAACTCTTCGAATTTTTGACATAAGGTGCGTGCATGTGTCTCATCAATGATATGGTTCAAAACATTGTCACCGACCCATTGCCGAATAAACCCACAAGCTTGGCGATGAAGTACCTTCCACTGACCTTCCTCAATGCCCTCCGGCATCTCAGTGGAGAACACTGACTTCCAGTATTATTTGACATATAACAAGTCCTCCATCTTGCCCTTTCATGCTTGATAATTTGTACCATTCAAAGATATCATCCTGCTGGTATTCACTTCCATCTTTCAGCACAAGAAACTCAAGGATTTGCACAAGTAAGCCAAGGCTCTAATGCCACTTTGATGGGGCTCGACAACAACAATGAGCTGCACAAATTCACCGACACGACAAATATGTACACTACACAACCCCCTCCACTTGTGATGAATTTTGAGGACAGCTTCAACCAACAAGTAAGCAACAGAATAACACAAACAACATACACATGTGACATAAGATTTAACGTGGAAAAACCTCCTGAACTTGAGGAGTAAAAAACCACGGCTGTGGACCGACCGGTCCATGAAACTTCACTATCAAAATGATGAGTACAAAGTCTTCTCTAGAACCTCTAGAGATATTTACAACACACTCTCCATGTTGCCAACCGGCAACAGCAACAACAGCCACAATAGTCAAGATTTCAGCAAATTAGAGTTTACACAACTTCTGTACCCTTCAGTGTTTTGTAAACTACTATTAATCCGCTGATACAAACAACACCAGATTTGGCAGAAAGTTAGGCACACGAGTTCCTGAGATCCCCTCCAAATTTCAGCTCAGTCAAACACCGTTTTCGTACCCAAACTGTTCGTCTCCCAAAACTACTCTGTTCAGAAACTACGGTAATCAGAGCTGACAAAACCACTCTCCAATTTGATGCTCCACTGACCCATTCCTCAAACCAGCAAACCAGATCGAAGTACACAAAGTAAGGAATGAGCTCACCAAGTTTGGGGTTGATCCAAACACGTTTGAGCCTCCAATCACCAGCTTGAACACTGTCTAGTCAGATGCAGCAAATCTAGACAGAACCTCTGCTTCTTCCCCCTCCTCTCTCAGGTTGTGTTTTCTCTTGTGTGCTCTCTCACTCTCACGAATGACAGCCACCACCAGCTGCGGTGGAGTGGCTAGGGTTCTCTCCTTGCTTCACTTCCCTTGGAAAGTGATGTAGGGTGGAACCCTAATCGTCAGATCTTTCACGAAAGGAGGTTATCCCACGATGAACACGGAGAACACAAGAAGGAAACGGAGGAAAACACGAGGAGAAACACTCGAATCAACACAAATACAGTCACACAGGTGCTAGAACCACAATACACATCAAGATACACGATCCATAGTCAACAACGGTGGTACAAAGATAGTCTTCTCCCGGAGGAGGTCTTGGGTATCCCTTGGGATCTTCTCCGATGTGGAGGCCATGAATCCAAGGTGGATCTTCTCCGAAGAGGCCGCGGTCTCGTAGGAGAGGAACCACAAAGGTCTATGATGAGCTATCCAAAAGCTACCTTGAAAGGATGGAAGTCAATGAGTATATATTACATGGGATGACGCCGTCGGGGCGGACGTCCGCTGGTCACCAGACGTCCGGTGGTTCCGGAGGGACCGGACGTCTGGTAATCCTCGGATTTCCGCTAATTACGTTCTGTGGTCGGTGTCACAGACGTCCGGTGGCTTCCGGTCGTCCGGTCGTCTGGGAGTCGCCGGTCGTCCGGTGCCTCGAAGTCGCCGGTCGTCCAGTGTGGGCCGGACGTCCGGTGCCTGTAGCATCTTCATCCTTCCTTCTTCTTGTTCCAAGCACTTGTCGATCTCGCCGTCTTGACCGCTGTGCAGAGCTGTCCCATGGCCTTCATCCAAGTACCTGAGTATGCACATAGTTTCTGATGAGGGTAGAAGCCATGTCTCATGTGAATCGGAAAGATGTCTAGAGAGGAGCGAAGTCACCTCGGTCTCGAGATCTCTTGCACGGGCCCGAGTCATTTGTCCTTTGGGTACTTGGTGAGGTGATGAAGGGTCCATGGGGATGACCTTTGGATGCTCCGCATCATCTCCCCTCCCTTGGGAAAGATCCGACCTCGGATCGAAATCTTCATCACCATGGAAAGGAGATAGATCCTTGATGTTGAAAGTATCGCTCACGGAGTACTTGTCTCTTGGGATGTCGATCTTGTAGGCGTTGTTGTTGTAGCGTGCTAGCACCTTGAAGGGTCCGTCGGCGCGAGGTAGTAGTTTGGACTTGCGCTTGTGTGGGAAACGGTCCTTGCGAAGATGAAGCCAAACAAGATCGCCCGGTTGGAACATCATCGGTGCCTTGTTGGCGTTGATCTTGGTGGTGAGACGATGGACTTGTCGCTCGATCATTGCCCTTGTATCTTCGTGCACCTTCTTGAGATAGCTTGCTCGTGCACTTGCGTCCATGTTCGTGCGCTCTTGTAGAGGTAGAGGTAGGATGTCTGCTAGGCTTCTCGCCCCTCGTTGGTTACCCCAAGTGGAAGGTGTGAGATGTAGTGTTGCGGAAGTTTTTCCCTTGGCAAAGATACCAAGGATCGAATCCCCAGAGACTCCTAGGTTCAACAAGAAGGTATCAACTGCTACGGTGCCAGATATTAGCAATCAACGTGGACCTGCACACAAATACAAATAACTTTGCTCCCAACAAGTACAGAGAGGTTGTCAATCCCTCCGGCCTTGTAGTTCACAAAGGATTAAACGCAAGTGATAGTAGTGATAGATATAATTGCAATAGTAAATAATAGCGAAAAGTAAATAGCGGATGTGATCAATGATGGTAATATGGACCGGAGTCTCATGATGTTCACTAGTGATGTCTCTCTCCCAAAAGACGATAAAACAGCTATGTGAGGTAAACGAATTACAGCTGGGCAATTGACAGGACCATGTGCGCAAACCAATGCTGATTACATTGCAAGAAAGGTTGAGGTTCAAAGCATGGGCGGTACGCCAAAGTAAGTAGACCGAAATCCATCAATATCTACTACTAATCATCCACCTTGAGATATCTATCCAGAACATCTCGCTGGTATTAAGTTGTGAGTCCCACCCATAGTGTAAACTCAATGCAACAGACAACTGCATTAAAAGAACTTTGCGTAAAGTAAACAATCCTTGCACCCGTGGGCACAAGCACCGTTGTTTTCCCCCTTGTGGCAAAAGCACATCCCCTAGACTCATGTTTCTGTCACTCAAACTAGTCATCGAGGGGCATGAACCCACAATCAAGCATAACGTTCCCTCTTGGAGTCACTACCTATTACTTGAGCAAAGCAATAAATAACAACGGAGAACATGCAAGAATTACTTACGAACATAAATATAAAAGAGGTAGATCAAATATATTACTCAAGCACAATCTGAACATAATCTCATAATCCATCGGATCCCAGCAAACTCATCATAGCAACAGCATAAGGATTACATATGTGCCTCGATCATGTAGGGCAGCTCACGAGGACTAATTAGTGAAGCACAAGAACGGGAGGAGAACATCACATAGCTACTGGTCATGGACTCATGGTCCAAGGGAGACTACTCACAACTCATCCAGGAGGCGTCCATGGTGGTGGAGAGGCTCCCGGTGGTGATCCTCCCCTCCGGCAGGGTGCCGGGAAGAGTTCTCCTGGTGCTCCCGATCTTGGAAGCGGCGGCGGCGGCGGAACAGAGATGAGATCGCGAAAAAGAGTTCCTCCCTCAAGGGTTTCGGGAGATACTTTAAATATATGCCAAAGAGGGGCATCAGAGGAGCCTCGGGGGGCCCAGGCGCCCCCCC
>LR738712.1:549128835-549165576 GCA_902687465.1 Secale cereale
CCCCGGCTGTCCTTCGGGCGCACGGTAGTTTCTGGAACGCTGATTTTTTATATAATTTTTCTGGATTTTTCCTGGCAGTTCTCGTAACGTGAAAACCTGAAATACAAAAACAGCCGAAAACAGAAACTGGCACTGGGGTGCACTAAGTTAATAGGTTAGTCCAAATATGATCAAAAGTGTATGGAAGTGTATAAATATCATAGCAATATCACCCAAAAGAGGCATGGAGCAAGCAGAAATTATAGATACGTTTTGGACGTATCAACATCCCCAAGCTTAATTCCTGCTCGTCCTCGAGTAGGTAAATGATAACAAGAATAATTTCTGTGGTGACATGCTATTAACCATATAGGACTTTTCTATAGTCATATGACAAAAGCTTACTGAGACAATGAATCTATAGTAATTAAGTTGCCTCATGAGAAAATCACAAAGGACTGAAAGTTTTACAATATGATACTGAAACATCAAATAGATTTGCAATGAACATGATGTGCAAATATGATAAAGTGATATCTAGCTTGCCCCCTTTAGTGAAGCAAAACAAAAATGCAGGGGCACCTCCAAGGTTTAAGTGATGACTAGATACAATGATTTCAGAATAAACGATATCACAATCATGCAAAAGACAATGCTACTTTGGGACAATGCACATTACACTCAGAATGACAATCATGCTCTCAGTAGTTGGTGCTTTAAAAAGAAGGTGGAGACTCTCGAACCGTGGCTTTTGTTGGCAAGGTTGAAAACCCGTAGTCGGAAACAAAGACAAAACATGTACCAGAGCTCTTGGCTTTAAAACAGAGGTAATAATTTATTTTAGATCATGCATGTTTCATCAACGAATGCTAGCAGACAACTCAATCACTTTTCGAGATGGACAAGTTTCGAGGAACGGCTCCCGAATGAGGACGATCACATCCTCTTAATATCCTTTGTTTATCACTGCCAAAGTTTTCTGATTTCTCATGAACAAAGCGTGAAGGAGGGTTTGTTTGTTATATTATCTTTTTGAGCCGGGCGCACTCAATGCCAGTTCCTTCTCGTATTATGGGTTTGCACATTATACATGCAATCCCGGGGTGAAGCTTGTCCTACTTAAAAAATTCATGAATTAACCACTACTTCCTCATGAACTTACAACAGAGGCACAAAATAATAATGCTTTTTCTTTGAATAATTTCGAGATGGCACATGCAAGTCTCCATTAGGAATGGCAGGTAAATACCATGTAGGAAGGTATGGTGGACTCATATGGCATAACTGGATTAAAGGATGTGGATGCACAAGCAGTCAGTCCGCTTAGTACAGGCGAAGGTTAGCAAAAGACTGGGAGCGACCAACTAAGAGAGCAATGACGGTCATAATCATGCAGAGCGACAAAGCAACATTGAATCAGGCATGGTAGTTATATCGCTACTCAGAAACAAAAGATCATCAAGGCTTGACAGACTTTCTTTACAGTCTTAAATATGCGTGAGCATACGCCAAGTCAATCAAAATAAATTCTCGAAGGAAGATATTACTAAACCATACCACATCATAGGCAAACAAATCATGTTGGTACTCCAATAACACATTGGGAACCCTCCAGCTATTTGAGACTAACCATAAGAAAACATGAACTACTAAGCGCCATCATGCACGTAGCATCTTTATCACAGACATATCAACCAATGCAACGGAAGCAAACTCTCTTAATAAGGTGAGCATGGTAATTAAAGAGAGTTCAAGCAACCAACTAAACAAAAGCTCTTGAAAAGATAAGCATGAAAGCTAAGAGTTGAACATGATAGTAGCTATTAAAAGACAAAGAACACACACAGCAAGGATAGACATGAAAATTCTATGTTATATTCTAGGTAGAAGTGGAGCGTGTTTCTCTCCCACATAAAGAAAGCTGAGTTCCGACTCGTTATGAAAAACTAAAGAAAACTAAAAGAAAGACGCTCCAAGCATAGCACATAACACATGAAGTGATTAAAATATAGTGGAACGAAAGACGAACTGATAATGTTGATGGAGAAGGGGATGCACGGGGGCATCCCCAAGCTTAGACGCTTGAGTCTCCTTGAATATTTCTTGGGGGTGCATGGGGGCATCCCCAAGCTTGAGCGCTTGACACTCCTGAATCTTTTTATCATCTTCCCTCGCACACTTGAAAACTCCCTTCATACATAACTCATCATAATCTGATTAGCGAGGTTAGTACCCATAATAAAATAATTATACCTTGCTGGAAATAAAGATATTCTTGAAGGTCTACCGTTTCTCAAGATTGCCAAAAGGTTTTTGCAAAGAAAAAGCAAGCTCTTGGTTTGCAAAATGAAGGAAAAGCAAAACAGGACAAAATCTGTGAAAAACAGAACATCAGGTAGTAATTGATTTGTTCGGGGCACTTCTGCAACTCTAATAAAAAACTCAGAATAGACGCACGAAAGACAATTATATAGAGCACGCTGTCGAAAAAGTTCAGACCAAAAAGATGATCTGGTGATTTTATACGAATTTTTCTATCCAAGGACAGAATCTGTTTCCTGGACAGCACCTCACAACTTTTGAACTTTCTAGCAATCAGAGGCTACACTTGGCACAAAATTGAAAAGCAAAGATACAATGATGATGCTACAGTAGTAACAACATCAAGACACAACAAAAGCAAAATAAATTTATTCATGTGGGCTGCCTCCCAAAAGCGCTTTCTTTTATGCCTTTAAGCTAGGCATAATGCATATAGATCAAGTTTTATCAAGAGTAAAAGAATAGCTAGCCCATACAACGGACTCAAAAGGTAACTTGATCTTCTTTCGAGGGAAGTGTTCCATCCCTTTCTTGAGAGGAAACTGAAATCTTATATTCCCCTCTTTCATGTCAATGATAGCACCAACGATGCGTAAAAAGGGACGTCCCAAAATAATTGGACAAGAAGGATCACATTCAATATCCATAATAGTAAAATCAACGGGAACATAATTATCATTGACAACGATAAGAACATCGTTGATCCTCCCCAAAGGTTTCTTTATGGAAGAATCAACGAGACGAACACCAAAAGAACAATAATCATAAGGTTTTAATTTAAGCATATCATATAGTCTTTTGGGCATAATGGAGGTACTAGCTATAATATCACATAAAGCATAGCAAGAAAAGTTGTTTATCTTAATTTTAATCATAGGATCCCAACCATCTTCTAGCTTTCTAGGTATGGAGGCTTCTACTCTAAGTTTCTCCTCCCTAGCTTTGATAAGAGCATTAGTGACATGCTCTGTGAAGGCAAGATTAAGCGTGCTAGTGTGGGGATCTTTGGCCATTCCTTGCAGAAAGGTGACAACTTCTGAAATACTACAATTATCAAAATCAATTTTATCATTATTGGGCAGAATTGTAGTGTCATCCTCTTTGTTTGAATCGCTCTCTATTATAAGAGTTTGAACGTCTTCCCAAGTTTGGGGAAGCTTAGGAGCAATTTTAAACTGAGGCTCATACTCTTTTCCGGGAAGACCATGCCATGGGCATAACCCTCCGTCAAGACTAACATAATCACAAGGTTTATTACTTTTGTAGATCCCGACAGTGGTGATTGGCATAATGGAAGAAGGGGTGTACTCCTCCCATCTAGTGTTTTTGGTGGAACCCATAGTAGCAAGCAAGCAAGATAACTATTTTTGTGATTTTCGATAAAAGATACTAAAGCAGAAACTGAAAGGTAAACTAACAAGACTAAAAGCAAAGGTAAAAGATAGCGTGCAACTCCCCTATCTTGAAGAGTGGAGTCCCTGGCAACGGCGCCAGAAAAACTCTTGCCAGGCTTCTCGCCCCTCGTTGGTTACCCCAAGTGGAAGGTGTGAGATGTAGTGTTGCGGAAGTTTTTCCCTTGGCAAAGATACCAAGGATCGAATCCCCAGAGACTCCTAGGTTCAACAAGAAGGTGTCAACTGCTACGGCGCCAGATATTAGCAATCAACGTGGACCTGCACACAGATACAAATAACTTTGCTCCCAACGAGTACAGAGAGGTTGTCAATCCCTCCGGCCTTGTAGTTCACAAAGGATTAAACGCAAGTGATAGTAGTGATAGATATAATTGCAATAGTAAATAATATCGAAAAGTAAATAGCGGATGTGATCAATGATGGTAATATGGACCGGAGTCTCATGATGTTCACTAGTGATGTCTCTCTCCCAAAAGACGATAAAACAACTATGTGAGGTAAACGAATTACAGCTGGGCAATTGACAGGACCATGTGCACAAACCAATGCTGATTACATTGCAAGAAAGGTTGAGGTTCAAAGCATGGGCGGTACGCCAAAGTAAGTAGACCAAAATCCATCAATATCTACTACTAATCATCCACCTTGAGATATCTATCCAGAACATCTCGCTGGTATTAAGTTGTGAGTCCCACCCATAGTGTAAACTCAATGCAATAGACAACTGCATTAAAAGAACTTTGCGTAAAGTAAACAATCCTTGCACCCGCGAGCACAAGCACCGTTGTTTTCCCCCTTGTGGCAACATCACATCTCCTAGACTCATGTTTCTGTCACTCAAACTAGTCATCGAGGGGCATGAACCCACAATCAAGCATAACGTTCCCTCTTGGAGTCACTACCTATTACTTGGCCAAAGCAATAAATAACAACGGAGAACATGCAAGAATTACTTACGAACATAAATATAAAAGAGGTAGATCAAATATATTACTCAAGCACAATCTGAACATAATCTCATAATCCATCGGATCCCAGCAAACTCATCATAGCAACAGCATAAGGATTACATATGTGCCTCGATCATGTAGGGCAACTCACGAGGACTAATTAGTGAAGCACAAGAACGGGAGGAGAACATCACATAGCTACTGGTCATGGACTCATGGTCCAAGGGAGACTACTCACAACTCATCCGGGAGGCGTCCATGGTGGTGGAGAGGTTCCCGGTGGTGATCCTCCCCTCCGGCAGGGTGCCGGGAAGAGTTCTCCTGGTGCTCCCGATCTTGGAAGCGGCGGCGGCGGCGGAACAGAGATGAGATCGCGAAAAAGAGTTCCTCCCTCAAGGGTTTCGGGAGACGCTTTATGTTGGGGAACGTAGTATTTTAAAATTTTCCTACGATCACGCAAGATATATCTACTAGATGCATAGCAACGAGAGGGGAGAGTGTGTCTACGTACCCTCGTAGACCGGGAGCGGAAGCGTCAAGCGATGCGGTTGATGTTGTCGAACTTCTTCGCGATCCAACCGATCAAGCACCGAACGTACGGCACCTCCGTGTTCAGCACACGTTCAGCTTGATGACGTCCCACGAGCTCTTGATCCAGTTGAGCTTCATGGGAGAATTTCGTCAGCACGACGGCGTGGTGACGGATATGATGTATTCACCGGCGCAGGGCTTCGCCTAAGCTCCGCGACGGTATGACCGAGGTGTGTTTCTGTGGAGGGGGGCACCGCACACGGCTAAAACAATTCAACTTGTGTGTATTTGGGTGCCCTCTGCCCCTGTATATAAAGGAGCAAGGGAGGGAGGCCGGCCAACTTCCCCTGGTGCGGCTAGGGAAGGAGTCCTACTAGGAATAGGATTGCAATCCTATTCCTAGTAGGATTCACCAAAAGGAAGAAGGGGGAAAGGAATAGGAGAGGTGGCGCCCCCCCAATCCTAGTCCAACTAGGAACCCTAGGTGGGGGCGCCGGCCAGCCCTATGGGCTGCCTCTCTCTTTCCCTTTAGGCCCACTATGGACCATCCCCTCTCGTAGGGGGTTCCGGTAACCCCCTCCGGCAATCCAGATAAATCCGAAACTTTCCCGGAACACTTCCGGTGTCCGAATATAGTCGTCCAATATATCAATCTTTATGTCTCGGACATTCCGAGACTCCTCGTCATGTCCGTGATCTCATCCGGGACTCCGAACTACCTTCGGTACATCAATACTCATAAACTCATAATACCGATCGTCATCAAACGTTAAGCGTGCGGACCCTACGGGTTCGAGAACTATGTAGACATGACCGAGACTCATCTCCGGTCAATAACCAATAGCGGAACCTGGATGTTCATATTGGCTCCTACATATTCTACGAAGATCTTTTATCGGTCAAAACCGCATAACAACATACGTTGTTCCTTTTGTCATCGGTATGTTACTTGCCCGAGATTCGATCGTCGGTATCTCCATACCTAGTTCAATCTCGTTACCGGCAAGTCTCTTTACTCGTTCCGTAACACATCATCTCGTGACTAACTCATTAGTCTTTTGCTTGCAAGGCTTATTGTTATGTGTGTTACCGAGAGGGCCCAGAGATACCTCTCCGACACTCGGAGTGACAAATCCTAATCTTGATCTATGCCAACACCACGAATACTTTCGGAGACACCTGTAGAGCATCTTTATGATCACCCAGTTACGTTGTGACGTTTGATAGCACACAAGGTGTTCCTACGGTATTCGGGAGTTGCATAATCTCATAGTCATAGGAACATGTATAAGTCTTGAAGAAAGCAATAGCAGTAAAACTAAACGATCATAGTGCTATGCTAACGGATGGGTCTTGTCCATCACATCATTCTCCTAATGATGTGATCCCATTGATCAAATGACAACTCATGTCTATGGCTAGGAAACATAACCATCTTTGATCAATGAGCTAGTCTAGTAGAGGCATACTAGGGACATACTGTTTTTGTCTATGTATCCACACATGTACTAAGTTTCCGGTTAATACAATTCTAGCATGAATAAAAGACATTTATCATGATATAAGGAAATACAAATAACATCTTTATTATTGCCTCTAGGGCATATTTCCTTCAGTCTCCCACTTGAACTAGAGTCAATAATCTAGATTACAAAGTGATGATCCTCACACCCATGGAGTCTTGGTGTTGATCATGTTTTGCCCGTGGAAGAGGCTTAGTCAACGGGTCTGCAACATTCAGATCCGTATGTATTTTGCAAATTTCTATGTCTCCCTCCTTGACTAGATCGCGGATGGAATTGAAGCGTCTTTTGATGTGCTTTGTTCTCTTGTGAAACCTGGATTCCTTCGCCAAGGCTATGGCTCCAGTGTTGTCACAAAAGATTTTCATTGGACCCGATGCACTAGGTACTACACCTAGATCGGATATGAACTCCTTCATCCAGACTCCTTCATTTGCTGCTTCCGAAGCAGCTATGTATTCCGCTTCACACGTAGATCCCGCCACGACGCTCTGCTTGGAACTGCACCAACTGACAGCTCCACCGTTCAATAAAAATACATATCCGGTTTGTGACTTTGAGTCATCCGGATCAGTGTCAAAGCTAGAATCGACGTAACCGTTTACGACGAGCTCTTTGTCACCTCCATATACGAGAAACATATCCTTTGTTCTTTTCAGATACTTTAGGATGTTTTTGACCGATGTCCAGTGATCCACTCCTGGATTACTTTGGTACCTCCCTGCTAGACTTATAGCAAGGCACACATCAGGTCTGGTACACAGCATTGCATACATGATAGATCCTATGGCTGAGGCATAGGGAATGACTTTCATTTTCTCTCTATCTTCTGCAGTGGTCGTGTTGGGGAACGTAGTATTTTAAAATTTTCCTACGATCACGCAAGATCTATCTACCAGATGCATAGCAACGAGAGGGGAGAGTGTGTCTACGTACCCTCGTAGACCGGGAGCGGAAGCGTCAAGTGACGCGGTTGATGTTGTCGAACTTCTTCGCGATCCAACCGATCAAGCACCGAACGTACGGCACCTCCGCGTTCAGCACACGTTCAGCTTGATGACGTCCCACGAGCTCTTGATCCAGTTGAGCTTCACGGGAGAGTTTCGTCAGCACGACGGCGTGGTGACAGATATGATGTGTTCACCGGCGCAGGGCTTCGCCTAAGCTCCGCGACGGTACGACCGAGGTGTGATTCTGTGGAGGGGGGCACCGCACACGGCTAAAACAATTCAACTTGTGTGTCTTTGGGTGCCCCCCTGCCCCCGTATATAAAGGAGCAGGGGAGGGAGGCCGGCCAACCTCTCCTGGTGCGGCTAGGGAGGGAGTCCTACTAGGAATAGGATTGCAATCCTATTCCTAGTAGGATTCACCGAAAGGAAGAAGGGGGAAAGGAATAGGAGAGGTGGCGCCCCCCCAATCCTAGTCCAACTAGGATTCCTAGGTGGGGGCGCCGGCCAGCCCTATGGGCTGTCTCTCTCTCACCCTTTAGGCCCACTATGGACCATCCCCTCTCGTAGGGGGTTCCGGTAACCCCCTCCGGCATTCCCGATAAATCCGAAACTTTTCCGGTATACTTCCGGTGTCCGAATATAGCCGTCCAATATATCAATCTTTATGTCTCGGGCATTCCGAGACTCCTCGTCATGTCCGTGATCTCATCCGGGACTCCGAACTACCTTCGGTACATCAATACTCAAAAACTCATAATACCGATCGTCATCAAACGTTAAGCGTGCGGACCCTACGGGTTCGAGAACTATGTAGACATGACCGAGACTCATCTCTGGTCAATAACCAATAGCGGAACCTGGATGTTCATATTGGCTCCTACATATTCTACGAAGATCTTTTATCGGTCAGAACCGCATAACAACATACGTTGTTCCTTTTGTCAAACGGTATGTTACTTGCCCGAGATTCGATCGTCGGTATCTTTATACCTAGTTCAATCTCGTTTACCGGCAAGTCTCTTTACTCGTTCCATAACACATCATCTCGTGACTAACTCATTAGTCCTTTGCTTGCAAGGCTTATTATGATGTGTGTTACCGAGAGGGCCCAGAGATACCTCTCCGACACTCGGAGTGACAAATCCTAATCTTGATCTATGCCAACACCACGAATACTTTCGGAGACACCTGTAGAGCATCTTTATGATCACCCAGTTACGTTGTGACGTTTGATAGCACACAAGGTGTTCCTACAGTATTCGGGAGTTGCATAATCTCATAGTCATAGGAACATGTATAAGTCATGAAGAAAGCAATAGCAGTAAAACTAAACGATCATAGTGCTATGCTAACGGATGGGTCTTGTCCATCACATCATTCTCCTAATGATGTGATCCCGTTGATCAAATGACAACTCATGTCTATGGCTAGGAAACATAACCATCTTTGATCAATGAGCTAGTCTAGTAGAGGCATACTAGGGACATACTGTTTTGTCTATGTATTCACACATGTACCAAGTTTCCCGTTAATACAATTCTAGCATGAATAATAAACATTTATCATGATATAAGGAAATATAAATAACAATTTTATTATTGCCTCTAGGGCATATTTCCTTCAGTCTCCCACTTGCACTAGAGTCAATAATCTAGCTCACATCGCCATGTGATTTAATACCGATAGTTCACATCGTTATGTGAGTAACACCCATAGTTCACATCGCCATGTGACCAACACCCAAAGGGTTTACTAGAGTCAATAATCTAGTTCACATTGCTATGTGATTAATACCCAAGAGTAATAAGGTGTGATCATGTTTTGCTTGTGAGAGAAGTTTAGTCAACGGGTCTGTCACATTCAGATCCGTATGTATGTCACAAATTTCTATGTCTACAATGCTCTGCATAGAGCTACTCTAGCTAATTGCTCCCACTTTCAATACGCATCCAGATTGATACTTAGAGTCATCTGGATTTAGTGTCAAAGCTTGCATCGGCGTAACCCTTTATGACGAACTCTTTATCACCTCCATAATCGAGAAACATTTCCTTAGTCATCCAGTTACTAAGGATAATTTTGACCGCTGTACAGTGATCTACTCCTGGATCACTATTGTACCCCCTTGACAAACTCATGGCAAGGTACACAACATGTTTGGTACACAGCATGGCATACTTTATAGAACCTATGGCTGAGGCATAGGGAATGACTTTCATTCTCTCTATATTTTTGCAATGGTCGGGCATTGAGTCTTACTCAACTTCATACCTTGTAATACAGGCAAGAACCCTTTCTTTGACTGATCCATTTTGAACTTCTTCAAAATCTTATCAAGGTATGTGCTTTGTGAAAGTCCAATTAAGCGTCTTGATCTATCTCTATAGATCTTGATGCCTAATATATAAGCAGCTTCACCGAGGTCTTTCATTGAAAAACTCTTATTCAAGTATCCTTTTATGCTGTCCAGAAATTCTATATCATTTCCAATCAACAATATGTCATCCACATATAATATTAGAAATGCTACAGAGCTCCCACTCACTTTCTTGTAAATACAGGCTTCTCCAAAAGTCTGTATAAAACCATATGCTATGATCACCTCATCAAAGCGTATATTCCAACTCCGAGATGCTTGCACCAGTCCATAGATGGATCGCTGGAGCTTTCATACTTTGTTAGCACCTTTTGGATCGACAAAACCTTCTGGTTGCATCATATACAACTCTTCTTTGAGATATCCATTCAGGAATGCAGTTTTGTCATCCATTTGCCAGATTTCATAATCATAAAATGCGGCAATTGCTAACATGATTCGGACAGACTTAAGCATCGCTACAGGTGAGAAAGTCTCATCGTAGTCAACTCCTTGAACTTGTCGAAAACCTTTCGCAACAAGTCGAGCTTTGTAAACAGTAACATTACCGTCTGCGTCGGTCTTCCTCTTGAAGATCCATTTATTTTCGATGGCCTGCCGATCATCGGGCAAGTCAACCAAAGTCCATACTTTGTTCTCATACATGGATCCCATCTCAGATTTCATGGCTTCAAGCCATTTTGCGGAATCTGGGCTCATCATCGCTTCCTCATAGTTCGTAGGTTCATCATGGTTTAGTAACATGATTTCCAGAACTGGGTTGCCGTACCACTCTGGTGCGGAACGTACTCTGGTTGATCTACGACGTTCAGCAGAAATTTGATCCGAAGTTTCATGATCATCATCATTAACTTCCTCACTGATTGGTGTAGGAATCACTGGAACAATTTTCTGTGATGTACTACTTTCCAATCCGAGAGAAGGTACAATTACCTCATCAAGTTCTACTTTCCTCCCACTCACTTCTTTCGAGAGAAACTCTTTCTCTAGAAAGGATCCATTCTTAGCAACGAATATCTTGCCTTCGGATCTGCGATAGAAGGTGTACCCAACAGTCTCTTTTGGGTATCCTATGAAGACACATTTCTCCGACTTGGGTTCGAGCTTATCAGGTTGAAGCTTTTTCACATAAGCATCGCAGCCCCAAACTTTAAGAAACGACAACTTTGGTTTCTTGCCAAACCATAGTTCATAAGGTGTCGCATCAACGGATTTAGATGGTGCCCTATTTAACGTGAATGTAGCTGTCTCTAATGCATAACCCCAAAAGCGATAGTGGTAGATCGGTAAGAGACATCATCGATCGCACCATATCTAATAAAGTACGGTTATGACGTTCGGACACACCATTACGCTGTGGTGTTCCGGGTGGCGTGAGTTGTGAAACTATTCCACATTGTTTCAAATGAAGACCAAACTCGTAACTCAAATATTCTCCTCCACGATCAGATCGTAGAAACTTTATTTTCTTGTTACGATGATTCTCTACTTCACTCTGAAATTCTTTGAACTTTTCAAATGTTTCAGACTTGTGCTTCATTAAGTAGATATACCCATATCTGCTCAAATCATCAGTGAAGGTCAGAAAATAACGATACCCGCCGCGTGCTTCAACACTCATTGGTCCATATACATCAGTATGTATGATTTCCAACAAATCTGTTGCTCGCTCCATGGTTCCGGAGAACGGAGTTTTAGTCATCTTGCCCATGAGGCATGGTTCGCAAGCACCAAGTGATTCATAATCAAGTGATTCCAAAAGTCCATCACTATGGAGTTTCTTCATGCGTTTTACACCAATATGACCTAAACGGCAGTGCCACAAATAAGTTGCACTATCATTATTAACCTTGCATCTTTTGGCTTCAATATTATGAATATGTGTATCACCACGATCGAGATCCAACAAACTATTTTCATTGGGTGTATGACCATCGAAGGTTTTATTCATGTAAACAGAATAACAATTATTCTATGACTTTAAATGAATAACCGTATTGCAACAAATATGATCAAATCATATTCATGCTCAACGCAAATGCCAAATAACATTTATTTAGGTTTTACACTAATCCCGAAAGTATAGGGAGTGTGCGATGATGATCATATCAATCTTGGAACCACTTCCAACACACATCATCACTTCACCTTTAACTAGTCTCTGTTCATTCTGCAATTCTCGTTTCGAGTTACTAATTTTAGCAACTGAACCGGTATCAAATACCCAGGGGTTGCTATGAACACTAGTAAAGTACACATCAATAATCTGTATATCAAAATATACCTTTGTTCACTTTGCCATCCTTCTTATCCGCCAAGTATCTAAGGCAGTTCCACTTCCAGTGACCATTTCCTTTGCAGTAGAAGCACTTAGTTTCAGGCTTGAGTTTAGCTTTGGGTTTCTTCATGGGAGTGACAACTTGCTTGTCATTCTTCTTGAAGTTCCCCTTCTATCCCTTTGCCTTTTACTTGAAACAAGTGGTCTTGTTAACCATCAACACTTGATGCTCTTTCTTGATTTCTACCTTCACCGATTTCAGCATCGCGAAGAGCTCGGGAATTACTTTCGTCATCCCTTGCATATTATAGTTCATCACGAAGTTCTACTAACTTGGTGATAGTGACTAGAGAACTTTGTCAATTACTATCTTATCTGGAAGATTAACTCCCACTTGATTCAAGCAATTGCAGTACCCAGACAATCTGAGCACATGCTCACTGGTTGAGCTATTCTCCTCCATCTTGTAGGCAAAGTACTGTCAGAGGTCTCATACCTCTTGACACGGGCATGAGTATGAAATACTAATTTCAACTCTTGGAACATCTTATATGCTCCGTGGCGTTCAAAATGTTTTTGAAGTCCCGATTCTAAGCCGTAAAGTATGGTGCACTAAACTATCAAGTAGTCATCATATCGAGCTTTTGTCAAAACGTTCATAACGTCTGCATCTGCTCCTGCAATAGGTCTGTCACCTAGCGGTGCATCAAGGACATAATTCTTCTGTGCAGCAATGAGGATAATCCTCAGATCACGGAACGATTCCGCATCATTGCTACTAACATCTTTCAACTTAGTTTTCTCTAGGAACATATAAAATAAACGGGGAGCAACATCGCGAGCTATTGATCTACAACATAGATATGCTAATACTACCAGGACTAAGTTCATGATAAATTAAAGTTCAATATAATCATATTACTTAAGAACTCCCACTTAGATAGACATCCCTCCGGTCATCTAAATGATCACGTGATCCAAATCAACTAAACCATGTCCGATCATCACGTGAGATGGAGTAGTTTCAATGGTGAACATCTTATGTTGATCATATCTACTATATGATTCACGCTCGACCTTTCGCTCTCCAGTGTTCCGAGGCCATATCTGCATATGCTAGGCTCGTCAAGTTTAACCCGAGTATTCTGCGTGTGCAAAACTGGCTTACACCCGTTGTATATGAACGTAGAGCTTATCACACCCGATCATCACGTGGTGTCTCGGCATGACGAACTTTCGCAACGGTGCATACTCAGGGAGAACACTTATACCTTGAAATTTAGTAAGGGATAATCTTATAATGCTACCGTCGTTCTAAGCAAAATAAGAAGCATAATAAGATAAACATCACATGCAATCAAAATATGTGACATGATATGGCCATCATCATCTTGTGCTTTTGATCTCCATCTCCAAAGCACCGTCATGATCACCTTCGTCACCGGCGCGACACCTTGATCTCCATCGTAGCATCGTTGTCGTCTCGCCAACTATTGCTTCTACGACTATCGCTACCGCTTAGTAATAAAGTAAAGCAATTACATGGCGATTGCATTTCATACAATAAAGCGACAACCATATGGCTCCTGCCAGTTGCCGATAACTTTACAAAACATGATCATCTCATACAAAACCATATAACTCATCATGTCTTGACCATATCACATCACAACATGCCCTGCAAAAACAAGTTAGACGTCCTCTACTTTGTTGTTGCAAGTTTTACGTGGCTGCTACGGGCTTAGCAAGAATCGTTCTTTACCTACGCATACAAAACCACAACGATGTTTCGTCAAGTATGTGCTGTTTTAACCTTCACAAGGACCGGGCGTAGCCACACTTGATTCAGCTAAAGTGAGAGAGACAGACACCCGCCAGTCACCTTTAAGCAACGAGTGCTCGTAACGGTGAAACCAGTCTCGCGTAAGCGTACGCGTAATGTCGGTCCGGGCCGCTTCATCTCACAATACCGCCGAAGCAAAGTATGACATGCTGGTAAGCAGTATGACTAGTATCGCCCACAACTCATTGTGTTCTACTCATGCATATCATCTACGCATAGACCTGGCTCTGATACCACTTTTGGGGAACGTAGTATTTAAAAATTTTCCTACGATCATGCAAGATCTATCTACTAGATGCATAGCAACGAGAGGGGAGAGTGTGTCTACGTACCCTCGTAGACCGGGAGCGGAAGCGTCAAGCGATGCGGTTGATGTTGTCGAACTTCTTCGCGATCCAACCGATCAAGCACCGAACGTACGGCACCTCCGTGTTCAGCACACGTTCAGCTTGATGACGTCCCACGAGCTCTTGATCCAGTTGAGCTTCACGGGAGAGTTTCGTCAGCACGACGGCGTGGTGACGGATATGATGTATTCACCGGCGCAGGGCTTCGCCTAAGCTCCGCGACGGTATGACCGAGGTGTGTTTCTATGGAGGGGGGCACCGCACACGGCTAAAACAATTCAACTTGTGTGTCTTTGGGTGCCCCCCTGCCCCCGTATATAAAGGAGCAAGGGAGGGAGGCCGGCCAACTTCCCCTGGTGCGGCTAGGGAAGGAGTCCTACTAGGAATAGGATTGCAATCCTATTCCTAGTAGGATTCACCAAAAGGAAGAAGGGGGAAAGGAATAGGAGAGGTGGCGCCCCCCCAATCCTAGTCCAACTAGGAACCCTAGGTGGGGGCGCCGGCCAGCCCTATGGGCTGCCTCTCTCTTTCCCTTTAGGCCCACTATGGACCATCCCCTCTCGTAGGGGGTTCCGGTAACCCCCTCCGGCAATCCCGATAAATCCGAAACTTTCCCGGAACACTTCCGGTGTCCGAATATAGTCGTCCAATATATCAATCTTTATGTCTCGGACATTCCGAGACTCCTTGTCATGTCCGTGATCTCATCCGGGACTCCGAACTACCTTCGGTACATCAATACTCATAAACTCATAATACCGATCGTCATCAAACGTTAAGCGTGCGGACCCTACGGGTTCGAGAACTATGTAGACATGACCGAGACTCATCTCCGGTCAATAACCAATAGCAGAACCTGGATGTTCATATTGGCTCCTACATATTCTACGAAGATCTTTTATCGGTCAAAACCGCATAACAACATACGTTGTTCCTTTTGTCATCGGTATGTTACTTGCCCGAGATTCGATCGTCGGTATCTCCATACCTAGTTCAATCTCGTTACCGGCAAGTCTCTTTACTCCTTCCGTAACACATCATCTCGTGACTAACTCATTAGTCTTTTGCTTGCAAGGCTTATTGTGATGTGTGTTACCGAGAGGGCCCAGAGATACCTCTCCGACACTCGGAGTGACAAATCCTAATCTTGATCTATGCCAACACCACGAATACTTTCGGAGACACCTGTAGAGCATCTTTATGATCACCCAGTTACGTTGTGACGTTTGATAGCACACAAGGTGTTCCTACGGTATTCGGGAGTTGCATAATCTCATAGTCATAGGAACATGTATAAGTCATGAAGAAAGCAATAGCAGTAAAACTAAACGATCATAGTGCTATGCTAACGGATGGGTCATGTCCATCACATCATTCTCCTAATGATGTGATCCCGTTGATCAAATGAAAACTCATGTCTATGGCTAGGAAACATAACCATCTTTGATCAATGAGCTAGTCTAGTAGAGGCATACTAGGGACATACTGTTTTGTCTATGTATTCACACATGTACCAAGTTTCCCGTTAATACAATTCTAGCATGAATAATAAACATTTATCATGATATAAGGAAATATAAATAACAATTTTATTATTGCCTCTAGGGCATATTTCCTTCACTTTAAATATATGCCAAAGGGGGGCATCGGAGGAGCCTCGGGGGGCCCAGGCGCCCCCCCGGCGCGGCCCAGGGGGGGCGCCGCCAGGGCGCCTGGAGCCCTGGTGCCCCCCCCGGCTGTCCTCTGGGCGCACGGTAGTTTCTGGAACGCTGATTTTTTATATAATTTTTCTGGATTTTTCATGGCAGTTCTCGTAACGTGAAAACCTGAAATACAAAAACAACCGAAAACAGAAACTGGCACTGGGGTGCACTGAGTTAATAGGTTAGTCCAAATATGATCAAAAGTGTATGGAAGTGTATTAATATCATAGCAATATCACCCAAAAGAGGCATGGAGCAAGCAGAAATTATAGATACGTTTTGGACGTATCAATGTCCAATGGGGACAACGGGTTGAAGCCGTAGACGACCTCGAAGGGGGACTTGCCGGTAGTCGAATGTCTTACGCGGTTGTAGGCGTACTCGGCGATGAGCAAGCATTGCTCCCATTCCTTGATGTTCTTCTTGATCAACACGCGAAGAAGCGTCGAAAGCGTGCGGTTCGTCACCTCCGTTTGGCCGTCGGTTTGTGGATGGTACGCCGAAGAAAAGAGTAGCTTGATTCTGAGTTTGGCGCATAGGGTTTTACAAAAGTAGCTCAAGAACTTGACGTCTCGGTCCGACACGATCGTCTTGGGCACGCCGTGTAGACGAATGACCTCCCTACAAAAGAGATTTGCAACATGTGAAGCATCGTCGATCTTGCTACAAGGAATGAAATGAGCCATTTTAGAGAATCTATCCACGACAACTAACACAGAATCTTTGCCATTTTGAGTCCTAGGCAATCCAAGTACAAAATCCATGCTTATGTTTTCCCATGGATGGTATGGAATAGGAAGTGGCATGTAAAGACCATGAGATTGAGCTTTTGACTTAGCTTTGCGGCATGTAGAACATCGGTTGGTGAGGCGTGAGACGTCACGGAGCATCTTGGGCCAAAAGTAGTTCTTTGAAAGCGTAGCAAATGTCTTGTCGCGTCCAAAGTGTCCCATGAGTCCTCCTCCATGCGATTCCTGCAAAAGGATCAAACGAAGCGAAGACTCGGGAATGAAAAGTTTGTTAGCTCTCATAAGAAATCCATCCTTTATGTAGTAACGCTCCCAAGAAGTGTTAGTCAAACACTTAGCATAAGGATTTTCAAAGACAGGATCATGTTCATATAAATCTTTTATGTGCTCAAATCCAATAACATTCAACTCAAGTTGCGTAACAAGCATGCATTTGCGGGAAAGCGCATCCACCACAACATTTTCTTTGCCTTTGATGTACTTGATGACATAAGGAAACGACTCAATGAACTCGCTCCACTTAGCATGACGCTTGTTCAACTTAGTTTGACCTTTGAGATACTTGAGGGTCTCGTGGTCCGTATGAAGAATGAATTCATGAGGTCTAAGATAACGTTCCCAAACGCGTAAAACTCTCACCAAAGCATAAAGCTCTTTATCATAGATAGGGTAGTTAAGTTGCGCTCCGGATAGCTTTTCGCTAAAGTACGCAATTGGGCGCTTTTCTTGCATGAGCACGCCACCTATGCCGGTACCGCTAGCGTCACAATGGATCTCAAATGGTTTGTCAAAGTTTGGTAGGGCTAGAAGTGGTGCGTGTGTAAGCAAGCTTTTTAGCTCATTGAACGCGGTGTCTTGCGAAGGACCCCAAATGAAGGGTGCATTCTTCTTGCTCAAGGCGTGTAGAGGCATAGCAATAGTGCTAAAGTCCTTCACAAAACGTCGGTAGAAACCGGCTAGACCAAGGAAACTACGCACTTGCATGAGATTCGTTGGTTGAGGCCAAGTTTTAATTGCTTCAATTTTAGTTTCATCAACATGAACACCTTGTGAAGAAACGACAAATCCTAGGAAGACGACCTTGTCAACGCCAAAAGTGCATTTTTCCATATGAGCGTATAAACGCTCTTTCCGAAGGGTTTGTAAAACCATACGGATGTGTGTCACATGGTCCTCTAGCGTCTTGCTAAAAACGAGGATGTCATCAAAGTAAACCACTACAAAGACGCCTATGTAGGGTCGAAGACAAAAATGCATAAGACGCATAAATGAACCGGGTGCTTCCGATAAACCCATTGGCATAACAAGCCACTCATATAACCCAAACTTGGTTTTGAAAGCCGTTTTCCACTCATCACCCTCTTGAATGCGAATTTGATAGTAACCACTTTTAAGATCAATTTTCGAAAAGATGGTGGCACCACATAATTCATCAAGCATGTCATCTAAGCGTGGGATAGGATAATGGTATCTAACGGTGATAGCATTTATAGGTCGACAATCGGAGCACATGCGAAAACTTCCATCTTTCTTAGGCACGAGAATAACCGGAACGGCACAAGGGCTTAAGCTTTCACGTACATGACCTTTGTCGATGAGTTGTTGTACTAGCCGTTGTATCTCCTTTGTTTCCTCGGGGTTAACGCGGTAAGGAGCCTTGTTTGGAAGTGGTGCGCCGGGTATGAGGTCGATGCGGTGTTCGATTCCGTGAGGTGGAGGTAGACCCGGAGGTAGCTCATCGGGAAAGACGTCCGAGAATTCCTGCAACAATTGAGAGAACACTAAAGGTAGAGGTGGTGAAGTGTTAGTAAGTTTGGCTTCCCCTTTGCATAGAAGCACAAGGTGAAAGACACTCGATGGGTTCTCACACACTTCTCTCATCTCACTTTTGGTGGCAAATAGCACTAGTTGCTTCTTGTCGCTCATCGTGGAGTCGCTCATATTTGGCTTGTGGCTCTCACTCTCCTTTTGGTGGCTCACTCTCTCACCATTCTCTCCATGATTGTTGGTAGGTAAGTGCTTGTCGGCGGCTACTTAGCTTGGAGACATTGGTCGTAGCACGAATTCCTTGCCCTTCATCTTGAAGCTATAGTGATTTGTCCGTCCATTGTGTGTGACTCCACGATCATATTGCCATGGACGTCCAAGAATAAGGTGGCACACGGACATGGGGATCACATCACATTCAAGAGTGTCCTCGTAGGCGCCTATCTTGAAAGAGACTTGCACGGTGTGCTCGACTCGAAGAATTACGGCGTCGTTGAGCCATTGGACCTTGTAGGGGTGAGGATGCTTCGTTTTGACCAATTGAAGCTTGTCGCATAGCTCTTCGCTTGCCAAGTTATGACAACTTCCTCCATCGATGATAACCTTGACGGAGCGTCCATTGATGCCGGCCTTGGTATGGAAGATATGACATCGTTGGTCGTCCTCTTGTTGGTGTTGGAGTGTCAAGACTTTGGAGACAACAAGGTTGGGACTTGAGTCATTGTCGCAAAACACTTGATGGTCTTCTTCTTCGTTCACTTGGCGATGCATAGCTACATGCTCAAGGGCTTCCATCTCATCGTCTCTCATTGAGTCATAAGATCCGTCATCATTGATGATCATTGTACGAACGGTCTTGCACTCAAATGACCTGTGGCCTCGTCCTTGGCACTTGAAGCATTTGATGGAACTCGTCTTGGAGTTGTCCTCGGTTGGAGTTGTAGATGATGAAGCTCTTGGCTTGAAGTTGTTGGTAGAAGGTGGACGACTCGAGTTAGTCGTATTCTTGTAGCTTGACTTGTCGCCGAAGTTTGTAGATGGCTTGGTAGAGGTAGGAGGAGTAGCCGAAGTCGTTGAAGCCTGGTTGTGGGAGCCAAAGTTCTTGGAGGTGAACTTGGAGTACTTGTAGTCCTCTTGAACTTGTCGCTCCGCTTTGGTTGCTTAGTGTACTAGCTCGAGGAGATTGTTGTATGGTTGAAAGTCCGCAATCTTCTTGATAGGGTAGTTTAGTCCATTCAAGAATATCGCCATTGTTTGCTCTTCATCTTCCGTGATGTTGGCTCTTATCATGGCAATCTCCATCTCCTTGTAGTACTCTTCAACGGACTTGGTACCTTGCTTGAGGAGTTGTAGCTTCTTGAACAAGTCATGGTTGTAGTGTGTAGGCACAAAGCATGCTCTCATGACTTCCTTCATTTGAGCCCAAGTGGTGATAGGAGGCTCGCCTTTTGCTTCTCTTCTATCTATGATTTGCTCCCACCATATGAGAACATAGTCTTGGAACTCAAGAGATGCCATTGCGATCTTCTTCTCTTCATCGAAGTTGTGAAGGCGAAAGATCTTGTCAACCTTCAATTCCCATGAGAGATAGTCTTCGGGATCAATGCTTCCGGAGAACTTTGGCATGGTGAACTTAAGCTTGCCATAGCGATGCTCTTCATTGTGTCCTTGCCTATTGGGAGGGCGGTCTTGATTTGGGTGGTTGGCAATATCACGTTGCTCTTGGCGTAGTAAATGTCCATTGTCATGGTGTACTTGCCGAGCTTGTTGTTCTTGTTGGGGTTGTTGCTCTTGTCGCGCTTGAGGAGGAGCTTCTTCTTGCATTCTTGCTTGGTGGCGTCTCTCTTGCATCTCATCGCGAAGGAAATCCTCTTCTTGACGAGTGTGTCGAGTGCGAGCTGCCACATTGCGATGTGCATCACGTAATGCTCGTTGCGCCTCAAGAGCTTTAGCTTCTCGACATTGTTGTGATTGGCGATTAGCCTCGGCATCTTGTTCTTCTTGGTATTAACATGCTCGCTCTTGTTGTTGTTGGCGTAGTCGTTGCCGTTCTTGTGCTTGCTCAAGTGTAGCTTGGTTTTGACGATGTCGACTCTCTTGTTCTTCAAATAGCTCTTGTGAACTCTTGTCATTAAGTGGATTTCGGTTGTCATATCGAGCTTGACGTGCGGCTTGACGAAGAGTGTTTGACGTAGGGGTACTTGAGCCATGCGTGGAGTCGGTATGTCGACTTGAGCGGCTTCGTCTTTGAGATGATGTGGAAGAAGAACGTCGATTGACTATCAAAGTCCGTAGCTCGTCAAATTGGGTAGACATGTTGGTGTTGATGATGTCGAATTGCTCTCTTGTTCTTGCTTCAAATTGGCGCGCGTCGGCGGTGACTTGCTCCATGTACTCTCGCATAGCTTCACTTTCTTGATGGAGAGCTCGTTGTACACCGAAGAGATGTAGTTTGGTGACGTAGTTGTTCGCTTCTTGGGGATCGTCGAAGATCGGGTTCGAAGATGTACTTGGCCTATCCATCATCACAAGCAAGTATGTGAGTGGGAGGAAGGAGAAGACAATACCAAATGTACCTTAACCGAAGTTGAAAATGGATCAATGATCACTCAATAATGTAACCCAGAAATAGCACTATTGGTACCACTTTGTTTCGATTCTCACACCTACACAAGTAAAGCTTTGAGAGGAGCTTGGTTAGGATGGTGGCATAAATTCAATGCAATCGTCAAAGTGACTCAAAGATGTTGAAAATGGTTCACAATTTGCTCATGCAACAAGTAGATCACTAGCAAAGTAGCACACAGAACACACGCACGGATAGATAAATGTGGTTGTGCAACCAAAGAGGAGCAAAAATGTGGAAACCACGGAAAATGCTCGTGTTGCATAACACTAGAGAGACGCTAACCGATTGCTTAATAGGCGGATACGCACTTGTGCACGACCTATAAGAGGCAAAACGTAACGACTAACTATCACAAGTATGCTATGAGTGTATGATGTGCCGATGCTTGAGCACAAGATGATGTATTGCTATGTCATATGATCTCTTTTGATGCAAGGCGTATGATGCTATTGTCCTTTTGCTTATAAGCTTTGGTTGGCTCTTTTTCTTAAAAGCTTGTGAGCTCTTTCTTTGGATACTTATGCATGCTTCTCGGATCAAGGTAGCTATTGTCTATGCGGATCACTCTTGTGGCACACGGAGATATGAATGATATGGTATGCAATATCTATGACTATCACTAATGTGCACAAGTGTCGTGGCCCGGCAATACTCAAATGGCTACTCTCAATGGGAAAGCTACGCAAAGATGGTCCATAGGGTGACAATGCAATTGCAAGGTAGAATGAACAAAGTGTCGTTGATGTTACCATCCTTGCCGAAGTTGAGCGGTGGTGTTGTCGAAGTCTTGTCGTTCCAAGGTAGCCTAAACAACCAAGGAAACGGTGAAACCACAACTCAAGTATCCAAGGCAAAGGGAGACAAGATGTTCCAAATCGTAGCGGTTAAGCGATGGTGGTTGCGGAAGTGGTGGTGGGATGAAAGGTAGGTGGTAGCGGAAGGTGAAACGAAACTGAGAAAATTCAGTGTTGTCAGGGTTTGTCGGACATCCGGTAGGTCGCCGGTCGTCCGGTCGGTCGTAAGGGGTCGGACGTCCGGTAAGTCCCGGAAATCCGGTAAAAGTCTCTGTAGGTGTGGTGCCGGTCGTCCGGTGTTTAGCGGACGTCCGGTGTCTCGAGAGGGGCCGGACGTCCGGTAAACGGTCGGTCGTCCGGTAGGTCTGGGCTAGGTTTCGCGGATCCGTGGCCAAATTGGTCAAACTTGGCCGAAGTTGCGGATGAAAAACAGTTAAAAGGTGGGGAAAAGCAAGATCCACTCGTGGCACATCAAATCCATGGAACAAAGTCAACAAAATCTTGCCAAATCAACAGATCACAAAAAAAAATTTGGGGCTATTTTTGTGGGGAATTTTCGAAATTGGGAAGAACACTACAAAAACAAGCTAGAAAACAGACCATAATATGATCCTAAACTAGGTAGGGGGCTCCAATTTCGTGAGAAACCATGGCTCTGTTACCATAATATGATGTAGGGTGGAACCCTAATCGGCATATCTTTCACGAAAGGAGGTTATCCCACGATGAACACGGAGAACACAAGAAGGAAATGGAGGAAAACACGAGGAGAAACACTCGAATCAACACAAATACAGTCACACATGTGCTAGAACCACGATACACATCAAGATACACGATCCATAGTCAACAACGGTGGTACAAAGATAGTCTTCTCCCGGAGGAGGTCTTGGGTATCCCTTGGGATCTTCTCCGATGTGGAGGCCTTGAATCCGGGGTGGATCTTCTCTGAAGAGGCTGCAGTCTCGTAGGAGAGGAACCACAAAGGTCTATGATGAGCTATCCAAAAGCTACCTCGAAAGGATGGAAGTCAACGAGTATATATTACATGGGATGACGCCATCGGGGCGGACGTCCGCTGGTCACCGAACGTCCGGTGGTTCCGGAGGGACCGGACGTCCGGTAATCCTCGGATTTCCGCTAATTACGTTCTGTGGTCGGTGTCACGGACGTCCGGTGGCTTCCGGTCGTCCGGTCGTCTGGGAGTCGCCGGTCGTTCGGTGGACGCCGGTCGTCCGGTGCCTGGAAGTCGCCGGTCGTCCGGTGTGGGCCGGACGTCCGGTGCCTGTAGCATCTTCAACCTTCCTTCTTCTTGTTCCAAGCACTTGTCGATCTCGCCCGTCTTGACCGCTGTGCAGAGCTGTCCCGTGGCCTTCATCCAAGTACCTGAGTATGCACAGAGTTTCTGATGAGGGTAGAAGCCATGTCTCATGTGAATCGGAAAGATGTCTAGAGAGGAGCGAAGTCACCTCGGTCTCGAGAGCTCTTGCACGGGCCCGAGTCATTGGTCCTTTGGGTACTTGGTGAGGCGATGAAGGGTCCATGGGGATGACCTTTGGATGCTCCGCATCAGAAAGGCTCTCTACCGTTGAATGTAGCGAAGACCAACAGTTCACATGTGTTAGACTTATATGAGCCCATGTTCGAGGAACCACGTAATGCAATTGTACCAATCCTCATAAACGATGGAATGATTATTTCTAATGAATAAAGCTTGATTTTTTTTAAAAAAAACACACCTCTGTGTGGAGGGACTTAGCTCAACAGGCAAAGCCACTGCCACTGGCGCGTGCATGTACGACTGTGGCTGCCGTGGACCCTTGCGGTAGGAGCGAGAGGACGGTGGTGGACTGGTGATCATGGTGTAGATCGGGGCCGCCGCTAGGGAAACGACGCAATGGTACGAGCATATCATAGGAACGGGGAAATTAGCTAATTACTGATTTACTAATATAAACTACCCAAATTCTAAAAAGTGCACGCGTGCTATTTGAATGAAACGAGCACACCCGCTACGCGACAGGCAAGCAACCAGCGGTAAGAAAAAAAATGTCTGTCGCTATATATCCTCAGCTCGATTGCAATTTCGTCGCCTCGATCCCCTACCTCGCCGACGCGGATGCTCATGAGCTGGACGGAGTAGGCGACGCGGTTGAAGTACGGGAGCCGCAGGGCCGGCTGGTACAGGGGCGTGCAGTTGAGCGGCGGAAGGTGGGCAGGTAGCTGTTGGAGTCCAAGGAGCAGCACGCCGGCGTCGTCGTGGCCGGAGATGCAGCACGAGAAGTGTGGGGTGCTGCCCCGCGAGACAAAGAAGAGGGCCCCTCTGTTCATGCCCAGCAACCCGGAGCTCAGGTCGCCGTCCGAGGACGAGTCGAACGCGGAAGCAATGCAGCAGAATGCCGCGCACAACGTCGGAGACGTCGGTCGCGAACACACTGTCAAAGGAGGACCCGTCCACATAGGAGAGCGATACGCTCCACCTGCTCGACACCCCGTTGCAGGCTAGAGGTGACGACATGTCACGGGAGAGGCAATGTGCGGAGGCGCAGGGCATGGCGATGAAGGTGGCCGAGTGATACGTCTCCAACGTATCTACTTTTCCAAACACTTTTGCCCTTGCTTTCGACTCTAACTTGCATGATTTGAATGGAACTAACCCGGACTGACGCAGTTTTCAGCAGAACTGCCATGGTGTTGTTTTTGTGGAGAAATAAAAAGTTCTCAGAATCGCCTGAAAATCAACGGAGAATTATTTCAGAAAATATAAAAAATACCTGCAAGAAGATACACCGGGGGGGGCACGGGTTGCCCTCGAGGGTGGGGGGCGCGCACCCCTTCCCAGGGCGCGCCGCCTGCATCGAGGGCACCCCGATGCCCCACCGACGTATCCCTGGGTCCTATATATTCCGTTTCATGGAGAAAAAAAATCAAGGAGAAAGAATTATCGCGTTTTACGAGACGGAGCCGCCGCCAAGCCCTAATCTCTCTCGGGAGGGCCGATCTGGAGTCCGTTCGGGGCTCCGGAGAGTGGAGATCGTCGCCATCGTCATCATCAACCTTCCTCCATCACCAATTCCATGATGCTCACCGCCGTGTGTGAGTAATTCCATCGTAGGCTTGCTGGACGGTGATGGGTTGGATGGGATCTATCATGTAATCGAGTTAGTTTTGTTAGGGTTTGATCCTTAGTTTCCACTATGTTCTGAGATTGATGTTGCTATGACTTTGCTATGCTTAATGCTTGTCACTAGGGCCCGAGTGCCATGATTTCAGATCTGAACCTATTATGTTTTCATGAATATATGTGTGTTCTTGATCCTATCTTGCAAGTCTATAGTCACCTACTATGTGTTATGATCCGGCAACCCCGAAGTGACAATAATCGGGACCACTCCCGGTGATGACCATAGTTTGAGGAGTTCATGTATTCACTATGTGTTAATGCTTTGGTCCGGTACTCTATTAAAAAAAGGCCTTAATATCCCTTAGTTTCCAATAGGACCCCACTGCCACGGGAGGGTAGGACAAAAGATGTCATGCAAGTTCTTATCCATAAGCACGCATGACTATATTCAGAATACATGCCTACATTGCATTGATGAACTGGAGCTAGTTCTGTGTCACCCTAGGTTATAACTTCTACATGATGAATTGCATCCAACGTAATTTCCCATCACCGATCCAATGCCTACGAGCTTTACCTATATTGTTTGTCGCTTATTTACTTTTCCGTTGCTATTATCACAAAAACTACAAAAACACCACCGTTACTTTTATTGCTGCTACCACCACTATCATATTACTTTGCTACTAAACTATCTTGCTGCAGATACTAAGTTTCCAGGTGTGGTTGAATTGATAACTCAACTGCTAATACTTAAGAATATTCTTTGGCTCCCCTTGTGTCGAATCAACAAATTTGGGTTTAATACTTTACCCTCGAAAACTGTTGCGATCCCCTACACTTATGGGTTATCAAGACTATTTTCTGGCGCCGTTGCCGGGGAGCATAGCTCTATTCTTTAAGTCACTTGGGATTTATATCTGCTTATCACTATGAAGAATTTGAAGGACTCAAAAACCAAGATCTTACCCTCGACTATGAGGGGAGGTAAGGAACTGCCATGTAGCTCTGCACTAGATTCTCCTTCTGTTATGAGTAGACTTGTGACACCTACTCCTGCTATTGAATCTGATATGTCGTATGTCCTTGATGATGCTACTTCTGCTATGTATGATGAAACTACCTCTATGCATGATAATGTGCCACTAGGTGAATTTCTAGATGAACAAATTGTTAAGGTTAGGGAGAGTGCAAATGTTGATGATATTTATAAAAGTGATGATGAAACTACTCCCAATAGATATGAATTGCCTGTTGTGCCTGAGGGTTATGTTATGGATGAAATAACTGCTAGAGACTTTCTTGCTTGCAATGATAGATATGATCTTACAAAGTTATTAGCTAAGTTGAAAGAAAAGTCCTTAAATGCTAGAATGAAACATGACCCTGCTTTTGCTACTTCACCTATATGTGTCACTGATAAAGATTATGAATTCTCTGTTGATCCTGAGTTAATTACTTTGATTGAATCTGATCCTTTCCATGGCTATGAGTCTGAAACTGTTGTGGCACATCTTACCAAGTTGAATTATATAGCTACCCTGTTTACCAATGATGAAAAGATTCGTTATTACTATATCCTTAAGCTATTTCCGTTCTCCTTAAAGGGTGATGCTAAAACTTGGTTTAATTCTCTTGATCCTGGTTGTGTGCGTAGTCCCCAGGATATGATGTATTACTTCTTTGCTAAATATTTTCCCGCTCATAAGAAACAAGCTGCCTTACGGGAAATATATAACTTCGTGCAAACTGAAGAAGAGTGTCTCCCACAAGCTTGGGGGCGGCTTCTCCAGTTACTTAATGCTTTGCCTGATCATCCTCTTGAGATGCATGATATACTTGATGCATTTTATAATGGACTAACCGATACTTCTAGAGACCACCTTGATAGTTGTGCTGGTTGTGTTTTCAGGGAAAGAACATTTGAACAAGCTGAATTACTATTGAATAATATGCTGGCCAATGAAAATAATAGGACACTTCCTGATCCAGCCCCTAAGCCAACTCCGAAGAAGAGAGGTGTTCTATTTCCCAGTCCTGAAGACATGCAAGAGGCAAAGAAATCTATGAAATAAAAAGGTATTAAAGCTGAAGATGTTAAGAAGTTACCGCCTATTGAAGAAATACATGGTCTTGATAACCCGACACAGGTAGTAAAGGTAAATTCTCTTTATAGATTTGATGAAGGTGATATTCCCCGTTATAAGTCTGCTAGCCAATGCTTAGATGAGTTTGACAATTTTATTGTGAAACAAGAAAATTTCAATGCTTATGTTGGTAGACAACTACAACACAATGCTTATATGATTGAACGCTTGAGTGATTATCTATCTAGTGCTAAAGATGAACTGAAACTTATTAGTATACATGCTTCTATGGTCACCACTCAAGTAGAACAAGTACTTGAGGCTCAAAATGATTTGCTCAATGAATTAGATAATAAGAATAAGGATAATGATGTTAGAGTTGTAACTAGAGGTGGTAGAATGACTCAGGAACCTCTGTATCCTGAAGGCCACCCTAAGAGAATTGAGCAAGATTCTCAGATAGCTAATATAGATGCACCTAGTTCTTCTAAAAAGAAGAAAAAGAAAAAATGATAGGACTTTGCATGCTTCTAGTGAACCTGTAGCTCACCCACCTGAGAATCCCAATGATATATCTGTTTCTGATGCTGAGACACAATCTGGTAATGAACATGAACTTAGTGATAATATTAATAATGATGTTCATAATGATGCTCAACCTAGCAATGATAATGATGTAGAGATTGAACCTGTTGTTGATCTTGATAACCCACAATCAAAGAATCAATGTTATGATAAGAAATACTTTGTTGCTAGGAAGCACGGTAGGGAAAGAGAACCATGGGTTCAGAAACCCATGCCTTTTCCTCCGAAACCATCCAAGAAAAAGGATGATGGAGATTTTGAGCGCTTCGCTGAAATGATTAGACCTATCTTTTTGCGTATGCGTTTGACTGATGTGCTTAAAACAAATCCTTATGCCAAGTACATGACATATATTATTACCAACAAAAGAAAGATACCTGAAGTAGAAATCTCCACCATGCTTGCCAATTACACTTTTGAGGGCGGAATGCCTAAGAAATTAGGAGATCCGGGAGTACCTACTATACCTTGCTCCATTAAGAGAAACTATGTTAAAACTGCCTTGTGTGATCTTGGAGCAGGTGTTAGTGTTATGCCTCTCTCTTTATATCGTAGACTTAACTTGAGTAAGTTGACACCTACTGAAATATCTTTGCTAATGGCTGATAAATCAACTGCTATACCTGTCGGTATTTGTGAGGATGTGCCTGTTGTAGTTGCAAATGTTTCTATTCTAATGGACTTTGTCATACTTGATATTCCCGAGGATGATAGTATGTCTATTATTCTTGGAAGATGTTTTCTGAATACAACAGGGGCTGTTATTGATTTGCAACAAAGGCAATGCACTTTTCATGTCAATGGTAATGAGCATACGATGCACTTTTCGAGGAAACAACCTCAGGTTTATAGTATCAATTATATTGGAAAAACTTCGACTATTACTATTGAAGGTTTCGAGTTTCCTATTCCTACTATCAAAAAGGCATATGGCATTCTTATTGTTGGGGACATACATATCCCCATTGAGGTAACATAGTGTTATTCGAAAATTCTCCGGTTTCATGTTACTCGGAAAGAGTTTATTAACAAGACCTGATCAACCTTGTTAATGGATTCCTTTTGATGAACATGGGATAGGTGAATCTAGATAGCACAAACCTTCTGTACCCTCCTTTTACTTTCTGTTAATTAGGTTAAATAAAACAAAAATAGCATTATCTATCTGTTTCCAAACTTATCCGTGCAATAAAAAAATATCCCGAAAATAAAAGTTCTGCAAATGCCATGAAAATGAAATATGATTTTTTTTCTAGAATATTTAAGAAAATATAGCACTGAACACACAATGAGGGGAGCCAGCACGTGGCCTCGAGGGCATAGGGCGCGCCCCCTTCACAGGGCGCGCCCCCTGCCTCGAGAGCCCCACGTGGCCCCCTCCACTTATTCTTTCACCCATGCTCTTCTTCTTCCTCCCAAAAAAATCCCAACCAGCTCAAACCCGAGTTCTAGCTTGTTCTGCTGCCATTTTTGATCTCCTTGCTCAAAGCACCATTCACCAAACTGTTTGGAGAGATTGTTCCTTGGTATGTGACTCCTCCATTGGTCCAATTAGTTTTTGTTCTAGTGCTTTAATGTTGCAAATTTGTGCCGCTGTGGTGACCTTGTTCTTGAGCTTGCATGTCAAATTTTCTTGGTCCCAAGTAGTTCTAATGCATGATAGATCCTCTAGGAACTTGTAGGAGTTGTTGCTATCAATCTTATTGAGTTTAGTTAACTTTTATTGTGAGTTACTAAAAATTTCAGAAAAAATGTCTAGGAAATACTTCCAAGGTGGTCCTTCAAGGAAGCAAGAACCGAGGCTCGCGTTTCGTGAGCCAGACGATGAACCACCGAGGGATGCTGATGTACGGCCTTGTGAATGGCCGTCAGATGAATTTATGAGTCAAGCGGGCATCAAAGATGAATTTTATGCATATGTGCGTAACGCTGACCTCGAGGACTTCATGCAAGATAAGTGCCTCCAATAACATGGCTTGACTGATAGCTTTGTGAGAAGGTTTAAATCTTCATCTTCACGTAATTCTCACACTGTCTTGTTTGATCTTTATGATAATTCTTATACCATGGACTTAGAGAATTTTAATGAAGCCTGCAAGCTCCCATAGTGGGGCAGTATGAGTGATCCTCGTAAATCTGAATTTTGAGAATTCCTTGCTAATATTAAAGTGGGAGAATCCATGGACATCACACAAGCTACCACAGGGAGCATACTTTTTCTTGCTATTCATTACTTTGCTCTCTTTATCGGTAGATGCATAAATGGTAAAGATGAGGCTTGTCACATGTGTGTCCCTGATCTCAGCGTCCTCAGGAGTGCTGTACTAGGTGATAGGCAATATAACTTAGGAGCAATTGTTGCGCGTAGACTACACCATAATGGTTTGTATGGAGATTTATTTGGTGGGATCTATGCTACTCGCATAGCCCGCTATCTTGGTGTGTCTGTGCACCCGTATGATGAACCTTTACCTACTGCTTATTTAGACTGTAATGCTATGGCTAGTCATCGGTTTATAGAGTGGGATAATCAAACTCTCAAATATCGACTAATCTTTAACCGACAGCATGCCATTCCTATTGTTCTTCCTGCCCCTACTTTGTTTAACTTTCAGGAAAAGGGAAGACATACTATAACTATGAAGGAGGCAAATTCTCATTATAATATGACGGAGGCAGCCCGCCTTCGAGCTGCAGCGCAGCAGGCAGCATCTGCTGCATCTCAGTACGACCCCAACTACAACTTTGGATATCCGTCAGGCTTGTACTGGCCATAGACCAACTTAGGCCAAAAGCCTAAGCTTGGGGGAGTACGTGTTTCTCACCGACTTACATTCATGTTCACACTTATTCTAGGTGTCGGTGCTCACACTATTTCACTGTATCATCTATGCTTAGTTTCAATTTCTTTTTCTTAGTCTTTTTCTTGTGTGCTAAGAAAAACCCAGAAAAACAAAAAATATTAGTAGTAACGAAAAAATGAAAACACAAAAAGATTTCCCGTTCTTCTTTTGCTTGTTGGGAGCTTTCCCGTGTAAATAGTTTCTTTTCTTTTCTTTAGGGGTTAAGAGTAGAAGACCATGATTGAAAATGCTTAGTGGCTCTCATATGCTTTGTTGTTGATTTAACCTTGAGCCATATTACCTTGTCTTCTCTCTTGTATCAAATGCCTGCAGATTCCAGCTTAGTCCAATGCACGTGCATTATTATTATTATTATCCACACCGTTCGGTCGTGCGAGTGAAAGACAATAAGGATGATATATGATGAACTAATTGAGATGAGAAAAGCTGGTATGAACTCGACCTCTATTGTTTTTGTAAATATGGTTGCTCGTCGTTCTTGATTCTTATGAATGAAACATGTTTGCAATGACAATTAGAGATCATAGCTGCTTATGCCATGCTTAATTAGCTGAGAGTTTATAATGGTCTATCTTGCGTGCCAACATGATATTAAAATGGTTGTGATGTGGTATGATGGATGGTATCCTCCTCTGAACGATTTAAGTGACTTGACTTGGCACATGTTCATGCATGTAGTTGAAACAAATCAACATAGCCTTCACGATATTTATGTTCATGGTGATTTACATCCTACTCATGCTTGCATCCATTGTTGATTAATTTTAATGCATGTTCATGATCGTTGTTGCTCTCTAGCTGGTCGCTTTCCAGTCTCCTTCTAGCCTTCACCTGTACTAAGCGGGAATACTGCTTGTGCATCCACTTCCACAAACCCCCAAAGTTATTCCACATGAGTCCACCATACCTTCCTATATGCGGTATTTACCTGCCGTTCCAAGTAAATTTGTATGTGTCAAACTCTAAACCTTCAAATAAAATTCTGTTTTGTATGCTCGAACAGCTCATGTATCAACTAGGGTTGTCTATATCTTCCATGCTAGGTGGGTTATTCTCATGATGAGTGGACTCCACTCATCATTCATGAGAAAATGGCTGGTAATCGGGATGCCCAGTCCCATGCTCAAAATCATAATAATTAAACAAACCCCCCCAGGCTTGTTGCTTGTTTGTACAGTAACCCGTGGATTCGGCTGGCCTGGAGTGTGCTTGTTGGTGGTTGGGGGAGTATAAACTTTACCATTCTGTTTGGGAACCGCCTATAATGTGCGTAGCATGGGAGATATCGAGATTCTTGGTTGTTATGTTGACAATGAAAGTATACCGCTCAAAATGTTATTCAATCTCTATTTAAAAATCGAGCTCTCGCACCTCTACAAATCCCTACTTCCCTCTGCGAAGGGCCTATCTATTTACTTTTATGCAGAGTCATCACCCTCTTATCAAAGAGCACCAGTAGGAGAGCACCTCTGTCGTTGCATGTATTACTATTAATTTGCATTGAGTATGATCATGACTGGATCTCTTTTATCATGAATTACAATGTCTAGTCAGTCCTTTATCTTTAAAGGTGCTCTGCATTTATATTTTGCGGTCTCAGAAAGGGCTAGCGAGATACCATCCTGTTATATCATATCATGATTGTTTTGAGAAGTGTTGACATCCGAGGTTTATTATTATTGCTCGCTAATTGATTATGCCATTGATGTGAGTAGTCTTGAGACCTGAAAGTTATTGCGAATGTGGTTAGTTCATGATCTTGTTGAAAACTTGAATGCTAGCTTACATATTTACAACAACAAGAGCAAACAGAGTTTGTCAAAGTTTTTTTTTATCACTTTCAGTTTATCAACTGAATTGCTTGAGGACAAGCAAAGGTTTAATCTTGGGGGAGTTGATACGTCTCCAACGTATCTACTTTTCCAAACACTTTTGCCCTTGTTTTGGACTCTAACTTGCATGATTTGAATGGAACTAACCCGGACTGACGCTGTTTTCAGCGGAACTACCATGGTGTTGTTTTTGTGCAGAAATAAAAAGTTCTCGGAATCGCCTGAAAATCAACGGAGAATTATTTCACAAAATATAAAAAATACCTGCAAGAAGATACACACTGAGGGGCCCACGGGCCGTCCTCAAGGGTGGGGGGCGCGCCCCCCTTCCCAGGGCACACCCCCTACCTCGAGGGCACCCCGATGCCCCACCGACGTATCCCTGGGTCCTATATATTCCGTTTCATGGAGAAAAAAATCAAGGAGAAAGAATTATCATGTTTTACGAGACGGAGTCGCCGCCAAGCCCTAATCTCTCTCGGGAGGGCTGATCTGGAGTCCGTTCGGGGTTCCAAAGAGTGGAGATCGTCGTCATCATCATCATCAACCTTCCTCCGTCACTAATTCCATGATGCTCACCGCCGTATGTGAGTAATTCCATCGTAGGCTTGCTGGACGGTGATGGGTTGGATGGGATCTATCATGTAATCGAGTTAGTTTTGTTAGGATTTGATCCCTAGTATCCACTATGTACTTAGATTGATGTTGCTATGACTTTGCTATGCTTAATGCTTGTCACTAGGGCCCGAGTGCCATGATTTCAGATCTGAACCTATTATCTTTTCATGAACATATGTGTGTTCTTGATCCTATCTTGCAAGTCTATAGTCACCTACTATGTGTTATGATCCGGCAACCCCGAAGTGACAATAATCGGGACCACTCCCGGTGATGACCATAGTTTGAGGAGTTCATGTATTCACTATGTGTTAATGCTTTGGTCCGGTACTCTATTAAAAGGAGGCCATATCCCTTAGTTTCCAATAGGACCCCGCTGCCACGGGAGGGTAGGACAAAAGATGTCATGCAAGTTCTTTTCCATAAGCACGTATGACTATATTGGGAATACATGCCTACATTGCATTGATGAACTGGAGCTAGTTCCGTGTCACCCTAGGTTATAACTTCTACATGATGAATTGCATCCAACGTAATTTCCCATCACCGATCCAATGCCTACGAGCTTTACCTATATTGTTTGTCGCTTATTTACTTTTCCATTGGTATTATCACAAAAACTACAAAAACACTATCGTTGCTTTTATTGCTGCTACCACCACTATCATATTACTTTGCTACTAAACTATCTTGCTGCAGATACTAAGTTTCCAGGTGTGGTTGAATTGACAACTCAGCTGCTAATACTTAAGAGTATTCTTTGGCTCCCCTTGTGTCGAATCAACAAATTTGGATTTAATACTTTACCCTCGAAAACTGTTGCGATCCCCTACACTTGTGGGTTATCACCGAGCTCCTCGGGCCGAAGGACATCATGTTGTTCCTGGCATAGAGCAGCAAGGACAGCTTGCTGCCGGTGTCGAGCACCATGGTGATGTTCTGCGGCGGCGTGCCAACGGCGAGCGAGACAGTGAGGCTGACATTGTGGTGGAATCACATCTTGCTCGACTGCCAACGCAAAACTGCTCACACAGTGAACATGTTGATTCTCTATGTCAGTCCTTGTCCCCTACATGGTCATGGATAGGAATCTTGAAAGGGAGCCTACATGTAATGTAATTACCACAATTCTAGAAATAAATGAGCAGGCTTTTGCAGATTTTAAGTCTCCTTTTCTTCTAGCAAATTATCACATTTTCGGGTCTATTTGATGGTTTCGGAACATCATGAACTAGTCAACTAGACCTAGAACTAGAACTACCATGAGAGAATTCATAACATTGATTTTCATTGTGGTTGGGATTTTTTAGACAACTTCGCGCAAGCTAATACGTCTTTGTTTGTGATGCAAATAGGACAAAAGGGAATTTATGGCATGTTCAGTAACACTCCGGCTCCAAACACTATCAACTCTACGCCAGAGCCGGGTCAAACGCGACGACTCCCGGAGTTGAACTCCTGGCTGCTAGGTCATGGCGTATCGTAATATTTGTGGACTTGAACTCCCGGAGTTGAAAAAATGTTGATCAAAAGCAACTTTAGAATGATGTTAGTCATTTGAGAGTCATGATAGCCACATTAGAAAATCATTAGTTTAGTAATAGTCACAATAGGCAATTTGACAACAAATTTGCTTCTTGTAGCATCAAAATTGCTCAACATAGCATCAAAGTTGCTCGAAGAAATAGTTCCTCGAAGGTAATTTAACATGTAATGCTAGTCAACTTGACCGTCATGATAACCAACTTATGGGAGGACCGAGTTGATAGGTACTCCCTCCATTTCAAAATAGATGACTCAACTTTGTACTAATTTTAGTACAAAGTTAGTACAAAGTTGGGTCATCTATTCTGGAACGGAGTGAGTAGTCACTATATGCAACATTGCAATAAAGTGCTTCATGTATCACCAAAGTTGATAGGTAGTCATGGCAGACAACTTACAGGTGATGCTAGACAACTTGCTAGTCATATTAGGCAACTCAAAAGAACATTGGACTGATAGGCGGCCATGATACATAACCTAACCGAAAGTTTCTTACCTTAATTCAAAAGTTGCCTCCACGTCCACTAAAGTTGTCTATCTGACAAGAAAAATAGTTCATCAAAAGAAACTTCATAGGTGGCGCTAGGAAAGTTGACGTTCATTATAGCCAACTTATAAAAGCATTGATTTGATATGGAGTCATCATAGGCACCCCAGCGATGAGGTGTGTTATATAGCACCAAAATTGAAAGGTAGTCATGGTAGGCAACTTACAGGTGATGGTAGGTAGCTTATTAGGCAACTTATAGGTGATGGTAGGAAACTTGCTATTCATCGTAGCCAACTCAAAAGAACATTTTGATGATAGGTGACCATGCTACACAACCTAAGCGGAAGATTCTTACTTTAATACAAAAGTTGCCTCTCTGTGGCACGGAAGTTGCTTGATTTTTTTTCGTCAAAAGCAATTTCATAGGAGACGCCAAGCAACTTGAGGTCATGATAGCCAACTTTATAAGAATATTGAGTTCATAGGTAGTCATGATAAGCAACAAGGTGGATCATGTAGCACCAACCACTAGTAGAAAATGGGTGATTTGTCCCGGTTCAAGAGGGCCTTTAGTTCCGGTTCTGGAATCGAGACTAAAGGGTCGATACTAAAGTCCACCCTTTAGTCTCAGGACTAAAGGCCCTTCACGTGGCTGCTGGCTAGAGCTCCACCTTTAGTCCCTGTTGATAACACCAACCGGGACTAAAGATAATTTTACGATTTAAAAAAAACATTCCCCGATTTCCAAATTTCTGAATTATCTTACAATTTAATCTTTAATCACCCACCACTCATCACTGCTCAATTTAACCTCTAATCTCTAATCACCCCTCATCATTCCAAATCATCTAATTTCCCGGCCGATCACCCATCCTCTCACTACTCCAGCCTGAGCACGCTTAATTTTCGGGTTCTATTCCCCCTCGTTTCCAAGTCTGCACTTGTTGTTTTCCTGACAATAGTAAGATGCCAATCCTATTAACCCTCAGGAGTTTAGTTTGAGCATGAAGTCACACATTTCACTGTTTCAGTTTGAAACTATTATTCTAAAAAACAATAATTATTTAGTAACACTAATACTTCTTGAATAAGTAGTTTGACCATAGTTTGACCGGATTTAACTTAAATTCAAAAAAACTGAAATTTGAGCATAACTTTTTTTTCCTTTTAGAATATGAGGATTCTAAAAAATTGCAAACAGGCCGTACGCGATCACCATCAAATGCGAATTTTTGTGCTGAATATTTTGATATATTATACGTTTTTTTCCGATATCGTATGCAAAAGTTATAGCCGTCTTACTTTTTCATAACACTTTTTTTGCAAAACATGTCCAAATTTAAGTTTTTAAATTTTCCTAACTAGTAGATGTAGTAATATAACTACATCTCGAAGGATTTTATTTTTTGAACTTTTTATTATTTTCTTTTGTTTTTTTT